>OX387383.1:37731087-38331087 GCA_947563715.1 Lycia hirtaria | reverse complement strand
AATAATGTTAACATTGCTTGAAGCAATAATGATTATTTTTTACATTTTCGTTCATTTGACTTGTAACTTATTTTTTTGTTACCAATAAATATGACTATGACTATGACTATGATGGTAAAATAAGGTCATGCAGCTCAGAAGCACATTCTCCGAAATGTATCCTGTAAAAAATTGACAGACTTGCTACCATACGGCAGTGTTCCAGACTGAGTAGCTTTTTAGTAACTAGCTTATCGTCACCAATACCAGACGGATATCGCTCATAGTAGCATTACACCGAGGCACTGTAGGTGGGGTTTCACCAGAAGTGGTAAGATGTTATGTATTCCTAAACTGCTGAGCTAATTGTTATGTGACACAGTGACTTTAAGACCTGGAGAAGGACATAGGCTATATTTTATCATCATCATCACCACTTTTCATCAAAATGCGCAGCTAGTGTGGTTACACAGTAAGAGGTAAATAACATTTGTTATTATTTCAGGAAATCCATGTGAGAGACAGTGAGGGGCGCTCTGTGATATTTGCATTTGTGTTGAATGCCGTCATTGGAGCATTTGCCCTCTGGAACATTGTAGGCCGAACGAAACTGTGCTTGGATTTCAGGTGATTCAATTTTCTTAATATCATGAAGGCCATAGTGGTCTATATGTGACAAGCGTTTGTAGTGCTGCATGAATTTGTTTATTTATTTAATAAAGTTTACAAAAAAAATACAAAAATATTTATTACCAAAACATGTTTACAAATAACCTTAGTTCTAAAGAGGCTACATTTTACGAAATTGTTATAAACTACAAAAAATTGTTTCGAGACTTATTTCAACTTATAAACATTGTGCTCTCCTTAGCAAGAGGCTTAACAGATTGATTGAAGGTCCTGCACTAGGAAAATCCTGTATCGCAGGACCCAGAAAGGTGCTATGCTTGCTATGTAGAGGTATGGTGCGGCTTTTTATACTCGTGTTTATAAACTTTTTGTAGGTGGTGTTTTGATGTGTGTGTGTGTGTGTGTATGTGTGTGTGTATGAATGTATGTATATGTATGTAGTTTATTTCTCAACTTTAAAAAAATAATCTTTGATATGTTTTAAATTGGCTGTGAGGTGTACGAAAATATTATTTTTTTCGCTACTCTGTTGCCAGTATGAGTGATATCTGAATAAAACTTTTTTTAAATATTTTTCCTATACAAATTCATGTCTCACTTTTCTAATATTACTACTCAATAATGTTATATATTTAGAGATGTTGTGCGCGAGAGAGATAGCTGCGCGCTTTGAGCTCCACCTTTGAGATATGTCGCGCGATCTCCCATAATGAAGTAAAGAGTCTTCTACCCCCAAACATTAACAGATACATTCGAAACCATGTTTCTGCCTCTATGGTTTGCTTTTTTCAACTTTCGTTACAATATCAAACTTAAAAATTCAAATTTTAATTTCTGAAAAAGACAAACTGTACAGGCATTGCCATTAATGGTTGCAACCATATCAAAAAATCATTATCGAAATGTGATAATATTTAAAGATAAAAGTAATTCAAAAAATTAAACAGAGTTCAAAACAATCTAATCAACTGAAAAGCGAGAAATAACATGACAAAATAAATCAAAACGACGTCTACCTAGGTATGTACACCAACTGGGCGTCTACCTAGGTAAGTACATCAACTGGGCGTCTACCTAGGTATGTACACCAACTGGGCGTCTACCTAGGTATGTACATCAACTGGGCGTCTACCTAGGTAAGTACATCAACTGGGCGTCTACCTAGGTATGTACACCAACTGGGCGTCTACCTAGGTATGTACATCAACTGGGCGTCTACCTAGGTAAGTACATCAACTGGGCGTCTACCTAGGTATGTACACCAACTGGGCGTCTACCTAGGTATGTACACCAACTGGGCGTCTACCTAGATAAGTACATCAACTGGGCGTCTACCTAGGTATGTACACCAACTGGGTGTCTACCTAGGTATGTACATCAACTGGGCGTCTACCTAGGTAAGTACATCAACTGGGCGTCTACCTAGGTATGTACACCAACTGGGCGTCTACCTAGGTATGTACATCAACTGGGCGTCTACCTAGGTAAGTACATCAACTGGGCGTCTACCTAGGTATGTACACCAACTGGGCGTCTACCTAGGTATGTACATCAACTGGGCGTCTACCTAGGTAAGTACATCAACTGGGCGTCTACCTAGGTATGTACACCAACTGGGCGTCTACCTAGGTATGTACACCAACTGGGCGTCTACCTAGGTATGTACACCAACTGGGCGTCTACCTAGGTAAGTACATCAACTGGGCGTCTACCTAGGTATGTACACCAACTGGGCGTCTACCTAGGTATGTACACCAACTATTTTTTGAGATCGGTGTCAGGCCCTAAACTATCATAAACAAGTCCTCTACAGACACCGACCTCAAAAATTGTTAATGTATGTACCTACTTAGTAGACTTAATTTGTCGTGTTATTTTTTCATTTTCAATCAATTAGATTGTTTTGAACTCTGTATTTTTTTTAAATTATGTACTTTTATTTATTCATTTCAATGGTATTTACTCGTTTTCCTTGAAACTAAAAAATTATTCACCAAACTTCACTGAGTAAGTTTGTTTAATTTTCAAACACACTTCACTACTAAGTTATCTACTAGTTGTCACTAACGATAAAACACTAACTGTTTTAGTGTTAGTATTTTTTTTTACTTGTTATTTTATAAATTGATAAATACAATATTTATATAGTTGTATGCTAATTTAAATCTCATGTAAAATGTAAATGTATTATTATTATTAATTTATGGCGTTCAAAGGTGTACCAAAATGTATGTACCTAATTGAAAGAAATGAATTGAATTGACTATTGTAACGCCTAGTTTTTGGGTTATAAAATATGCGAGATTCTTTTAAATAGTATGATAGTGTGATATATCTACCTAATGTCGTTCAAATGTGCCCGGTAGTTATATAGCGTCGTTGAAACATTCAAATTTTAAAATTTAATATTAAATTATTATTATTATTTAATTTAAATTTAAAAGTTCATTATTGAAAACTACTGAACCGATTTTGATAAAACTTACATTAAAGCACTATTATTACTAACGGGATATTGACCGTGATTCGCGTTAATTTTGAGCTCCTGATATTTCGGCACAGTTACATGCACCATGTTCACGAGCGACTGAAGAATGCCGGTGGATGATACGGTTAGAGTAGAGTAGACATATCAGTCTACCCTCTTTCTTGGTAAATATCCCGTTAATAATAATTGTGCTTTAATGAATGACCGTGATAGTTTAAATAAAAGCGGCCAAGTGCGAGTCGGACTCGCCCATGGCCGCTTTTATAAAAATAAAATATAAAAAAAAATACTTACTAGATCTCGTTCAAACCAATTTTCGGTGGAAGTTTGCATGGTAATGTACATCATATATTTTTTTTAGTTTTATCATTCTCTTATTTTAGAAGTTACAGGGGGGAAGTGTCTCTCGCGCAAACTATTCAGTTTAGAAAAAAAACCGGACAAGTGCGAGTCAGACTCGCCCACTGAGGGTTCCGTACAAACTGGTAGATAAAAGGGTGAAATCATATATATTTTCCTTCATAAAACCGAAAAATATACATCGTAAAAATATTTAAAAACCTGTTTCAGCTTATGCTAATGAAGCTCTTTCATATGATATCCCAGATAATACGGTTAAAGAACTTTAAAATTTGGACCCTCATTCCTTGCATAAAGACACTATTCTTTTGTGATTAAATTAAAAATTACCAGTTTTCGGATTTTTTCCTATATGAACCCATCTATTGATAGGAACACCCCACACGTATGGGTTTGATGAAAAAAAATATCTAAGTATGGGGAACCCCCAAAATTTATTGTTTTTTTTCTATCTTTGTGTGAAAATCTTAATGCGGTTCACAGAATACATCTATTTACCAAGTTTCAACAGTATAGTTCTTATAGTTACGGAAAAAAGTGGCTGTGACATACGGACAGACAGACATGATGAATCCATAAGGATTCCGTTTTTTGCCATTTGGCTACGGAACCCTAAAATCTTACATTGTTCCCTAAGTTGCTAGATACTTTATTCAATAAAAAAACGGACAAGAGCGAGTTAGACTCGCCCACCGAGGGTTCCGTACAAACTAGTAGATAAAAGGGGGAAATTATATATTTTTTATATTTTCCTTCATAAATAGAAAAATATACATCGTAAAAATATTTAAAAACCTGTTTTAGCTTGTGCTAATTAAGTTACCCTATAATATCTTATCATATAATACCCCACATGATACGGTTAAAGCGCTTTAAAATTTGGACCCTCCTTCCTTTCATAAATACCCTATTTTATGTGATTAAATTAAAAATGTACAGTTTTCGGAATTTTTCCTTTATGTGTATCTTCTAGATCGACGAGCTCCATCCTCGGCCACACCGTCGCTTAGCATCAGGCGAGTTGGTGGTCAATCGTAGATCTATAATGTATATAAAAAAAAACTATATGACAATGCTTGTTGCCAAATTTCATAGTTATAGGTCAACGGGAAGTACCCCATAGATTTTCATTCCCTTGCGTCTTGACAGACAGACGGACAACAAAGTATTTCGTAAAGGTTCCGTTGTTTTCCTTTTGAGGTACGAAACCCTAGACAAACTTAGTAGATTAAATTAGTGTATGTACTAATGTAATTACGCACACAAGTTTAGAAGCTGGTATATACTAACATAAGCAAAAACTGTGCTGTTCTGACAATATTACATACATACAGGTCGAATTGATAACCTCCTTTTATGAAGTCGGTTAAAAAGAGGTTTCTCCTGTTGTGCGTAGTAAGACGTAATGTGCTGGCAAGAGACCAAGAGACCGCGCGACAACATCTCTCTTAATCAACTAAAGTTTTCATTTTATCCATGTGTCCAAATCATTTCATAGAATAGTCAACTATTTATTAAATATAGTTCTGCGATCATAGACCTCGCGAGAACACATTTGAAAAAAAACTAAAACTAAAAAACCCCTGACGACAAAAAGCATCTATAAAATTGTAAAACCTAGTTTTTGGCGAGATGAGAATGAGATGAGATGAGAAATACGAGCTGTACGTGAGTACCAATAAACATTCCGACAGAAGAAAGCAGATTTAGCCAGTCGATGGCTTGTCCTTTGTTCGCTTCGTTCACTCGGTGAATACAATGTTCCAGTTGCACGTACCACTGCGTCCACTTGTTGATCTGCTGGGGCTACAACGGCACGTTCCCCACTACGCTCTCGTGGTGGAGTCTGAACGTGGCCTGCGGAGCGATCACCTGCGTCGCCGGGGAGTTCCTCTGTCTCAAGACGGAGCTGCAAGCCATACCGCTGGCCAACATCGGAGCCAAGGTGTCGCACTACAGATATCTAACTTCCTAATCATCATCATTTTTACATACATACGAGTACTATCTATTACTGTTTTATATTTACATTTACAGTTTTTATTTCATAAGAATTAGTGGTAATAGTACCGCATTGAATGTACATATGTCTATGATTGGCTTCCGTACTAACGGTGCTCCCAGCCTATTTGTGAAACTGCGGCGTCTGTCTGTCTGTACTACACATAAACGGCTGTATGTATGTTTCGAATATTCAAAAACCCCCGATTAAACAAGTATCAATGTTAAAAGAAAAACAAAATACCCGACTGCAGAAAAGAGGTTTTGACAGCCTAACTTACGATTTCTTTACGCTTAATACGCTGTTGAGTGTACGTTTTTTGTGAGAAAGTATGCGTACAATTGCTGTAAAAGATTATTGCGCATTCTTTAAAAAAAAAACTAGTAAAATCACTTGTTTATTACGAAAAACTTCGTTGGAAGTTACAAAAACCACGCGTTTTTTTATATTTGTGAGAGATGTATGATTTTTATTACAAAAAATATAACCTATGACACTCAACAAGTGAACGAATCTACCGACACCTAAGTATCTTATGTGTTAATTCAGATTATAAACTACCTGTGTGCCAAATTTCATCCAAACCCGTCAAGCTGTTTTACCGTGAAGAAGTAACAAACTAACACAAACTTCGCATTTATATTATAATTGTGAATTGTGATGTGATTTATTAGCATTTCCTACTCCAAACTCCAATAAAACATTTCGTAATCACTGTTAAAAATTCTTTATTTTGATACCACACTCGATGTATTTTGAAAACATTTTTTGTTGAAAAATCCTTATTTTTTTATTTTTTTTTATTTTGATGTACCCAGTGTCACTCTCACGACTAAGACGAATCTATTGACACCACTCACATAAAAATACGACAAGCCGTTTAGGCTCTAGGGCGTGCCAAAGAAATATACATACATACATACATTGTACTTACATACACTCGAAAAACATAACCCTCCTTCTTTCGCAGTCGGGTAAAAAAATGGCTGAACGGTTTTTCATGAAACATAGCTCGATGTAATCCTCTTTCAAATAAAAAAATCCGGACAAGAGCGAGTCAGACTCGCCCACCGAGGTTTCCATACAAACTAGTAGATAAAAGGAGGAAATTATATATATTTTTATATTTTCCTTCATAAATCGAAAAAAATACACCGTAAAAATATTTATAAACCTGTTTTAGCTTGTGCTAATTAAGCTCTTTTATATGATACCCCACATGATACGGTTAAAGCACTTTAAAATTTGGACCCTCCTTCCTTGCTTAAAGACCCTATTTTTTTGTGATTAAATTAAATGTCCAGTTTTCGGATTTTTCCTATATGTGTACTTTAATACAATGCTTCTTGCCAAATTTCATAGTTCTATTAAGTCAACAGGAAGTACGGTTTTGATTACCTTGTGAGTGTCGAAATGTGCGTTTTTACGACATATTCGGCTGTAACTTTGATTTTACGAAAACTGAGAAATTTGATTTTTCTTTCTGCAGCGAGAGACTATGGATCTGCGTGGTGTGGTTTTAATTTTAACACGATATCTTCACGCGTACCCGAGATACAGGTCTTGACACCCGGACGGATGCACAGACAGACGGACAACAAAGTGATCCCATAAGGGCTCCGTTTTTTCCTTTAGAGGTACGGAACCCTAAAAAAATTATCAAAATCGGACCATTCATTTGAGAGCTACGATGCCACAGACAGATATACAGATACCCACGTAAAACTTAAAACATTCCTCTTTTGTGTTAAGGGTTAAGAATAGTGAAAATTGCCAGAATGATCAATCAATCAAATATTTGTTACAATAATAAATGTAATAGTTTAAAAAACTAAAGAAACACAGAAACACGCTTAATCTTATCAAATTATTGTATTGTCATCGGTCTACAAAGTTTGAATGAAATCTGACCGTTTGAAGTGGGTCAAAATCGAGTGCAAAGCGGTGAAAGGAGCCTCAACGCTGTTAAAATATTTGTAAAACTCGTTATCGAGTAAGCACAGCGTTGGAAGACCAGCCACGCCTATGTCCAGCAGTGGACTTGTTGTAGCTGATATGATGATGATGAGTTCCTTATCTACTTAAAGATTTACATACACACTTCCCTCATGTTTTAGACATGTTAAGAAATTTCAATTGTATTTGAATTGCAGGTGGACTTATGAGAAGAGGCTTCCTACCCCCTCCGGGGTGTGACGAGCGACGTACACCTGTTGCCAGGAGCCGCGTGTTGTGCGCGCGCGCACGCGCCCTGCAGGCGCTAGGTGCGCCTCCGCAACCGACTAGCTTCAATAACAAAAATACTTTACAAATAATATACCATAACTATTTGCAAAATTCAACGATATATACCTATACATAATATATTAACCATCGAATTCTGTTCAGAATCTGTATCTTCTTCTAAATGTAAAGATAAAAAGGGATTATATAGGTTCTGAATCTGAATCCGGAAGAAGTGTGAACACCGGTGCTGATAAGACAAGTATTTATCCACATCATTAATGATTATTGTTTTTATTATATATTTCAATGCTGATCTCACAAATGCCGTATGTTTCCATACTCGGTGTCAAGTCTTCAGTTTAGAATGAAATGTTAAGTGAAAGTTTGGTTCAGTAGGCTTTATTAA
Source organism: Lycia hirtaria (assembly GCA_947563715.1). Lineage (NCBI taxonomy): Eukaryota > Metazoa > Arthropoda > Insecta > Lepidoptera > Geometridae > Lycia > Lycia hirtaria. The sequence goes on along the minus strand of OX387383.1, from coordinate 38,322,996 downwards.
ATTATATTACGTTGTTATGATCTTCATAGTACTTGCTGTAAATAAATTATTTCTATACCATTGAAAGGTTGTTTTTCTTAAAAAAAAAATAAAAAAATACCTAATTATTTAGGGAAAACAGAAACAAATAATAATGGTCAGTAACTTTTAACTTATACTATTATTTTTAGAAAGATATTTTAATAATTTATCATAAATCCACTAGCTAGAGAATATGAACAACGTCTACGTACCTAGTGACGTAATAATATCTATATAGAAATATTTCGTGTGCGGTGTGGTCGAGGATGGAGCTCGTCGATCTAGAAGATATCTACATATTCAGTCTAGACTTGAACATTCCAAGATTGAAGGTCTCAGGAAAAAGAAATGGCGGCAAAGAATTCCATTCCTGTGCAGTAGGTACCACTTACAGTTTTGTAATATCCACCATGAAATGATGTTGAAAACAATGTTCGCCCATATATGCCAACTATGATGTAAGATTGTAAGATCATATAAGTATTTTTTAACCAACTCCTTTGCCGTGACAGAAAATGGCACGATGCTGTCAAGAGCCCGGCAAACTTACCGGGTAAACAAAGTTCCTTGTGTGAGCATGCGCATTATGAATATAATTATTATGAATTATCATGTAAATAAATAACTTCAGTACCAAGTTGTGAAGTCGCAACACGGCGGTAGTGGAGGCCCTGAATGGAAAGTTTCACTGTTTGTTATAAAAAAAAAAAAAAAAAAAAAAAGCGTTAGGTGTTAGGTTATTTTTATTCTTTAGTTGTCTGTCCCTAATTTTGTAAATTCTTGTATGTATTATTTGTCCCCGTTGTGTTATTTTAATAATAATAAGAAAGCGTGTATACTCAGAGCACTCACGCTCACTAAAAAGCTTCTTCTTGCGGCGGCGTCGTGTGGCGGGTCGCCCTCTTCCCTCAAACATGGTTGAGGAGAGCGATGGCTGGCACATGCGTCAACTCGTGAACGGGTGCTGCTTGCGGGAGCTGGACTGCTCGGCGTATACACGCATGCATGTTAGTTAAGTGTATATTAAAATTTTGTCTTCCTCTTGCATAACTTAAAAAAAATATGTAAGTAGTTATAAATGCATATATTAGTTCATAAAAGGCACGGACCCTGGAGTCTGTGGAGAATAAATTTGTTAATAAAAAAAAAAAAAAAATGTGAAGTCAGTACAATCAAGTCTTCATCACAATCATTATCAAATCTAAGCTGAGTAGGTGTGGGACAGACAGACGAACGCCGTACGTAGCCTTACACATAGGCACAATTAGTATGGAAGCCCAAAAACGGCATTCATTACAGATACATTGAAATACATTTCTTTAAACAGTTTAATTCTGAATAAAATAAATACAAACAAATAATTTACACACCATATTCTATTTAAACAAAGAAAATAATATTCTTATATAATCCTATATCGCTACGCATTTGACTTTATTTTGTGAAACTTACTGTCCTTCAATATTATTGCAACATTTAAAAAAAAAACAAGATCGCTAATACTATACATAAAGCAATCTTATTGCTCACGAAATAAAGCATATTATGTACTTACATAAACAGACAGTACAAGTTAAATACCTACTTAAAACATACACGGCCTTACCGAAAATCGTTACTTATCTTTAACTATCATTTTAAATTCTGTCTTCTTTCCGCAAGTGTCGATACGTGTCAGCGAAAAGTTGACAAAATATGTTAAGCAGTGCTTATAAGGAAGCTCAAAGTCCACGCAACGAGCTATGGAGAGGGCTATGCTCGGAGTCTCTCTACGAGATCGAATCAGAAATGAAGAAATACGTAGACGTACAAAAGTCACCGATATAGCACAGCGGATTAGCAAGTTGAAGTGGCAGTGGGCAGGGCACATAGCACGTAGAACTGATGGTCGATGGGGCCGAAAGATTCTCGAGTGGAGACCACGTACCGGCAAGCGCATCGTAGGAAGACCAGCCACGAGATGGACAGATGACCTCATACAAGTGGCGGGAAGACGCTGGATGCAAGCCGCTTCCAATCGGTCTTTTTGGAAATCCATGGGGGAGGCCTATGTCCAGCAGTGGACTTCTTATGGCTGAGATGATGATGAATGCTTAAAGTAACGTTCTTTGGCAAGGCCGTCAGTTTGTATCAAATATCGGCAGTATGAAGAATGGATTGCGACTGTATGCTAAAATGTAGTAAGTGCGAAATAGGATCTTTTCAAATTTGGACTTTATTGCAACGCAGCAAAATCAATTCTTGGCTGACTACCAGAAGTTAAACTGGAAATACAAGTATATTTTCTTGTAGAATATTCTAAATTGGTTAATTTACTTTCAGGTCACGCTGCCTATTTTTATTTTTTATTTTAAAACAATCCCAAAATCTTAGTGAGAGGGAAAACTAGATACAAATCTGAAAAAAAATGTATCAAAGAGTTAGTTTCAGTGTTATTTTAAGAGACCTACTTAACGATCTCCCTAAGTCCCTACACGACGGGGTGTAGATGGCACTCCATACATATAAATAAAGAATACCTTGATTAGTAAAGCTTATTATTCGATTAAAGATTATGTCCACGATAAATTGGCGTGAAGTAGTGTAGTTCTGCACAACTAACTATAAGCATGACAAGGCCTCTTTACAGCCGCATTGAATTTATTTTGAAATATTAATAATGTATCAATAAGAATCTTTTATTATTTTATATTTTTATTTGATTTACCTTAATGTAAAATATCTGTAACATGACATTGCTAAGTGTTCCTTGAGTTCCTATGGCTAAATAAATGAAATGAAAAATGAAGGGACGAAAATCGCCCCTTCTTTATATGTATGGAGTGCCATGCATATTTTTTTTGAAATATTTAGTACACCATTTTGTAGCGGTAGCAAAACACATTTACATGCCAAATTTCGATTATGTAGGATAGTCTGACTGTGACAAACTGACTGACAGACATTATAAGGGTTCCTCGTAGTTTATACGACACCTTCATACTGTCACATTACAAAGTATCTTTTTTTACCGAGTTTCTGGATTTTGGACGAAAAGGTTTTTTTTTCCAGATTTTTCTTCCATTCAAACATATAACGCGCTTTGAAATCGAACAACTCAATTATATATATGAGAATTCTCGATAAAAACACCGTATTCGCACTTACGATACTTTAGCTGTGGGCGGCGTTTATTGCAAAGCATTGTGTAAAAACAGTTAGTCACTCTCCCAAGGCACTGAGAAATACGTCATTTTCATAAGAATCGTGAACAGATAGATACTGCAGCGTGATCACGATCACTGTCAAATATCAATCTACGTACGTACGTCAACTTGGATATTAAATATATATGCAAATGTGGAAATGCGTTATATTATATCTTGTATGAGTTTGTCATACAAGATATAATATAACGCATTTCCACATTTTCAAAGGTGATGATATGTGGAGGATGGAAAAAGTATGCATTTAAATAAAAAGTATTTGTAGACAACCAAATGAGCCATTGACAATCAACAAGATTTATATTAATAGTTAAGTACAGTATTTCCAGGTTAAGATTGAGCTTCGGTAAACATCGGAAACGCAGAAAGAGAAAACTGGGAACCTTCGCATCACTATGACATTATAATTGACAATTTGAATGACATTGACAATATGACATTGACTTTAATTGTTTGTGATAAAGTTGAAATAGTGGGTATTTTTTGAAACCTTATTATTATTTTATATAACAATTAATGGTTTCAACCATATCAAAAAAAAAAAAAATAACAGAATAAGGGGTAGAAAGCAGTTTCCTGCCGTTGTATGAAAAATGCGTAATTTGCTGGCAAAAATATCGTACGCCATGATTCTCCTGACAGCATGTCAATCCATGCGATTAAAGTTTGACAGCGTTCGCAATCATTCTACTTCTATACATTATACTTCGAAGCTAAAAATGTATACATCTTTGGTGTTAGTTTTATAAAAAAAATACACATTTATAGACATGTATACATATAACTAGCGACACGTGAATTCAAGACTATAGTGCTAGCGTACACGTTCCACTACTGAACTTACAAACTAGGCACTGGACATGCCACCATCAGCTAATACTATTATACAAGTCTCAATAAAGATTTAACGATTAAAAAAATGGCGGCTTGAAATTGCGTCGACAGAGGGTACAGTCAGCAAAAAAATATTTCGAGTCACAATTTTGTTTCAAAAACCAATATAGATTATTTTTATTTCCAATAGCGTCGGGCGGTCACCAAAAGCAAGTGTATTAGCAGGTTAGGTGGTGTTAGAGGGTAACATAATATAATGTTAGCTTGCGGCGAGGGGGTCAGACCATCGTCTACATAAACAACAAATACCCTCAACTCCGTTTAAAGATGGATTTATCTTAAAGTACTCTAAACATATTATATTTCAGTTTAAGTAGAGTCCGTATTCGTGGCGTGTCCAGCTGTTTATCATTCAATTTTTATCATTCGATCCTACCAATATTCGTGATAAAGCTAAGCTACTCGTGTAATATAACCCTTATTATCTAGGTACTAAGTGTCAGATCTCTCCATTTCAAATACGATTTTGGACAACGATAAACGTTACACAAAAATCAATGTCCAACATATATTTAACCGACTTTCAAAAAGAAGAAAGTTCTCAATTCGACTGTAATTTTTTTTGTATGTTTGTTCAGCGTTTACTCCGCCAATTATGAATTGTTTTTTATGATTTTTCGTTTGGTAGATAACACCTCAGAGGTGATCCCATATAAATTTTATGAAAATCAGTTCAGTACTTTGGTTTTTATAATAAGATAACTGTAAAAAAAAACAGTTTTTTTTTAATTATAATTATGTCAGATAAAGTTTTCTACGGTTTTCGCGATTGTTATTCATTGAAATTCTTAACGGATTCAACAAATTCTATATTTTGTTAACTTCTCGCTGACACGTAATGACACTTGCGTAAAGAAGACAGAATATTTGAGGCGATGATCAAAGTTGAGTAACGTTTTTAGGTAATATTTGTGCCTTTAGAATTAGATATTTTCATTTGTGAAAAATACAACTACAACAATAAATAACGATAACACGAAAAAGAAATATAAATATGGTATTGTGTCTATTGTGTGGCCATATTTAATATCATGTCATTTACGGCCTTACTGAAAAACGTTACTTAACTTTAAGCATTGCTTACCATATTTTGTCAACTTCTCGCTGACACGTATTGACACTTGCGAAAAGAAGACAGAGAATTTAAGACGATGTTTAAAGTTAAGTAACGTTTTTAGGTAAAGCCGTTACAATCAAGCGAACAGCTTGCTCTTTAAGTTGTTTTAGATGCTTTAAAATGTGTTATTTATTTTTCCTTTAATCATTTATTAATTAATTTTAAATACTAGTGGAATTTTTATTTATAATTTACATATAATATAAAAATTTAATTAATGTAATAATTTGTTTAATCATTTAAATACTTAAAATGTTAAAATTAATTATATATTTTTTATCTAATTTCTTTCTGTTATTGGCCGTATCGGCTTTAGTTAAGTATCTAATGTATCCAAAATCGTATTTGAAAGATTTGTTTTAATTCATAAGAATACATACATAGGCCAAAAGTAACATTGACGACTACACACTAATATTGTTCAAAACCTAACACAAAATACGATCCAAACGGTAAGCCTCTTACCGAGAAACGTTACTCACATTTGAGCAATGCTTAACATATTTTGTCAACTTCTCGCTGATACGTTAAATGACACATGCGGATATAAGACAGAGAATTTGAGACGTTTATCAAAGTAAACGTTTTTCGGTAAGACCGTATTAAAAAGATAATTTTATGTTTCACCTTTAATACAATGTGAAAAAAAACAAGTTTTTGCGTTTCCCCTCTCAGGGGAATATTTTGTTGAAATAGAGTCTATTTTTTGTTTTGTTATATTATTACAACAGCTTTTCAGTTGACAAATAAAATAATTATGAAAATAGTTGTTACATTATGAAACAGCATGAATTACAAACAAAACATAATCTCATTATATTTATTAATAAAATAATGCCTCCTACAAAAATACTGACTTTGACAAAAATTTATGATAATATTCAAAATATCAGTGGTAACTATCAGAAATAATATCTTTCATTAATAAATAACCATAACAATTATTATTTTTACATCACAATGTTTGATATGCGTTGCAAATAATAAAATAATATTAAATTTATTATTCTAGTCACAATTATTATTATTTAACCGCACTATTATTAATCTAATACACAAGAGAATATTCGCAAGTGAAATTTTAATTTTGATCCCAAATTCATAAGATGAAGCTAAAAATTTTAATATTTTTTAAGATGAAAATTTTTAAACACCTATCTACGATTGTAATTTAATAATGAAATTTAAAAAAAAGGTTTAAATTTGCATGATGAAAAATGATTAAAGTAAAACTAAGTGTTAAAAAACTTCTATATAAATAGCAGTGGTTCTAATTTTACATCCAAAAAAGTGATGGTCATAATAGAAAACCGAAATATCTGACCGCAAAATATGACATAGTCATAGTTTGTAGTCCGACAATCGTCCGCCTCGCTCGTGCATACCCATATTCTTGAAGATATAATAGGACTGATATTCAGGTATTAAAAAAAAAAGTCGTTTGTAAAACTAGAAAACAACATCATAAATATTCGACAAAATTTCAATTGGATGCAAGTTCATTTTCATATATAAAAATCATTTTTGCGTTAATAATGTTTATAAAATGATTTTTATGTATGAAATTTGACTTGGATCAAATTTAATTTTTGTGGGTATGCGTGAGCGAGACGGACAATGGTCGAACTACGGACTCTTAATAGCTTTAAAGCCCCTAATATTCCAAATAAGGTGTTAAAGTTGGGAAGACGAACACAACACGCAGGTTCTAGTATATTTATTTTAGGGTATATTCATACCGAGATACCATAATCATTGATGGTATAAAGGAGAGGTCAAAAATATATGGAAGCTGGTACTAAAATCATTGAAAAATATACGCAAAATAATTGTTAGACGTGAAGAAACAGGATATTATTCTAATCATACAGGCTTATGTTGCAATAAAACCGATTGACCATATATATAGAAGCACTGAACGTGTATTCATTTGTTTTAAAATTTAGCTTTAGTAATATTACTAAATTACAAATATCTAGGCAGGTTATTTATAACTGGTAACTCTGATTTACAACAACCGTTGTTTCAAACAATATCGCATATGCGATTGTTGACGTAATTGGAAAGATGAGAGTGGGACCAGATTACCATAATATGTATTATGCAAATCATTAGGCAGAAATATATAACATTGGAAAGGTATGCACTAAAAATATTTATTCTGTGTATTTTAGTACCTTAATATATAATTTAAATTAGGTATATAAAATTAAGAATAAAGTACCAGTACTGACCTCCCCTTTTTACATATATTTTTATGAAAAAAAGATAAAAATTAAAATACGCTAACAAATAATAAAGGTACTATTTTATTAACAGCAAGGCGGCATGATTAAAATAGTCCTTAATAATAATTAAAATCGTTAATTCAAGCGTTATTTTATTCGGCTTAGTTTTTTTTTACTTTAAAACTCTTACTAAAATATTAAGAAAAATTGTTGCTTTTGTGCTTGGTGAATCGTCCCTTATTTTACAGAGTAAATAATAATTTAACGGAAGACCTAGGCCTATACGAAATAGCCGATAATCATATTTAAAAATTAACAGAAAAAAATATTAAAAATTGAAATCAACTTTACACAATTTTCAATGTTGATTTTTACACATCACATTAGCAAAAGCTAGGTATAGCAACGATATAAATTGGGCATGAGACACAATATACAAGTTTTGGGGTCCATGCCCCCATTTTTTTCCGTTTTTCTCGATATTTACACAAAAATCTATAACGAGAAGAACGAATCAGAGGTGAGACAGTTTTAGTTACTTAAGTAAAAAAATTACATTTGAATTCAAACTATGTTTTTTTTAAATCACTATTGATATTGTGTTGGTATCTGCTGTATTATAACAAAAAAAAAATTAATAAAAGTTCTTTGTCAAAATTCCATTATAATTATGTGTATAAGGCGTTCAAATGTAGCGTCGATGTATCTGAGATTTAATCTTCAGATTGGATATTGGGTTGGTATGCAGCACAGAATGGAATATTATCTGAGGTAGTTCTAATTCAATGGTATAGATTATTTTGTTTTTTAACGCAAAAAACGTATTCCTAAGAATAATAAAAAATATTGAGATAAAATACTTTTTATTTTTTTACACTATTTTCAATTTCTTTTTATTGTCGATGAAACTGAAATGTTTGTTTACTAGTTTCAGTTTCATCAACATTTATTCAGCCGTTCACTTGTAAAAAAATACATAGTAAAAGTATTTTGGAAAATCAACGCACTTCTTTGATATGATCTTGCCATAAAAATAGAAAAAAAATATTGCCTAATTACAAAATTTATTTCACACATATATAGCAAAAAAAAAAACAACAACAAAAAAATTACTTTCGCGTTTTATTACAACGCGCGGGCGTGTCTTCGATTGTGTGAATCATAACAAAAAAAAAAAATTTCACTTTTCAAATGTTACCTCTCGACGTATAATATAGCCATTTCCTTTGCCGCCGCCTGTAAGCAGTCGTTGTTGAACCAAGCTGAGTATAAGACTGGCGCGACCACAGAGCCCCGGCTTACCCGACTGCAGTCTAGGGAGAGTTCTCGTCGTCTACTTCCTTGATGACCGCGTCAGACTCCCATCGCACGCGCTCCGCTAACAATTCGTTCAGTTTCTGCAATTAAAGTTATCCATTATTGATGTCCATCTGTCTGTCTGTGAAAATGACTGATATACGTCATTTTAATCAGATTAGCAGAAACGAAATTTACGAAAACATAAACGAAATTTGGCATGTAGATGTGTTTTGTGAACCGCAACGAAATGTCGTAGTCAAATTCACAAAATAAAAAATATATACATACCGAATTGATAACCTCCTTCTTTTTGGAATTCGATAAAAAAATAGGAGTCATTGACCTCTTCGCAAAGTAGTTTAAACAAAAAATATTCGCCGAGTAGTTTTCTTTTAAATTACAGCATTACTCACGTAACGCTACTATACGCGTGTCTCGACACGGTCTTGGTCACTATATATCCACAACAATATGTGACTGCGTAATGTACACAACAATATGTGACTGCGTAATGTACACAACAATATGTGATTGCGTAATGTACACAACAATATGTGACTGCGTAATGTACACAACAATATGTGACTACGTAATGTCGACAACAATATGTGACTGCGTAATGTACACAACAATATGTGATTGCGTAATGTACACAACAATATGTGACTGCGTAATGTACACAACAATATGTGACTACGTAATGTCGACAACAATACGTGAGCAGTAGCATCCCTTACCTCAGGTTTGTCGAGTACGATGATCCTGTTGTCGAGTTTGGGCGCGAGCTCGCACGACTGCTGCTCCAGGTCGTCGAGGGAGGCGCGCCGCGTCAACCTACAACACATACAGTGATACAGTGGGGGGGGGGGGGGGGGGGGACGTAGCGCATAGTTAAATAAATGGCGGTTAGTAATTAATATTTTCATAACAAAATAATTTCTAAATTTTATATCTAAAAAAAAACGTCAGCTCACACAATGTTGTGGAACACACGCGATACATCCGTTAACATTTGTTCGAAACGTCAGCTCACACAATGTTGTGGAACACACGCGATACATCCGTTAACATTTGTTCGAAACGTCAGCTCATACAATGTTGTGGAACACACGCGATACATCCGTTAACATTTATTTCATTTCAATGGCAAGAACCTTAGAAAACATTACGATCGTGCGTAACAACGATTTTGACCGACTTTCAAAAGAAGGAGGTTCTCAATCCGTCTGTATGTTTATTCAACGATTACTCCGCCAATTAAGCATTGTTATTGAAGATTCTTTTTTTTTGAAGTCTGTTAAAAAATATTATATACTCTATCAGCCATCTAGTTCCCATAGTACAAGCTTAGCTAAGTTAGGTGCTGTATGGTGTTGTGAGAAAATATCCTCCAACATTATGTTTGTTTATAAGTGTTCACCTGTGATGGTGCGCGTGCGCCGGCTCCACGGCGGCGGAGGAGGCACGCCGAAGGGGAGGGGGCCCGTCCAGCTCGCTGCCTTCCAACATCTTCACCAGGCTGTGTCTAGCGTGCAACACGATAAATATCGAGATAATTTATTTGCGTGATATAACACCAGAATTATACAAAATATGTTATACTAGTAACACTGGTCAACAATAGTCATGCCGCACGAACTCTTATAACTAATACTGTTTTAGCCACCTACCCACATTCATAAACTGTAGTAGATTTGTTTCTATTGACCACAGATCTTTTGTGATGTGTTGATGATAAACATTATGGTCTATGGAAATTTATAAAAACACGAGGTTATCACTAGAAAATACTTGGCCAATAGATTTTTAGAAATTATTTATTTTCACTAACAGTCGCTCATCCAAGTAAAAAATATAAGTCCGTGTGGCGCGACAAAATTAAAATCTTGTTGGCCAGTGTAACTAGTACTTACAATAATGTTGTGCCGAGGACGACACATTACCCATACATGCAGTGGATACAGTATGTAAACTCATTTCTTAGGGTATTTATTTGTTGATTTTTTTAATGCAAGATGGGACTGTGTGGCCGAGGATGGATCACTCACACGAGCGATTCACTCTAGCCTTCAAAACTCCAAGATTGTAGGTCTCAGGAAACAGAGATAGCGGCAAAGAATTCCATTCCTGTACGCATCTAGAACGTGGATCGATATCGTTGAGTACGGATTTTTTCTCTCCATTTCTCGTTGAAAGCAATTTCAAATGGGTGGTAATTCGCCGACTTTCTGCTAGCCCTGTAGTGAAATGGGGAGGGTGGAATTAGGTAGTGAAGCTTCACTACCTAATTCCACCTTCCCCATTTCATTTTACACTTTATATCTATTATTCCAAACTTTGAAGTGAGTATTGTAAGATAACAAATTCAAAATTTCCGTGATCAAAAAAACCATCCCAAAAAGAGGGGTCCAAAAAGAGGGTTTCCTCGATCCAAAAAGAGGGGTGTCATAAGTTGGACGAGTTTGTGTGGGTTTTTGAGTTTTTCTAAAACATCCGACAAAAAACCGGCTGAACCGATTTTGATGAAATATAGTTAAAAGTAAATAAAAACACTCTCGATGAAATCTTTTTTACTAGGCCTATGTCCAGCAGTGGATTTGTTGTGGCTGATGATGATGATGATGATGACCCCTCGTCTGAGCGCGACTCACCTCCTGCTGAGCGTGACGAGTGACTGGCGGTGCTTGGAGGGCCGCGCGCGGCCGCAGCGCACGTTGTGGCTGATGATGATGATGATGATGACCCCTTGTCTGAGCGCGACTCACCTCCTGCTGAGCGTGACGAGTGACTGGCGGTGCTTGGAGGGCCGCGCGCGTTCGCAGCGCACGTTGTGGCTGATGATGATGATGATGACCCCTTGTCTGAGCGCGACTCACCTCCTGCTGAGCGTGACGAGTGACTGGCGGTGCTTGGAGGGCCGCGCGCGGCCGCAGCGCACGTTGTGGCTGATGATGATGATGACCCCTTGTCTGAGCGCGACTCACCTCCTGCTGAGCGTGACGAGTGACTGGCGGTGCTTGGAGGGCCGCGCGCGGCCGCAGCGCACGTTGTGGCTGATGATGATGATGATGATGACCCCTCGTCTGAGCGCGACTCACCTCCTGCTGAGCGTGACGAGTGACTGGCGGTGCTTGGAGGGCCGCGCGCGGCCGCAGCGCACGTTGTGGCTGATGATGATGATGATGATGACCCCTTGTCTGAGCGCGACTCACCTCCTGCTGAGCGTGACGAGTGACTGGCGGTGCTTGGAGGGCCGCGCGCGTTCGCAGCGCACGTTGTGGCTGATGATGATGATGATGACCCCTTGTCTGAGCGCGACTCACCTCCTGCTGAGCGTGACGAGTGACTGGCGGTGCTTGGAGGGCCGCGCGCGGCCGCAGCGCACGTTGTGGCTGATGATGATGATGACCCCTTGTCTGAGCGCGACTCACCTCCTGCTGAGCGTGACGAGTGACTGGCGGTGCTTGGAGGGCCGCGCGCGGCCGCAGCGCACGTTGTGGCTGATGATGATGATGATGATGATGACCCCTTGTCTGAGCGCGACTCACCTCCTGCTGAGCGTGACGAGTGACTGGCGGGGCCTGGAGGGCCGCGCGCGGCCGCAGCGCACGTTGTGGCTGATGATGATGATGACCCCTTGTCTGAGCGTGACTCACCTCCTGCTGAGCGTGACGAGTGACTGGCGGTGCTTGGAGGGCCGCGCGCGGTCGCAGCGCACATTGTGGCTGATGATGATTATGATGATGACCCCTTGTCTGAGCGCGACTCACCTCCTGCTGAGCGTGACGAGTGACTGCCGGTGCTTGGAGGGCCGCGCGCGGCCGCAGCGCACGTTGTGGCTGATGATGATGATGATGATGATGACCCCTTGTCTGAGCGCGACTCACCTCCTGCTGAGCGTGACGAGTGACTGGCGGTGCTTGGAGGGCCGCGCGCGGCCGCAGCGCACATTGTGGATGATGATGATGATGATGATGACCCCTTGTTTGAGCGCGACTCACCTCCTGCTGAGCGTGACCAGTGACTGGCGGTGCTTGGAGGGCCGCGCGCGGCCGCAGCGCACGTTGATCGCCGCGAAATGGTTCTGTATCGCCATGCCGATCTCCGGGCACATGTCCTCCTCCACCTGCCGCGTGCAGACAGAAACCAATACAATACCTACCTCACAGTTCTTTCTCTTTCACTTTCCAGTGAAACAGCGTGATGTAATTATTAGCAAGCGTGAAAGAGACAGATGTACGCATTTTTTGTCTTTATCGGAGTAACCGTTTGTCCTATTATATGCTGTAGTACACAAATCTCGGTGACAAGTGACAAGTAGTGGACAATATATTAGATATTAATGTTTTTACACAACTGCGTAAGAAGGAGGGTAATATTTTTTCGAGTTATGTAAGTTTGTATGTGTGTATGTACATATGTTTCTATATGATCTAGTACAGCCTAAACGGCTTGACATATTTAGATTCGTCTTCACTTCCTGAGTGTTATAAGCTATATTTTTTTGTAATAATAATAATACATCTATCGCAAAAATATAAATAAGAATGCGTTTTTTCGTAACCTCCTACGAACTTTTTCGTAATAAACAAGTGATTTTACTATATTTATTCTATATAATGCGCATTCATAATCTTTTACAGCGATTGTACGCATACTTTCTCACAAAAAACGTACACTCAATAGCGTATCGTAACGAATTCGTAAGTTAAGACTGAAAAACTGCTTTTATACAGTCGGGTATTTTGTTTTTCTTTTAATATAGATACTTGTTAACTATAATTATTCTACATTATACTAGATATTATAATATAAACAAGTATCCATATTACGCTTGATACGGAGTATACGTTTTTTGTGAGAAAGTATGCGCACAGTTGCTGTAAAATAGAAGGTTATAAATGCGCATTCTTTAGAATAATACTCGAAATCTCATTTATTACGAAAAAGTTCGTTGCATGTTATTTTTTGCGAGTTTCGTTATTATTATTACAAACAAACGTTGCCTAAGACACTCAGGGAGCAAAAACGCATCTAACGACATCTCGCACATCAAAATCGGTCAAGCCGTTTAGGCTGTAGACGATCATATAGAAACATACATTCCTCAGGCTCATTAATAGGCCTCATGGACGGTCGAAACTTTTTGCTTAAAGCAGTCTTTTTTGTTTAAACCAATGAAGCGTTGGTGGTGCCACCCGTAACAACGCAGATAATAAATATCGATGAACATTTCACACAACCCCATCTAGCATCTAGCAAACTAAGCAAAGCTTGTACTATGGGAACTAGATGGCTGATAGAATACGTACATACTTTTTTGTTGTAAATACATACTTATGATATACATAGAAACACCCAGACACAGAACAAACATCCATGCTTATCACACAAATATTCTCCCTGGGTGGGGATCGGCCCCACGACCTACAGGTAAGCAGGCAGACGTAGTCAGTCAGATATCAGTAAGGTGGTCTAACTCACGAGCACTTTGCAGTTCCTGAGCATGTGGTAGCCGTCGTTCCCCTTGTGCAGGTAGTGCTTCACCGCGAGCCGGTAGCGCTGGTCGCGGCGCAGGTACTCGTCGCCCACCTTCACCAGCTGGTCGAGCACGCGCCGCCCCGGGGGCTGCGCCGGGTCGAACGCGAACGACACGCCACCCACCTGCACGCAATCTACACTGTGTGGTACATGTTGGACGCAATGCTGCGCTCGAAGAACTCATGTCATGTCATATAGATACATTCCACTAAGCAACATTACTTAATTCTACCCTCATTACATTGTTTTTTTTTTCTGTAGGAGACACAAAATAAAGTGTTAAAAGAGAGAGAGAGAGAGAGAGATATTGTTAGTTAATAACATAATGAACATAGTTTGACGAGTCCATATTACAAACGTTCCTAATATGTATTACTTTATTAAAATTATAAAAATATGAATTTATGAAAATTAAATATTTTATCTCTACATAGTGTGTGTGTATGATTGGCAGAGTGAGAAGGAGATAGAAAGTAGGAATGTGAGTGACCTGCGGGAACCGTCCTTCGAGTGACGGGTACTTGGAGACGGAGTTCTCGAGCGCTTCCAGTATTTCGGCGCCGCTCGCCTCGAGCACCACCATGGGGTCGCGCATCGGGATGATGGTGCACAGGTCGCGGAGGGTGAACTCGCCAGCTGAATGCACCTACCACACAAATATCATTCACTTTTACTAACTCAACGGCGGTGCCGCAGATGCCTTAGCTAACCTGCCTTCTAGAGGGACGCAGAACTCGCCTAAGACTTCATCCATTTTACCAACATTCAATGTTGCAACTGTCTCTAATGTGGCCATACAAAAATTCGTTCTTTACGTCCTTAAAAATTTCTAATGTCATACTAGTACTGGTGGTAGAACACCACGATACTGGCAGCGATGGAATAGGGCAGCGCATAATACGACGATTACGACTTTATCTATTTTGTCCACATTAAATACTACAACTGCATCTTATCTGGGCACAGACGCAACACTTCGTTCTATGTGTTCAGTCCGGCGGTGTCGCTAACCTGGTCAGATCGGAACGTGCCGGAGTTGAGCAGCACCATGTCGGCGGCGGTGGCGCAGAGCAACACGTCGCACACCCAGTTCCCGAGGTTGCTCTCTGAAGCTCGTATCTTGGAGAACCTGCCCTCTAACGGGACGCAGAACTTGCCCAGGACTTCGTCCATTTTGCCATCGATCATCGCTGTGGAAGTAGTGAGTAAATTTTTTGTTAAAATATAGTAGTGATGGATAGAAACCACGCACCGGCGCACACAGCGTCGGAACACCAGAACCACGCACCGGCGCACACAGCGTCGGAAGACCAGAACCACGCACCGGCGCACACAGC
The DNA here is from genome assembly GCA_947563715.1 of Lycia hirtaria. NCBI lineage: Eukaryota > Metazoa > Arthropoda > Insecta > Lepidoptera > Geometridae > Lycia > Lycia hirtaria. Next base: position 38,307,353 of record OX387383.1, on the reverse strand, counting down.
GTCGGAACACCAGCCACGAGATGGACGGACGGACAAGTGGCGGGAAGACGCTGGATACAAGCCGCGTAAACGGTCTTTTTGGAAGGGAGCCCTGTGTCCAGCAGTAGACTTCTTGTGGTTGAGATGAAGATGGATAAAAACGGAACTGAACATCTTCCAAGCTGGACTGGGAGAATAATTTTGTTTCTCATTTTTCTAATATCCCTACTCAGTAATTTTATGCTTAATAATGTTGTGATGCGCGAAAGAGATAGCTGCACGCTTTGAACCGATTCTTAATAGACATACCAGTACCCCTGGAATTCACGAATTCCAAATCGGATCGGAAATTATATCTCCATCTCTGTCTTTCTGTATGGCAATGACAGAGACGGCGACATAGTTTCCGTATCCGACAAGTTGTGAACAGCCCTACGGATACGATGAGCGACCTGAATACTTGTCAGTCTTGTCCTTGAGCAGCTGGTCCTCCGGGTAGGTGGCGGTCACGTGGCAGTCCGCGATGTCCACGCGCGTGCACTGCTCGCCGAACGTGATGCAGATCTTCGAGAACTGCCGGAAGTCGGTGCCGCTCTTCACTATGTACTTGTTGTTCACCTGGACACCGACAACACTCATTATTATAATATAAACAACTGAACAAGTATGTGTATTAAAAGAAAATCAAAATAGTAGACTGTAGAAAAGCGGCTGTTTCGCAATCTAACTTACGATTTCGTTACTTTTTATACGCTTTTGAGTGTACGATTTTGTGAGAAAGTATGCGTAAAATCGCAGTAAAGGATTATTAACGCACATTCTTCACAATCATTCTAGTAAAATCACTTGTTTATTACGAAATATTTCTTTGGAGGTTACGAAAACACGCATTTTTTAATTTAAAAATGCATATTATTATTACAATAAAATATAGCCACTCATAGCTATGTGACACTCAGGAAGTGAAGACGAGTCTAACGACACCTCGCACATCAAAATCGTTCAAGCGGTTTCGACTGACGATCATAGAGAAACATACATATGTACATGCACTCGAAAACCATAACCATCCTTCTTACGCAGTCGGGTAAACAACAGTCTGAGCGCTGATGGTCCCGCACTGCGGCCGGCGCGCGCGTGTCTCACCTCCAACACCTCGTAGACGTGGTCGTGGCCCCCGAGGATGAGGTCGATCTCGGTGGAGCCCTCCGCGAGGCGGACGTCGTTCGGAGTGCGCATGTGCGTCAGCGCTATCACGTACTCGCAACCCTGCGACACACACACACACATACATATAGGGGGGGGGGGGGGGGGGGACGACGACGACAACCCATACATGTGATTAACATTGTCATCAACTCATCATCTCAGCCACATATTTTAGCGTACACACCCTATACTTCTATAGATACCCCAAGTGTATGTACCGAGCGTGTCAGCAGGGAGACACTCCAGGTCAATTTTCACACATAAAATCATAGATAAATAGATAACACTTTATTAAAAACCACATGACAACAAAATTACAGAAGGCTAACATTAATGCCTATGGAGAGGGCTATGCTCGGAGTCTCTACGAGATCGAATCAGGAATGAAAAGATCCGTAGACGTAGAAAAGTCACCGACATAGAACAGCGGATTAGCAAGCAGAAGTGGCAGTTTGCAGGGCACATAGCACGTAGAACTGATGGTCGATGGGGCCGAAAAGTTCTCGAGTGGAGACCACGTACCGGCAAGCGCAGCGTAGGAAGACCAGCCACGAGATGGACAGATGACCTCATACAAGTGGCGGGAAGACGCTGGATGCAAGCCGCGCGACTGTCGGTCTTTTTGGAAATCCATGGGGGAGGCCTATGTCCAGCAGTGGACTAGTTGTGGCTGAGATGAGTGAGACAGTCAATTAATTAATTAATAATAATTTATTTCAGACTCAGAGATCCATATCATTTTATAGTATAAATTGTATTAAATTAAATTATTAATATTACATGTCAAATAAATACAGTGTGTGATGTGACGTGTGAGAGTGAGAGTGGTCACCTCTTGTTTGAGCTGCGAGGCCAGCTTGGTCCCCGCCTGGATGAAGTCTATGAACGTCACCTCTTCAGGGTTGATGGTCGCCAGCGTGTCCAGCCATTCCTGAAACATACCGGCATCAATATACCCATCTCACTACAGGACTAGCAGAAAGTCGGCGCATTACCACCCGTTTCTCATTGAAATTACAAAAATTCATACTCAGCGACATCGGTCCATGTTTTTGATGCGTACTGCACAGGAATAGAATTCTTTGCCGCCATCTCTGTTTCCTGAGAACTATAATCTTGGAGTTTTCAAGGCTAGAGTGAATAGATATCTTCTAGATCGTCGAGCTCGTAGATCTATCTTGCGTAAATAAATAAATACATGTATAGATGTGCCCATAACATCGCCAGCATTACCCCACTGAACAGCAATGGCCAACCTTTGTACCAGGAACGAAACGTAGTGGGAGTCACCACCGCTGACTCTAGTACGGCGTACAATTTCAAATATCAGAAAAATATAATTTATATTTTAATAAACATTTTGCGTGTCACGAAATAATTGCTATAACACACGTGAAAATCAACGCATAATTATTAAATTTTAAGAGAATAATGCACTACTCATTTAACGCAACGAATAACGCATAAAGCAAAGCTACCGTTACAATCTCTCATTCATTTAACATAAAAGTTACATTAAGAGGAAGTCTCAGTGCGTTACCTGACCTGACAGCACTTGTAACGCAACGCGTGACGCATCAAGTGAAGCTGCGTGATGTGTCTCACCTGCTCGACGAGGCCGATGAGTCCTATCTTGTGTCCGTTGCAGATGAGCGCGTGTGTGATCTTGTAACGCAACGCGTGACGCATGAAGTGAAGCTGCGTGATGTGACTCACCTGCTCGACGAAACTGATGAGTCCTATCTTGTGTCCGTTGCAGATGAGCGCGTGCGTGATCTTGTAACGCAACGCGTGACGCATCAAGTAAAGCTACGTGATGTGTCTCACCTGCTCGACGAGGCCGATGAGTCCTATCTTGTGTCCGTTGCAGATGAGCGCGTGCGTGATCTTGTAACGCAACGCGTGACGCATGAAGTGAAGCTGCGTGATGTGTCTCACCTGCTCGACGAAACTGATGAGTCATATCTTGTGTCCGTTGCAGATGAGCGCGTGCGTGATCTTGTAACGCAACGCGTGACGCATCAAGTAAAGCTACGTGATGTGTCTCACCTGCTCGACGAGGCCGATGAGTCCTATCTTGTGTCCGTTGCAGATGAGCGCGTGCGTGATCTTGCCGTCGCCGAGCGGCCGCCCGGTCTCGTTGTCGATCACGTTGGACATCAGCCACGGGAAGTTGCACTGCGACACCAGACCAGACAACACCTCCAGACCGAAGTCTGGAACGTGGAATAACGCGTTGGTAAAATATCTTTGTCACGTAATTTAAAAAAATGCATTGTTAAAATATGTTTTGACGCAAAACAATGTTTTATATTTTACTACATTTTTAAACGGTTTTAATATAGCTTTCTCTGTTTGTTGGTGTTGTTTATGTTGTTTGGGTCTAGTAATCGTTCGACCCCCTTCATGTCGATAGATGGATCTGATATTTTGTAAACAAGTTAGTTTAGAGGACAATAAAGTAAAATATATTCAGCATCATTGTACATTCAATATGGGCGCTGCCACTAAATGGCGGATTGCATATTTTTCACAACTTTTTTCACAATATGGATATCAAATGAAAGGGCATTTCTAATAGAATACAGTAAATACATTATTATCTTCGTTTTCAATAAAACTGTTTAGCTTAAAAAGTTTTTTTAAGTACTTATTTAATAACCACTAGTAATTTGATGTAATTTTTAATAACTATTCAAAATACATTGCATTTCGTGCTTCACTCCATGCGTCACTCGTTGCGTTACAATTGCTGTCAGGTAATCAGTCAGGTGAAATGCGACTCACCAAAATCATGGTTCCCGAACACAGCGCAGTGCGTACCGACTTCGTTTAATACGGGGACCATCTGTTCACCTTTAGTGAATGTCGACACTGAAATAAATACAATTTAAAAATAACATTAAAAATTTAAAAGGTTTTTGTTAGAAAGGAAATACTACGCGAATGACATAGACAAGTAGGATCGGCAGAAACTGTAAAAAATAAATAATAATTAATAAAATAAAAATAAATAATAAGTTTAAAAAACTGACAAAAACCGACTTCAAAATACGCAATATTACAACAGCTACGCGACTTGCTGTTCACTTTTCTACAGGCACTTGGATAATATTTTACCAGTTATTTTGTTATAAAAACCAAATGATATTTTCGAGTGTTTTACACACTTAAGTATATAAAAAAAATATACAGTTCAAAAACTACACACATCCGACGGGACTTGATCCCGCATATCCCGAGCGAAAAACACGCACTCAACAGCGTATCAAACGTAACGAAATTATATAGAAAACATACATACATAAACACGAAAAACATAGCCCTCCTCCTTACGTGGTCGGGTAAAAATTTAATGAACTGCAGGCAGGAATACTCACGCATGCTCGGCGAGAAGGCATCTCCGCTGAACAGCACCAACGGATTGAGATGCTGAAGCGCTTTCACCGCTGTACTGAACCTTAGTGCGCCACCCACTGGCTCCGTGTCTGGAAACATCATCATCATCATCATCATTCACTGATCCTCTTATTATACGGTTGGCTAAAACGGTTGAGTTTTTGAAGTGATAACTTCTATAGGCGCGCTGAGCACTATATCTTGTCGGTGTTGAATGAGATTGAGCCGTCACGCTCGGCTATGTAACGCTCGTTCGGGTAAACAAACTATATTTTTTTAATCCTAACATTATTATTTGTACTTCTATCCTAATATTATAATAGCGAGAGTAACTCTGTCTGTCTGTTTGTTTGTTACCTTTTCACGGCTGACCAGCCGAACCAATCGTTATGAAAGTCGGCACAGACATTCTTTAGGACCTAAAAAAATACGTAGGCTATATTCTATCATCATCATCACCATTTTTCATCATTATGCGGGTAAAACCGAGGGGCGCGGCTAGTAATATATATTTTCGTTTGACCACCAAATCACCTGACGGAGCGGGACTTCGAGACCGAAGGTGAAGCCCTAGCCATAAAAATTGCAAGATTACAGTTCTTAATCTTAGCACATAAATAGGAAAATCTGCAGGGAGTTCCACTCTTTCAAGTATCATGTGTTTTTTTTATATTTGTGTGCACTGTGCGGCATCGTAACTCTCCATGCAAAGGATGAAACGATTTTGATCTAGTTTTTTTTGTTTGAAAGGGGACTTCATCGAGAGTGTTAAGCTTTGTTTCATCAAAATCAGTTAAACCGTTTTTTTATAGCGTTTTTTTTAGTTTTAAATATAAACTTATCTTTTTCTTAATTTTTATGAGAAAGGGATAATAGTGCACCGTTTCAACTTTCAGCTTTGTGGGATGGGGAGGACCGAATATAGTCGTGAAGCTTTTGCTTCTGGCTGGCTCTGAATATACAGGCTGGATGTGGTCGAACGCTTGTCAATAGGGAATAACTTACTGGTGGTTTGTTCAATGTTGTAGACATCGTTGAAGTGTATGATGACTACATCGTCGGCCATGCCGCGGCCCGACAGCGTGCTCACCGCGCGCCGCCCGACCTGACGCACCTCAAGCGACGCCTGCCAACAATATATACAAGTTATTATACAAAACTAAAAGGAAAACATATAGAAAACGGCTCGACCAATTTTGATTAAGCACAGCTAAGAACACTCGATCAAATCCTCTATCAGACAAAATAAATCACGAGGCAAAGTACGAGTTTCACTCGCACACCGAGGCTTCCGTACTCCTATGCATGACACAATACATGAACATGAACACTGACACCAGGGCTAACAACAAAATGTACTTTGTATCTAAGAATATTTGTAATTTCACATATTTTCTACAGTAGGTATAGCCTGAAACGCTAAATGTATACATACAATATCAAGTTCTAATAAGTACATGTTACAGACCTATTTTCTTTATCCAAAGAGAGTTTAACATTACCGTTTACTCTATTTTAAGTTTATGTCATATAAACTGTCATCGAAACGTTTAATTGATATTTTTCGTTTTTTTTTTCGTGAAATCAACAAGGTTTTATCTCGCACAATAATTTCCCATTTTTTTTTCAAAACTTATTTACGCAAGTTTATCTAGCTCTTGACCACTTTTTAGTATTTGTAGATTTACACAGTAAACCCTACAAACTTGCCAATTTTGAGGCTTGTATCTATTACCGTTCAAAAGATAAGATACCGTTTAAGTGTAGGACACACAGACAGACATACTGAGCCCGCAGTCTCACGAATAGGCACCCTTAGTAAGGAAGCTTAAAAACTAGATTAAAGTTGGTCCATCTCTACGATCTACGTGTGAGCTACGATGCCACACACAGACACACAGATATACAGATACAACGCCCCTCTTTTTTGGTCGGGGATTGAAAATAAATATAAATATTGGTGGATGCCACACAGCACCATCTAGCTCCAAGCTAAGCAAAGCTGTATGAGAACTATCTAGCTGATATAATAGTTAGTATATAGTTTTTTTGTTATCAAACATACGTTTAATAGGTAGAAACACCCGGATACACAAAATACATTTATGGCACAAATATTAGTCCTGGGTGGGGATCGAACCTACGACCTACAGCTTAGAAGGCAGGTATACTACACACACACAGCGCCTTAACATCAGGCGAATTGTCGGTCAAGCGCAAACCGATTAAAAAACATAGGTATACCAATTTTCTGCAAATCAGGTAAAAACAGCCTCATTCTGAACAGAAGACAAGTTCCCCCGCTACGAGTAAGACGTGCCCTTAACAAAATGAAGTTTCCTGGCTATTGACATAAAATACAATAACTCGTAGCCAAACATGCGGAACCCAATTTTCTGTCATGCCGAGGCTAACAACATTACAACATTCTGGAGCATTCGATATCAATCCACCGAGCGAGCGAACTGGTTTCTATCGATTTCCGAACTTGAGGGGTTAAACAAATGGCATTCTAATATCGTGAATGCCAGTACAAATCAAACATGACAATATATTGTTTAAAAAAAAAACAACAAATCCACTTTTTTCTATGGGTTGATCCGTATTCGACCCACAAAATCTGGGCTCGTACCGCGATTTTCTTGATTCATCCCCTTTACTATTCCTTATTCGATCCAGGGCATTTTTTATGTACATATTCTTTATTCGACCCATTTTGTGTAATTTGTTATTCCTAACTCGACTCACGCAAAAATTTTCAGTAAAAATATATAACTTATATTACGCGGACCGTGATAACGAATCTATTGGCACCTTCATTACAATCGGACGAGTGTGTCGGACGTCGCGGTGGATCGTCTCAGGCACCGGTCATCACTCGTAATTAACCATTCATAAGGTATTTACGAGCACTTATCTAGTAGATATATCCAACAATGGATCAGCGCTATCGGTATGCGCCTTCCTCCTAAAGTGGATATACCTATTACGTAAGTAAATAAATATTTGTGGACATTTCACACAACACCATCTAGCTCAGACTAAGCAAAGCTTGTACAATGGAACTAGATGGCGGATAGAATACATTATATACTTTTTTTAAATACATACATATGATACATAGAAACACCCAGACACAGAACAAACATCCATGCTCATCACACAAATGTTTGCCCTGGGTGGGGATCGAACACACGACCTACAGCTCGGCAAGCAGACATACTACCAACTGAGCCACAAGGCCAGTAGAGGCGGCAGTGGACACTTGAATCCGTGGGCACACAGCACGTGGAATGGCCTGCTGAAGGCCGATGCGGTCGGTAAAAAGACTAGCCAATAAAATTAATTAATAAAATATCGAAAAAACTCTTTACCCCAGGCGAGGTAATCGCGTATCAAACATATAAACAACACAGTCGAATTGAGAACCCTCGCCTTTTTGGAAGTCGGTTAAAAATATATATTACGCGAGAATCCGCCCCCCGCTTGATTAATAAAAGATAAAGTAGGTTTTATGCGTTTTATCCTCATTAGGTGTCTTTAATTTAATAGAGGGATAGTTAAGGTACCTTTAAGAGAAATACAACGAAGGGAAAGGTCAAGTGGGGACCTTTTCCGGAGATTTAGCGAAGGATCTAGTACTAGTATTTTATTACGGTACAAATATCGCGTAATGGTATGGACTGGAGATATTATGTGAACGAAGACATGCTTGAAGGGGTCGCCGTAATCATTATTTTAAACATTTATAGGGTTCCGTACCTCAGTCGGCAAAACGAAACCCTTATAGGATCATTTCGTTGTCTGTCTGTCAAAACCTTTTTTCTCAGAAACGCGTAAAGATATGAAGCTAAAATTAATATCAAATAGTCAGGTCTGCTACCCCTTGAAGCAGTGAAAATATTAAACTTGTAAGGCAACGCAATCTGAAGATAGGCCGTTTGTGCTCCGCTTAGGCGCATATTTTGATGGTCACAAGGGAGTCAAAACTTATAGGGGATTCCCCGTTGACATAGAGTCACGAAATTTGCAAAGAAAAAAAAGTCAAAAACCGTAAGTACATTTCTAGTTACATCACAAAATAGTAACTTTTGCGATTATACATTAATTTGCAGTTGGTAAACTAACCGACCTATGCTGATGTTTGGGGATTGGGGACAACAGTTTTCCAACGGCAAAGCTAAGTTTGTCTCTCAGTACAGTTTATCTTTTCGTAAAAATAATGTTCGGTACTTTCATTAGTTACCTAATAATTCGGGAATCGAACTATTTACATAGGTAAGTTTGTATGGAACCCTCGGCCCGCGAGTCCGACTCGCACATGACCGGTTTTTTTAATAATGGAAAATAATGAAATCTTGAAAGATTGCCAATAAAACAATTTAACCTATTACACTGTAAATATTCCTTTATCTCTTTTCTTCTTATTTACCTCTCGTCAGTGTTCGGATCCTGACAGGTTCTAAAGCAGAGTAGCTATTAATTGTTCGCTAGTCGTAGATAAAACAGTTAATGGCGCCCTCTGGTTTTGTCGTAGAGCCATTAAACGTTGATGGAACCATAAAACGTATGAGCCAATCAAATAGTAGGTACTGCTTATTAGACTTGTACTGTACAGGGTACCAATGTGTGATTATAATATATTTTGTTACATTTTAGTTTTACAATAATTGTGTTTGTTTGTTTTTCAGTGGAGAGCACGCACCGGCGCGGGCGCACGCAGCGTAGGAAGACCAGCTACAAGGTGGACAGATGACCTCATACAGGGCCCTTAGACCGTATGAACATCGGTTGCATTTCGTGAACTTGACGTGGCTGCGTTGACAGTGTAAATTAGACTTTAAGATAAAAATTCTAAAGTCTAATTTTCATGTCACAGAGCCAGGTCAATTTCACGAAACGCGGCCGGTGGTCATACGGAATCAGGGCCCAGGTGGCAGGACTGGCAGGAACACCCAGGATGCAAAAAGAGCGACAAGCGACCCACGCGGAAATTCACGGGGAAACTATGTCCAGTGGAATTCTCATGGCTGAGATGATAATGATGATTCGAAAATTAAACGAACTTACCGAGTGAAGGTCGGTGAATCAGATTGTTTGTGTTCACGCGAAATGTGTGACCGCAGTCGCAGCAGCTAAGCACAGTAAATAACGATAGTCACAAGGAGAGTCGTCGTTTCAAAATGGATCAACAGATATTTACCAATAACGAGAGTGAACAAAATACAACAACACTTACCGAACGCTGGAACGATGTCCAACCTTCTATCTGCTATGTTTATTTTTATAGAAATTCGACGTTTCTATTTTTACAGGCTAGACATTACGCGTGACTGCGAAAATACCAGGGCCAAAGACCTTACTAGACAAGTAGACAGATTCTACAAACAAAAACTAGAGCGAGCTCCGGTAGATGATCTAAGCGGTGATCTACTTATAATCTGAAATATATTTGTATGCAATGACTTTCCATCGAGTGGGCGTAAAGTCTAAAACTAAATTGACGAATATAGTGTCCTGGGTTGACCGATACTCATATACCAACAATGACGAACTTAAACATTTTGATGTAAAGACTCCATGTCGCCGCGCTAAAGCCTAATAATAATTTAGGTTGAGAAGTCTAGAGACGTCTATTTTGCAGCTTCGAATCATTTTGAAAATGGAAATTATTTGAATCGTGTAAGGGGTCTAATTAGATCTCATTGAGCTCGGACGTTTTGTGGAGTGACGCTACATCCCGTCGATACTTTATCAAAGTTTGTATGAATCTGGGGGCACGGCCGTGCCTCCTCCATGTGAGCGAGCGGGTGCGTACGGCCGGGACTATCTTTACACGAAGAGATTCGTCGGACTCGAAGCGATTTTTCGGATTTTTAGACCGTCATAGCTAAGGCCCCGATAACACTAGATAGTTCAAATTTTCAGGATCAAGTGCGGTCAGTGGACTGATATAATATAAAAAAAAAGTATCTATCTAGCTTTTATAGTTTCTATTTTATTGATACCTAAAATACGCCGATTTGCCGTTGATTAACCAATAAAATAAGCGACTTGCTGAAGACCAAGAAAGCTGAAATTTGGTATGTAGGCTAAAATTTTCACACAAATAATGCTAAAGCTAAAACATTTGTAACTTTCACCCTCCAACCCTTATTTGAGGGTTATCTCGTTATTTTCATCAATAATATATCAATAATTTATGGTACTTCCTGAAGTCTTAGAAAGCTGAAATTTGGTGTGTAAGCCAATATTTACACATGAATAACGAAGAAATTAAAACATTTTTACTTTTCACCCTCCGAACCCTATTTGTCGGTACACCCTCTGAGTGTAAACAAAAAGATAGAACACTTCCTGAAGTCTCAGAAAGCTGAAATTTGGTATGCAAACTACAATTGGTACACAAACAACAGAAAAATTAAGATATTTGTAACTTTCACCCTCCAACCCTTTTAAAGGGAGAATTTGACTATATTTTTTTAACATAACATAACTTCGTTATAGATAATTCTAGAGAGTCCAAATTTTCAGGATAAAAAGTAGTTAGTACATGTATAAAACATACAAAGTTTCATTTATGTAGCTTTTATACTATAGATTTAATTCACATGTAAAATACGTCAACTTTTGGCACTCACCACTAATGATAGTTAGTTTCTAACGGCGACGCTAGATGGCGTGTGCGATCGACTTTAGCACACGCTATCGTTTTGCGCGCTTTGCTTATACATGATGGATAGTGCGTTTTCGTTCGTTTTATGTTTAGTAAATATGGGTTTGTATTATACATATTCAACTTTCGTTGAAAATTTGGTTTGTTTTAGGTAGTACCTAAGGACTTATTTACACAGAAAAATATAATACTCTCAACCGAGAGCTTATTTAGAAGCTTGGATTCGGGACGGGTATCTTGTTAGAGAAGGGGTACTAATTAGGTTAAGGATTTAAGTTATTGAATAATAGTCCGTATACAAGAATAATCTAAAGTTGGTTTAAAGCACGTATTCCTATAAAAAGGAAATAAGACGAACAATATGAGTAACGAAATAATTTCTTTGGGAGACGGGTTAGGACTCTATCGTACAGTTCATAGTATGTCTGGAAATGGTTCATGTCTTTTCCATTCATTGAATCAATCTATAGAAGACCGTATTTGGTGTGGCGTTGCAAATTAAGGTGTGCTATTGTTTATTTGTCGTTTCATGGAACTATTACATTACTATTACAATTATACATCATTCAAGAGCAGAGATTTTAGTTTGTCTTTCTTTTTCTTCCTTAGAAGTCCATGTACGACATGTTATGCGACATATGTTTGTAACTGACAGCCGGAAAACAACCAAGCCATGCTTTTTGATAAAGATTGAAGGCTTACAGAGGTAAGTATTGTAGCGTTAGACTTTGTAGCGTTAGCAGCTTGGCTTTTCAAATTCAGTCAGATCTCATCTGATTTCTTTTTGTCAGTGAAAGTGGCATGACAATGCGAGACATGGCAACCAATTTTACATGAAATGTTTTTGGTGGGATCTTGTCAGAATCAGTTTCAGAGAACTGCCTGATTCCAGATACAAATATCTCGTGTATCAGTTTCGGATTCCATAAGTTTACCCGAACAGTGTTTAGTTTAGTGTCGTTAGGTGTCTGTTTATTATACATATAAGTTTCTCGTAACAAAGACTCGGTTATCAGACAAGCTGTCAACTCTTTGAGCCTTCGGGGTTTTGATAGAGTGTTAGTTTTCGGAGAAATGAAATTCGGTATTTCACAATTCGGATTATACATACGTAACCAATCTAAGAAAATAGTTTTTGCAATCATTAGAGTAGAGATATAGATTGTTGCGTAAGAGTGGACCGTGAAGAGACGCGTGATTTTGTATGAGAATGGTACGGGCCCGCGGCCACAGCGAATTTAGATTGGATTTAGGTACGGCAAAAAAGATAGAAAACAAGTATCTATAATAAGAACCAAATACTCGACTGCAGAAAAGCGGTTTATGCAATCTAACTTACGACTTCATTATGCTTAGTACCCTGTTGAGTACCTATATACATACAGTACCTATATACATTTGTTGTGAGAAAGTTTACGTAAAATCGATGTAAAAGATTAAAAATGCGTATCCATTAGAATAATCCTTGTAAAGTTACCTATTATGTACTTAATGTTATTTTATTATGGTGTCAATAAAGTGTTTTTGTATTGTATTGTATTGTATTTATTATGAAAAAGTTCGTTGCGAGTTTACGAAAAAACGCTTTTTTTATTTTTCGAGAAGTTTATTAGTATTATTACAAAAAATATAGCAAGACATTCAGGGAGGGAAGAAAAATTACGTAACGACACTTTACTCATCAAAATCGATCAAGCCGTCAAGGGTGTAGGCTGTCATATAGAAACATATGTACATACCCACATACATAGGTACTCGCAAAACATAATCCTCTTTCTTATGCAGTCGGATAAATCAGTTAGCAAATTGTTTAATTTCAACGAGTAACTATCGTGAAAACCTTAGAAAATATTATAACCCTCCTCCTTACGCAGGCGGATAAAAATAAACACGCGAAATCCTAATCCATCAAGTAATAACTACAAACAATCATGCATTTTAATCGCGCATGAGCTTTTATATAACATTTATAATGAGCGGTATTATTGAGTGTTTTAAACACTGAAGTATCTACAAATTTAGATAATTTTTAGGGTTCCGTACACAAAGGGTAAAACGGGACCCTATTACTAACTACTAAGACTCCACTGTCTGTCTGTCTGTCCGTCCGTCCGTCAGTCTGTCACCAGGCTGTATCTCATGAACCGTGATAGTTAGACAGTTGACATTTTCACAGATGATGTATATCTGTTGCCGCTATAACAACAAATACTAAAAAACAGAATAAAATCAATATTTAAGGGGGCTCCCATACAACAAACGTGATTTTTTTGCCGTTTTTATAGATAATGGTACGGAACCCTTCGTGCGCGAGTCCGACTCGCACCTGGCCGGTTTTATTTTAACTGTCTATAAATTTGTATTTGCAATGTATACAGATAGTCTTAACTAAGTAATCTAAACGTACACATGCGTCTCTGTGTGCGTAGCGTCTCATGTGTGCGTAGCGTCTCATGTGGGTTGTATATATCAATCGAGAAACTAGCATTTACGCAACAGCTCTTACAACGAAAGCAGAATGGAAGCGCTTCGTTCGAGTTTATTTACTTTTGAATATATTGTGAGAGGCCCCATCGAGCGTCTATCTGTAGTTTACTCGTGTATGCTACATATTACTGGCGAAAGCGAACTTCTAATATCTAATACAATCTGTTTATATGGCGCTCTATCTATTTATATATGGCTAGGAATGATGTTATTTTTGCAAGCGTATCTTTTACCTGATGGCAAGCGGACATGTCTCAGTCAGTAACAAATACTTACAGTATAGCTAATTAGAAAACTAGGGCATTTTTTTATTCGATCATTAGGGGGCCAAATGGGCTCCGACATAGTCCCCCGGCTAGTCACTGCGACCTTTCCAGATCTATTGTGACATCCTCTTTTACTTACACCACCTCTCCAAGTCCGATGCTGAGCATGTAGTCAGTGATGGCCTTGGGGCAGGTCTTTATCTCATCGGGTGAGACACACACAAGGAATATGTCGTAAAAATCAAAAACGCACATTTCGACATTCACAAGGGAATCAAAACCTATGGGGTACATCCCGTTGACCTAGAACTTTGAAATTTGGCAAGAAGCATTATGTTAGAGTACCTACACATAGGAAAAAATCCGAAAACTGGACATTTTTAATTTAATCACAAAACAATAGTGTCTTTATGCAAGGAATGCATAAAGACATATATGTATGCCCGTAAGGGCAAAACTGTTATAAGTACTGGTTTCTTATACCTAACATCAAATTGTACACAGTTTTGCACAATTAGGTATTCATTTCATTTCAATGAGGGTCCAAATTTTAAAGTTCTTTAACCGTATCATGTGCGGTATCATATGAAAGAGCTTCATTAGCATAAGCTAAAACAGGTTTTTAAATATTTTTACGATGTATATTTTTCGGTTATTGAAGGAAATATGAAAAAAATATATGATTTCCCCCTTTTATCTACTAGTTTGTACGGAACCCCCGAGGCGCACTAATGAGCGACAAGACAACCTTAATTGACAAATTTCACAACAAACAACAACGGTGCGACGCTCGCGATAATCAATCCGCTCTAAAATAAGCAGTGAGGGGGGCTCGAGGTCAGCCGAGGAACCAATGTCATAATAATTAGTATCCCTCGGCTCGCAGCGTAGGAACACCAGCGGACAGACGGCCTCACGCAAGCGGCAGGAAGACGCTGCATGCAACCTAGCGATGTTACAGCTATCCATGTGGAAGCCTACGCCAGCAGCGAACTTCTCAAGGTTGAGAAGATGAACATGACACATTTAGTATTTGCAATATGTATGCGAAAATAACACATATAGTCTCAGATAATAATAATTAATAGGCAAACCCATAAATTATTATTTTTACACATTTTTCATATGTAATATCATAAAATTAGATTTGATATCCTGCAAATAAGGAAATTGTTCTGTCCATAAATCAAGTCGCGCCCTAGCCTTGATTCGAATGAAACTACCAAACAGTAATACTAGGTAAGTACTTAAATAAGCGGTCAAGACTGTGTCGAGACATGTGTATGGTAGGGTTCACCTTCAGTGAGCTGTACCCCTCCTGATAGGGTGGGGTAGAAAAAAAATCATTTCTACTTTATATATATATATATATATATGTGCTATCGGGTGAAAAATGATCACTCGGGCTAAATCAAGAGCGGCTACTAATGGCGCACCTACTAGACACCAACATCGCCTTCATCATCAGAGAGCGAGGAGGTCCTGACCCCTCGCAACTCCAGTGGCGGCGTGTCAAGCATGGAAAGCGAGCCTCCGACGTCACCGCCGCCACGAAGACCAGCGCGGCGAGGACGTCCTCCGCTGCAGGCTATTATTATATATGTAAAGTATATTAGCTTATGTAATTGGTGAATACCGTTTTAGTTAATTAAATAAATAAATAATAATAAATCCCTATTTTTCATTGAATACATTTACCTTACTTTTAACTTTTAAACTATCACGGTTATTCAAGTTCTGGATAAGTACTCCATCAAGACCATATTTACTCCTCACAAAAAGATAGCACAGAGTTTGCGTTCCCCTAAGGATAAGATTAGATAGAACTGATGGCCGATGGGGCCGAAAGGTTCTCGAGTGGAGACCACGTACCGGCAAGCGCAGCGTAGGAAGACCAGCCACGAGATGGACAGATGACCTCATACAAGTGGCGGGAAGACGCTGGATGCAAGCCGCTTCCAATCGGTCTTTTTGGAAATCCATGGGGGAGGCCTATGTCCAGCAGTGGACTTCTTATGGCTGAGATGATGATGATGATGATGATGTTTATTAAAAGAAAATCAAAATACCCGACTGCAGAAAAGCAGTTTTTGCAGTCTAACTTACGATTTCGTTACACGTGATACGCTGTTGAGTGTACGTTTTTTGTGTGAAAGTATGCGTAAAATCACTTGAAAATATTATAAATGCGCATTCTTTAGAATAATTATTGTAAAGTCACTTGTTTGTTACGAAATAGTTCGTTGAAGGTTACAAAAAAAACGCATTTTTTATTTTTGAAGGAGATGTATTATTATTCACATTTATTTATTTAGATTCTTAATTTAATTTTTTTTAGAATACAAATATAAACATATAAAAAAATAACATAAATATTGAAGTATAGTTGAGACCGATCTACGATCACGATATTAGACTTATTGGCAACAATAGTCAGGACTATTGTTGCCAATAAGCCTGATGATGATGATGATAGAATGGTCCCAGTAGAGCAAAGGACGGCTATTTTCGAGAACTGGCGCTGGTGCGTACTCATAGTACGGCACCTCTGACTCGACAAGGCCGTATTGAAGAGCAAGTTGCTGGTGGATGATCCTGGCTACTTGGTTATGCCTGTGCAAATACTCGCCGTTAGCAAGATGCGAACAACCGGAAACAATATGTCGGAGAGACTCTCGTACGTATTATTATTATTATTACAAAATATTATAGCCTATGACACTCTGGAAATTAAAACAAATCTAATGACACCTCGCACATCAAAATCGGACAAGCCGTTTAGGCTGTCATATAGAAACATACATACATACAAACATACATCTCTGTCTCAGTGATATGTTATATGTTACTCATCTTCACTGACAGGACTTGTCTTTCCCCCCTCCCTCTTCCCCCGTCCCCCCTCCCACTCCCTTCTCCCCTCTCCTTACCTTAAAACACAATTGTAATGGAACAGTTGTTGGTGATTTTTTTGAGGTATGAAATAGGTTTAATCATGTTTTACCCGTTCCCGCGAGAATACCGGGATAAAAAGTATCTCATGTGTTAATCCAGATTATAAACTACCTGTGTGCCAAATTTCAGCCAAACCCGTCAAGCCGTTTTACCGTGAAGAAGTAACAAACTAACAGAAACTTCGCATTTATATTATTAGTATGAAGTGTGATGTGATTTATTAGCATTTCCTGTTCCAAACTCCAATAAAACATATAAGTTATGTATACCTAGTCTTGCCATAAATATTGTCACGAAGAAAAAAAATATTTTTTTATTGCAAATAATATTTATTACTTTTACAGTGTGTTAGTTTAATACATAAATATAAAACAATTTAAAATATAAAAGCTTATTCGAAGTGGTCTCCATTGGCTGCAATACAGTCCTTTAAACGTTGAGGCCAGTTATCAATAGAAGCACGCACTCTTTCCATGGGAAAATTCTTCACTGCCAATCGTATGGATTGTTTTAGGGACTCCAAATTATCATGGCGTTTAGAGCAAGCCATACTCTCTAAAACTGACCATAAATCATAATCCAGCGGATTAAGATCAGGACTAGACGACGGCCAGTCTTCAGCTCTGATGAAGTCCGAAACGTTCACTTCCAACCAAGACTGCGTGGACCGAGCTTTATGACCTGGCGCCGAGTCTTGTTGGAAGGACCATACTTGGTTATTGAACATGGTGTTGTTAAGGAGCTTAACTACCTTCTCAAGAATGGTATTTTGATACACTTGTGCCGATGTTTTGATACCTTTTTCACAAAAATATGGCTCAGTCACTCCTTCATAGCTAACATCCCACCAAACCATCACTGAAGTCGGATAATGCCCACTTTGCACTCTGTCGACTAATTGGGAAGCTTCCTTAGAGCTTTGAGCATAAATACGGTCATTATGTTTGTTAAAATGTTGCTCAATTGTAAAGATTTTCTCATCCGTAAACAAAATTTTTCTGTGACCTCCCTTTGCGTACCGCTTCAGTAGTTGTTTCGATTTTACCACCCTATTCTTTTTTAAATTATCAGTAAAAAAATTACCAGTGCGTCTCTTATAGGCTGCAAGTCCTAAGTCATCTTTTAAAATACGCGACATGGTTCTGGGTGCTATCTTCATCTCCCGAGATAAAATCTTTTGCTTTCGGACAGGATCTTCGAATTCTTTCCCTTACTGCTTTGACCACCTTTTTCGTACGACCACTACGTGGACGGCCAGATCTTTTTCTGTCACAAACAGAGGAGGTCTCATTGTACCTATTAATAGCCCGGTACACAAACATTTGACTAATACCAAGCGTATGGAGAGTTTTAAAAATTGCATTTGGCTCCATACCAACTTTGTGTAATGCAATCACAGCGATTCGGTTCTCTTTATCACCCCACTCCATTTTAATATCGCAAAATATTGTACAATGTATTGGCGCCAAAATTAGAAAACTCAATGAACAATCGTATAAAAATTACAGATTCCAAATTCAAATGTAATATCTTTCTTATTTTTAACTGTAACAGTATTTATGGCCAGACTAAGTATATTCATTATTGCCGTTAAAAATTCTTTATTTTGATACTGCACTCGATATATTTTAAAAACATAATTTTTTTTGAGATTACTTTTTTCCGCCAAAAATCCTTAATAATGTTTTTTTTTTAATTTTGATGTTCCTGGTGTCACTCTCACGACTAAGACGAATCTATTGACACCACTCACATAAAAAAACGACAAGCCGTTTAGGCTCTAGGGTGTGGCAAAGAAATATACATACATACATACACTCGTAAAACATAACACTCCTTCTTTCGCAGTCGGGTAAAAACATACCTGTTTTACTCACAACACATGTATGTAAACCTTGGCAAACTTCAATAGACATGAAAAAATTAAACCCACCTAAAAAAAACTTTAAACATAAAAAAAAATTAAGGTGAGTAGTTTTACTATACTATAATTATAATATATATATATGTGCATATTTATACATATTGTGCCAGCTCAATTGTTGAGCCTCACTCAGATATTCCACGGAGCTGGGATGGCTCGGGCAATGCTGGTAGGGAGAATTGCACAATACACCCCAAGCGGAAAATCAGTTGAATGACCTATCACCCTCACTTCCAATAAGAATTATGGTCAAATCATTGGTTGCATAAAATTATCACCTCATCACTGTTCAACTTCTTCCTACGGCTTGCATAACATACACTTGTGTATATAATATTATACCTTGTTATAAGTGACATGTATTATGATTGTGTCTCTCTATGTGTGAGAGAGGTACTTCTACACAGACTAATGCAACATCTGTGTTCATCAATGAACATCATAATTATACTACATGTAGAAGCTCATGTGTGCTCATGATTAACAACCACTAATCTAATTAAAAATTTTAAGCCACTAAATTCAAAAAAGGAACATAAATTGTATGGCAATTTCGTTGTTTTTGAATTTAGTTAGTAGTGCCCTGTAAATTGCTCTTATTGCCTACTTAGAAAAAAAAGAAAGTACAGCGATCTACAAAATAAAATAAATTTTGAATAGTGCTTTTCAATTTGTGCCAAAAGAAAAAAAGGACAATAAAATCATGCTTGAGCCATCCAAAAACAGAGCATAGATTTTAAAAGTAATAATGATTAGTGCCTGTTTGAGCCATCCGACAACAGAGCGTACTCCATCTGTGACCTCTCCCGGTACATCGACACTGGTGGACTCAATGAGGGAGCTCCATCGAGACCGGAGCGCAGCCTGAGCTGCGAACGATGCCATCACTCGCCAACACTTCACTATAACCATTGTTGATTTTTTTACTGTATCAACTTCATATTTTTATCAAAGTATTTAGCAGTTCTAGTAAATTTTGTAGATTCTGTGATTTTGCAGAGTTATTGTCCATATTTTGTGTTTTGCTTCATTTCTTTTGATATTTTTTGTAGAATGGAAATAAATATTTATCAAAACCAACATTATTACATTTCATTCATTATATTATGTTTTATTTTTATTTTGTTTAACTTTCTTATGATTATACTAGTTATATTTTCGAGGGTTTGTTTATATAAAATTTGGCAAGTAATCTAATTCAGAAAATTTATATATTAAATTCAAAAGCTTGATTATATATTGATTAATCTACAACATTTAACATATTCATATTATTAGCAGATCTTCATTTTGCTTTACATAACACAGTCAATGTTTTAGTCAAGGTAAATTCCAAGGTTAGTTGAATTTCCAGGTCAGTCTCAAATAAGTTTGACATCACATTGTCTTGACTGTGACAAAAACACTGCCGCTTTTACTGATTTACTGAAAAATATATCACAGAACTAGTTCAAGGCTTTTTCGTGGCCCATTTTTCAATATTTTCGCACAGAAGTGAAAATTATTGACAGCACTCTTGAAAGTTTACGTGTACATTTCTGCACTCAATGTACGTACGATTGTATTGAGTTTTAAACTGGGTAACTAGGTCTGCATTGGTGCACAATGAATGATAATGAAATTCAGCTAGGTCAAGGTAATTCTACGTCTATTTTTGGCAACTGCAATAAATTTATCAATGTCTCTATATTACGGAATGTTTTTCTGACAACAACTGCACTGTTATGTGTTGACGTTGGTAATCTTATATCAGTGATGTATTCCATTCCTCTCAGTCGAGGAGCAGCGCTAAAATTGAATATTATCAAAGTAATAACGATTTTCAGTAAACTCACCCAAAAATGGTGCCGGTTCTTGAATTAAACACTAGCTTCTTAAAAATAAAATACTGTTTTAGTAACTTTTTACAAAAACACCGCTTTGTAATGAATTGTTATGAATTTTATTTAAATTAAATATTTCTTTAGAGCACACCCAAAGCGGAACTTGATCTAATTTTGTAGGAAGGAGAGACTGCCAGGCCAGCCTGTCAAACAAACAAACCGTCATTGTCACTCAAGGGAAATGTCAAATTTGACCAGTACCCTTATTCTAGTTCTAATCGGTTGTCGATTTGTCAATTTTGTCGGTAATGAGCCGGCTACCGAATAAAGCTCCATTCGACTCCAATGGGTATTCACAAATTCGAATTTATGCCCGTCGGTCCCTTTTTTTATATATAAATCTCGAGAAACCAAAGACAATCACCACTCATCCTCAACTGGATCCGCCGGGATTCGGGTAGACCGATTCACAAACTCGAATCCGAAAGAGTTTGACATATAAATTCGATGGCTAATTCGATATCGCTCCCGACAGGTTTATCCTGTCGGGAGTGATATCGAATACATTTTACTAATACATTTTAATAATATAAGAGCACTTTTTTGATATTTTCAATTACCATTTTCCATAATTTGACATAATATATTCACCTAATAGTCAAATGTACCGATTTTACGGGTTTTAAAATTCCCCTAATTATCATTTCCAAAGTTTCAAAATGTAATATTTTATAGTTGGAGAGCTTTGTCAGATTACACGCATGGCGCTCTAAATATATTAAATATTTTATACTTGTTACTAATAAATGGCAAATACATTGAATGCACTAGTACAGAGAGAAAATAGAAGAACTTTGAAATCACACACACAACCAACAAGGTATTTTCGAAGCATGCTTCACTTATTGAAGCTACAAATTTACTAAAGAATTATATGCCATAATTAATATGATGGATCAAGTTATATGTATATTATGCAATAAATTACATATTTTGTCAGTCGCTGGTCATAATTAAGCATTTTTTTACTTCTATCACGAATCACCTATCTAAAAACATGAAACTGACTCTGAAAACTAGCTTGTCTATGTTATCCTATCGGTCACACGAGGTCATTACCGATTTGGTACCGACTGGTGCCATTCGAATTTGTGAATAGGGTTATCGAAGGTTATCCATTCGATTCGGTAGGGTTTTCGCGGGAACTTAATTAAAAATGTCACAGTTTTCTTTTATTATTATAAACTTGTGTTATTTCAAATAAAGATTTTGTAAAGAAGATGTTTTTTTAATCTATTAGTGTTCGTTTACGCGCACGAGTTTGAAATGAGAGTGATGAAACATACTTCTTCACGTTGTAACTTACAAAGTCCTTAACAGCTCCTAGTAAAGTAACCAAGTCATGACATGAACTTGATTCACTATCAACCGAGTATCTCGTCATAATCTAAGCCAAGTAACTTGAGATTGTGACTAAAACTTATATTATTTGTATTTTTCATAAAACTTTTAACATATTATTTTGGCAAATGAGCCAATCGTGGCCAGTAAAAGAATAAAAATCTAGACGGCTGCAACTGTCAAATTTATAAACTTTTTTTAGTGACTTGATACCGCTAAGGATGTCGATTCACTATTTAAAAAAATCGATTAAAGTTCGATTCTTTTGCGTTTAAAAATTTTAATTTTCAAATAAAAGTAAGAAAATCGTATTTTTTTACAGTTTAAATCAGGGATCAGTCAATAATGCGAGCTATTAAAGTCTATTATATTTTGGTGGAGTTGAAGTAGCACACATTTATATTTCTAACCGATTTCAAAAAGAATGAGGTTCTTAATTCAACTGTATGTTTTTTTGTTGGCAATATTACAAATTCTAAACCGACCTATCGACTCCATAGATAAAGGAATTTGATGTTCTGTGATAGCTGTGATAGTTTGTAAAAAGTTGAATATATTTTTATTTGTTGTTACTAGGAGAGCATCCGGTGTCATTCCTCCTTCTCGCTTTCGACCTACACTGACTCCCGTATTCCTTTTTCCGGTGGACGTTCATTGTAATCCAAATCATATTAATTATCGTACATCATCCTAGCAAATACTAAGTTATATTATTCGAATTGTGTAACATTACGTCACTTTAGTGCTTGTTTAAAACAACTACCATACCTCTGTATAGCTGTAGAGGAGCGTGGGAGAGAAGTGTGTGGTTCATGTTTGTCTTTACGTTGCTCATTTAGCAAACAAATTAATAAATTTTGGTTTGAATTTACTTATGAAATGAAATTTATTTGCAAGAATGTAGGTAAATAAGGCCTTAGAAATTAATTACAATTTTCCATTACATTCGATCATTTCTCAAGTGCAAATATTTAATAGTGGATCAATATCATATAAATAATATTAAATTAGAATTGATAATAGTAGGTATACTATATATTATGTAAATTACATCAAACATGTATAACTCTGCTGTCTTAAAAGTAGATACTACAGTAGTAAAAATACAATAACGTGACGAAAATTACACTTTCACGAAAATGACATGCAGCATGAGATAAATCTAAAAATCGGTTTTTCCAAGTCAAAAAAACAATTTCCGATTAATCGATGATAATCGACATGTTACGTGCCGCTTTCAATCAATGGAACCGTTTGGGATGATCAGCTGATACCTTATGGAATGGAAATGTCAAAATTATTCGATATTCGAGAAACCTGAATCGCTAATTCCGCAAACCGTGTGAAATCCTTCGAGATCTCTTTCCATATCGAAGATCGCATCGAATCGAATGTAATCTGAATAAGGGTGCTGCACCCTTATTCAGATTACATTCCATTCCATAAGGTATCAGCTGATCATCCCAAACGGTTCCATTGATTGAAAGCGGCACGTAACATGTCGATTATCATCGATTAATCGGAAATTGTTTTTTTGACTTGGAAAAACCGATTTTTAGATTTATCTCATGCTGCATGTCATTTTCGTGAAAGTGTAATTTTCGTCACGTTATTGTATTTTTACTACTGTAGTATCTACTTTTAAGACAGCAGAGTTATACATGTTTGATGTAATTTACATAATATATAGTATACCTACTATTATCAATTCTAATTTAATATTATTTATATGATATTGATCCACTATTAAATATTTGCACTTGAGAAATGATCGAATGTAATGGAAAATTGTAATTAATTTCTAAGGCCTTATTTACCTACATTCTTGCAAATAAATTTCATTTCATAAGTAAATTCAAACCAAAATTTATTAATTTGTTTGCTAAATGAGCAACGTAAAGACAAACATGAACCACACACTTCTCTCCCACGCTCCTCTACAGCTATACAGAGGTATGGTAGTTGTTTTAAACAAGCACTAAAGTGACGTAATGTTACACAATTCGAATAATATAACTTAGTATTTGCTAGGATGATGTACGATAATTAATATGATTTGGATTACAATGAACGTCCACCGGAAAAAGGAATACGGGAGTCAGTGTAGGTCGAAAGCGAGAAGGAGGAATGACACCGGATGCTCTCCTAGTAACAACAAATAAAAATATATTCAACTTTTTACAAACTATCACAGCTATCACAGAACATCAAATTCCTTTATCTATGGAGTCGATAGGTCGGTTTAGAATTTGTAATATTGCCAACAAAAAAACATACAGTTGAATTAAGAACCTCATTCTTTTTGAAATCGGTTAGAAATATAAATGTGTGCTACTTCAACTCCACCAAAATATAATAGACTTTAATAGCTCGCATTATTGACTGATCCCTGATTTAAACTGTAAAAAAATACGATTTTCTTACTTTTATTTGAAAATTAAAATTTTTAAACGCAAAAGAATCGAACTTTAATCGATTTTTTTAAATAGTGAATCGACATCCTTAGCGGTATCAAGTCACTAAAAAAAGTTTATAAATTTGACAGTTGCAGCCGTCTAGATTTTTATTCTTTTACTGGCCACGATTGGCTCATTTGCCAAAATAATATGTTAAAAGTTTTATGAAAAATACAAATAATATAAGTTTTAGTCACAATCTCAAGTTACTTGGCTTAGATTATGACGAGATACTCGGTTGATAGTGAATCAAGTTCATGTCATGACTTGGTTACTTTACTAGGAGCTGTTAAGGACTTTGTAAGTTACAACGTGAAGAAGTATGTTTCATCACTCTCATTTCAAACTCGTGCGCGTAAACGAACACTAATAGATTAAAAAAACATCTTCTTTACAAAATCTTTATTTGAAATAACACAAGTTTATAATAATAAAAGAAAACTGTGACATTTTTAATTAAGTTCCCGCGAAAACCCTACCGAATCGAATGGATAACCTTCGATAACCCTATTCACAAATTCGAATGGCACCAGTCGGTACCAAATCGGTAATGACCTCGTGTGACCGATAGGATAACATAGACAAGCTAGTTTTCAGAGTCAGTTTCATGTTTTTAGATAGGTGATTCGTGATAGAAGTAAAAAAATGCTTAATTATGACCAGCGACTGACAAAATATGTAATTTATTGCATAATATACATATAACTTGATCCATCATATTAATTATGGCATATAATTCTTTAGTAAATTTGTAGCTTCAATAAGTGAAGCATGCTTCGAAAATACCTTGTTGGTTGTGTGTGTGATTTCAAAGTTCTTCTATTTTCTCTCTGTACTAGTGCATTCAATGTATTTGCCATTTATTAGTAACAAGTATAAAATATTTAATATATTTAGAGCGCCATGCGTGTAATCTGACAAAGCTCTCCAACTATAAAATATTACATTTTGAAACTTTGGAAATGATAATTAGGGGAATTTTAAAACCCGTAAAATCGGTACATTTGACTATTAGGTGAATATATTATGTCAAATTATGGAAAATGGTAATTGAAAATATCAAAAAAGTGCTCTTATATTATTAAAATGTATTAGTAAAATGTATTCGATATCACTCCCGACAGGATAAACCTGTCGGGAGCGATATCGAATTAGCCATCGAATTTATATGCCAACTCTTTCGGATTCGAGTTTGTGAATCGGTCTACCCGAATCCCGGCGGATCCAGTTGAGGATGAGTGGTGATTGTCTTTGGTTTCTCGAGATTTATATATAAAAAAAGGGACCGACGGGCATAAATTCGAATTTGTGAATACCCATTGGAGTCGAATGGAGCTTTATTCGGTAGCCGGCTCATTACCGACAAAATTGACAAATCGACAACCGATTAGAACTAGAATAAGGGTACAGATACGTAACAAATACGTTTCATTTTACGTAAGTAAATTATATTTGAAAAAACAGGATATACATATAAATAGATACTACATATCTAGACATAATCAAAAATATATACAACAATAGCACTGCAGATATTAAACTCAATAATCACGGCCACAAATTCCATATAGAAAGAGGTGTCAAACAGGGCGACCCACTCTCGCCTTAACTATTTACGAGTACCCTTGAGAAAGTATTTAAAACCTTGGCTAGCTCTTGGTCGACAAAGGGGATTGATATTGGCAACAAGAAAGTCAACAATCGGAGATTTGCAGATGATATCGTTCTCTTTGCGTCAACAGCAGACGAATTACAACTTATGCTCGAAGAACTGAGCACAGCAAGCCTCAAGGTTGGCCTTATGATGAATCGGTCAAAGACAAAAGTCATGACTAACGGCACGAAACTTAGGGTCGAGGTTGATGGGCATATATTACAATACGTCGATGAGTACGTATATCTAGGCCAGTTAGTCTCCTTCGAGAACCGGCAGGATAAGGAAATCGAGCGCCGCGTCAAAAATTCCTGGAGGAGCTACTGGTCTATGAAAGAGTTGATGAAGGGTGACCTGCCGATATCACTGAAGCGTAAACTCATCGACATTTGTATATCTTGCCCGTCCTAACCTATGGTGCGCAAACCTGGTCCCTGACTGATTCACAAAAGTACAGACTTGGGGTTTGCTAAAGAGCAATGGAACGCAGCATACTGGGCATTAAGAGGACAGACAGAGTCCGCAACACAATGCTGCGTTCCATTACAGGTATAGTTGATGTCGGTCAAAAAGCAGCCAAATTAAAATGGGATTGGGCGGGGCATGTATCCAGAAAGATGGGCTCAGATCGTCACGCAGTGGACGCAGATGAACGACGCTGTCCAGGTAGACCTAAGAAACGCTGGCGTGACGATCTTGGCAAATTCCAAAAAGATTGGCAGCAGATAGCGCAGGACCGTGACTTGTGGAGGGAAATGGGGGAGACCTTTGCCCAGCAGTGGGACAGCGCATAGGTTAATAATAAAAAAAAAACATAAATAAATATTCTATTTCAAACAAACATTATTAGGTAAAATCTTTACCATGGGCATTTGAAAGAGAAATCACCACCAGCATCATACCAATCGATCAGCTTTCCATCATGCCAAATAAAAGTTCCTTTTAATTTGGGTGAGGCATCCAAAATAGCGTACAAAATAACTTTGGCAGCTTCGTCTGGCTCTATCGTTCCAGTACCAACAGCCATGTCGGTCTTCACGTGTCCAGGATGTACAGCATTTATTGAGATGTTGGGATACTTCTTCTGCAGTATTTTTGTTAAAGCAGTAACAGCTATTTTCGAAACTCTATGCTCTGCGTGTTTTCCATCATCAGCGAAATCATTCTTGTTAAACGTTCCGTTACGCACATTTTCCAGATACTGATCCACAAATTGATTAAGTTGTTCCGTGGTCAAATTGGGGTTCAAAAGGATTTGGAGCCAAGTTTTATTTTTCAAATTTGATAAATGGCCACACGCACTCGATATATTCACTACCCGAGCACCATCTCTTAGTAATGGAAATAAATATTTTTCGATAGTGAGAAGGCTTTTATAATTTGTATCAATATTCCTCTTCGCGGATTCGTATGTTGGATAAATTTGTTGCCATTCCAGGATGCCAGCATTGTTGACGAGTACATCGAATCCTCCATGTTTGTTTTTGATAAATTCAGCCAGTTTCTTAACACTTTCGTCATCGGTTACATCGAGCTGATGAAATTGAGGCTGCAATCCAATCTCATTGAGTTCTTTTACTGCTTTTAATCCAAGTTCTTCATTTCTCGCTGTAAGGTAGACTATTCCGTAATATTTTTGGCAGAGTCTTTTGACGACGGCAAATCCTAGACCTTTGTTGGACCCCGTGACGACAGCAACTTTTTCCGCCATTTTTATATGTCCGGCGCGCGAGAAACTTCACGTTTGAATGCACGAATGGAATTTACTTAATCGAATGAATGGAAAGTTTTTGTTTGGTAAAGTCATTCACACATTATCACGATGATATTTTTATTTTTATTATTACTTTTATCGTGCCCAAACAATGTAGATTTAACAGTAAATATATTTTTATGTATTTTTGTAAACAAACAAATGATAAGATATCGTCAGAGTGGCATTACTCAGGTCAATTAATTAAAATGGTTAGATATAAGAAAACATACACACATACATAACAAAAAAAAGATACGATGCAGTTCCTTCGCTTTAGTCATCATCATCGTCCGATTATTTTCGACCTCAATGTTGTTTCTTTTGCATTTTGGAGGGTGAAAGGGTAAACCCTTTGTGATGGGATCTTCGATGTCAAAGGCTTGAATTTCCTCCTTCCCCACCACACTACTAAGCCGCACTACTGGTAGTGTCGTGGGCATTTTTCCCTTTCTGCACAACTGGTCCAGTAAGAGTCTTCTTATATAGCGGACAAGTGTTTAAAATTCCATATAGTACCTATATAGAATTATAGAACCCTAAAAACCAACTAGGAACTAGAAATTGGGTGATAATGATCCAGGCTTTGTTTGTAAACCGTAGAAAAAAAATATTTTGTCTTACTTGTTATTATTTTTTAAATAGATAAGTGGGTCTATGACGTCATCATCATCATCTCAGCCGCAAGGAGACGACGGCTAATTAAGCCTCCCTCCCCAAAAGATTGTTTGTCGCGCGGCCTGCATCCAGCGTCTTCCCGCCACTTGTATGAGGTCATCTGTCCATCTCGTGGGCTGGTCTTCCTACGCTGCGTGCGCCGGTGTGTGGTCTCCTCTCGACAACTTTTCAACCCCATCGGCCATTCATGTGACGTCACAGTTACGATTAATTCGTAGTGTGCGACGTCATAAAATTTGTAACCGAGCCCAAGGCTGCAATCGACTACAACATATCACGACAAATGTTGGCACTACTATCGAATATTTGAAGCGTAATTGACACACTTTTATAAAACATTTTAGTTCCCACATTTCGCCACTTACAAAGATAAAGTTGATATCGTTTTACTTATAATTTGATATGCAAATGTCGTATTCCGAGCAGGCGCGTGCTTACTTGCTTATACATGGATATAGAAGCACTGGAAGTTACACAAGCTATAATGTCTTACCCGGCTGCGTTAGAAGGAGGTCAATGATTATCGGGTGTATGTAACGTTTGTATGTTTAAAGATATGTGAGCATGCCTGTGTGTTTCTGTAATTACTAGTATTTCTATGATATGATATTGTTAGCCGATTGGGACGAGTAATCGGCGTCCCATCTCTATGCACGGGCGCATCCCTAGCTGCGCTCGAGTGCATACACTCGCGACCGGCGTCTCGTCAAGATGGCGCACTGTGATATTGTTAAAATTGCATAATCTAATATAATGGCTGGTATTAAACGTAGGAGTGAATTGTAATGCAGTAATCATTTAACGTTATAACTACCAATTGGGAGGGATTGGAGTTTTCCCTTCTAACAGGTCAGAACTGGGACATAAATTCGCGCGCCATAAATGCTCGGTTATTCGTTTTATTGTCGGGATGAAAACCGGTGTACAAGATATTGGTTACTACGCGAACGTACCGGTATAACAAAACAGAAGCTTCATAGTGGTTAAGTACCAGTATCTATCGCAAGCAAGGAGCTATCTGGTACTGTGTAGATAAGGAAGCAACCAATGGATTTACTGGAATAAAATGTAAAGTATGTATAGTAAACGTAATGTGTGACACAGGTTAGTGAGTTTACACTATTGTATTTTGCTAAAATTAAGTACAAACTCCATGTCTGTCATCACGGGTCGTCAGGATACCTAAACTGAAAAACTACGTATTATACTGTGAGTAAACTAAAATAGAACAATATGCCTTACTAATGCTTGGTACAGTACAGTGTACCAGTGTTCAAGAACAATAATACTGAATGAAGTTTCACAATCAAAATTTAAATCATAATATCAATAAATCAAAGATCAGTTAAAGTTAGAAAGAAATAGTTAATTCTGAGGGTTATTGTCATTTTTGTGTCTGAAAATAGAAAGGTAACTGACCTGTAAATGCAGAGTTTAAAGGTAGTACAAACTGCTTTATGAAAACTACAAGATCATTATCTTATAATCAGTCATTATTGGGTG
Source organism: Lycia hirtaria (assembly GCA_947563715.1). Taxonomy (NCBI): domain Eukaryota; kingdom Metazoa; phylum Arthropoda; class Insecta; order Lepidoptera; family Geometridae; genus Lycia; species Lycia hirtaria. Next base: position 38,277,190 of record OX387383.1, on the reverse strand, counting down.
TAAAAATGTAATGATATTTCCCCAATAAATACAAGATTAACATGCAGTGAGCTCACCACTGGGTTATTTAAAACTATGGTCTTATTGTAAATATTGTGACATTAATTTCACTGGAATCTAATAAGTACAAAATGATTAAAACAATCAACTATTTTTGCAACAAACACTAGTTTATTCATACAATATAGTATCTGCTTCCTTAGAGCCTTCATTAAGGATTTGTCACACTATTGAAGTCAAAATTGACCAGTGTGTGTGCAAGACAAAATAGATAAATATGGCAAGTGATTTTGGTAAATATTCATGAAACATATGTATATATCTATTTGATGATGTTTGTAAATGAAAATATTTATAGGTACTTAAAAGATTTAGTATACTTATACACATATGATATTACATGAAACTTGACTAAAGGTGGAATAACAGTGGGTTCCAAGAATTTCTACAAAACAAGTGTGCGACAGCTTATGAAAATCATTCAAAATAGGCAGTTATGTCAGCGGTGTGTTTTATGTGATTTGCTATTTCTACCATGACATGTTTACTTGAGACTTGCTATTTAGTATTGATAAATGAAATGTGGAACAAAGAGTTATTGAAATAATATGGGGAAGTCAGTTGATAATCTTTATAGTACAATATTGCAAAGATAAATTGATTACATTAATAGTTCACAACGGACCAGTGTCATTTGACTTGTATAAGTAAATTTGGTGTACATTGTTGCACAAACTAACTAAGGCTTGTTCTGCTATATGTATGTATTCTACAGCTATTATGTGCAGATATTATTTGTAATATGTTATGTTTTATCATCAGTATAAATTAAATCTGAACATGGTTGAATAATAATTGGACTTTATGTAAAGTATGTATGTTTTACTATGTGATGGTACAATATAATACCATGTTATGTATTCAGTGTGAAATATGATGACTACATATGATTTATCATCATCATCATCACATGTCACAAGAGACTTTTCACTGCTGGACATGGGTCTCCCCATGGATTTCCAAAAAGACTGATTGGGAGCGGCTTAGTAGAATAATGTGTGGGTGATATGTTATGTTTTGCTGTTACTTAACAGTATGAGCAACACAGGTGTTTTACATGGAAAGTAAGCATCGGTTACTTGTTGGGACAACTTGAAATTCAGTATGATATCTATGTGGTATTATATAGATCCACATGCCTGGGTTGGTGAACCTATTCGAATATTTTATTAATGATTGTTGTTTTTATATTTCATGAAAATGGCACGAGATGACTGCAAATAATTTAAAAGCATAACAGTCCTAAAGGTGAATATGGAACGAGCCAGATTGGAAAAGATATAATGTGTCGATTGATACAGCAAATCATGGAAGCATACTAATTGGAACATGCAGAAAATATTTTAAAAATCATAAAAAATGTAGAGGTGGACATGAAACAAGCTAGATTGGAAAGGAAATAATGTGTCAATGGATACAGGAAATCACGCAAGTATAAAAACTGAAGCATGAAGTGAGTATAAAAACTAATATCTGGGGTGTGACAATTGAAAGAAAGTGTTTTCGAGCAACTTTTATACTATGTGCCTTAAATGGCATTGGGGGTCAGCAACATGGGACCTTAATATTGCATTTTAACTAGTATCGCCTGATGCCGAAGTTAAATAGTCACTACTATTTAAAATAGCGGTATAAATTAAATATTAACGTATTCTTCAAAATGAATGAAGGCCATATTGGATATTATCGTCGGGCTGCCTTAATATTAAGGGGTAAGTCAAAATTACTGTACATAACTTGTATAACTGTTGAGGACTACATCTCATATAAATAGCCTGCCTATCTAAACTGTGGCTAGATATTTTCCAGTTCTAATAATTTGGGATGGTGGTAAGCTGAGATTAATAAGCAACAGTACTGGAAAATTACAAAGCTATAAGCATATTCTGCTATAGTAAACATATGAAAGTTTTATGTGGATGTGATTGAAATAAGTATTAAGTGGCACCAATATTATATGCATAACGTATATCATAGTATTATGTATGGCGGTCAACTCAAGCGTTATCGAGTCGCTTTGGTACTTTTGGTACCATGACTCACACGAGGCTGTTCGGAGCATTTCATAAACTGAAATTGTGTTTAAAAAAAAAAAAAAAAAAAGGGTGCATAATTAATTGTGTGAGAATTGCTAACCTGATATTGGTGAAACTTCCAGAAGCTGGTGGACCAGTTCGACAAAGCTCTCAGGAGTACCACTACAAACAAAATGTTCAACAAAGCTCTCAGGAGTACCACTACAAACAAAATGTTCCACAAAGCTCTCCGGAGTACCACTACAAAGTATATGCTAAGCACAAAGCTCTCCGGAGTACCACTACAAAGAATATGCTAGGCACAAAGCTCTCCGGAGTACCACTACAAAGAATATGCTAGGCACAAAGCTCTCCGGAGTACCACTACAAAGAATATGCTAGGCACAAAGCTCTCCGGAGTACCACTACAAAGAATATGCTAGGCACAAAGCTCTCCGGAGAACCACTACAAAGAATATGCTAGGCACAAAGCTCTCCGGAGTACCACTACAAAGAATATGCTAGGCACAAAGCTCTCCGGAGTACCACTACAAAGAATATGCTAGGCACAAAACTCTCCGGAGTACCACTACAAAGAATATGCTAGGCACAAAGCTCTCCGGAGTACCAACCACTACAAAGAATATGCTAGGCACAAAGCTCTCCGGAGTACCATTAAAAACAACGTCTTAGTACAAAGCTCTCAGGAGTACCACTAGAAACAAAGCTCTCAGGAGTACATAAGCGAAATACATTATGTCGAAAGAAGAATGCCAGAAGCGACGCCGAGGCTGCTCAGGCGTACCTAAATCAGCGTGCAAGACGAAAAGCTGCGCCTCGTGGCGCCAAGGCGCTACTGCGGCGATTGGCGCCAATGCGCTACGGCGACGGGTGTTGCTGCGCACTGCCGCGCCTGGTAGCGCCAAAGCGCTGCTGCGGCGTCTGGTGTTGCTGCGCTCTATTGCGCCTGGTGGCGTCAACGCGCTACTGCGGGGACTGGCGTTGCTGCGCCAATGCGCTACTGTGGCGCGTGGCGGTAGTGCGCTCTACTGCGCTCTGCTACGTGCGCCCAACTGCGTGCGCTCAACTGCGCTCTGCTGTCTGCGCTGTGCTACGTGCGCTCAACTGCGCTCTGCTACGTGCGCTCTGCTGTGTGCGCTCTACTGCGCTCTGCTGCGTGCGGTTAACTGCGCTCTGCTGTGTGCGCTCTACTGCGCTCTGCTGCGTGCGCTCAACTGCGCTCTGCTGTGTGCGCTCTACTGCGTCTGGTGGAGCCAATGCGATGCTGCGGCATCCGGTGTTGCTGTGTTCTGCTGTGCATGGTAGCGTCAATTTGCTACTGCAGCGGTTGGCGTTGATGCTCTGCTGCGCTTAGTAGCGCCAATGCGCTACTGCGGCGGCTAGCGTTGTTGCGCTGGGTGGCGCCAGTGCGGTGCTACGATGGGCGCGATGGGTGGCGCTGATACGTGACGGTTGCCGTAACCGTTGCAGCGCTACGCGTCAGCAACAACGTCTGCAGGAGGCAACTTGGTGACATTCGCTTACAGGCGATGTCGGTAACACATACTAGGAGGTGGTATAATCTTCCTTACTATGCTTGGAGAACCGGAATAATTGGACGATGACGTATGCATAAATAAACATAGCACACTACTTAGTTACTGATGTTTTGCGTGTGCTTGTGAGGACATATTATCTCTACGATTGATGCATAATATACAAAAAAATAGCGTATGTACGTTTGGCAAAAAGCGAAGGTGTTTATACAAATTTGGATGTGCAAATGTTAAGCTGACCATTCGTGGTAGTCGATGCTTGATGGTTGCTGACCTATACTTATAAAGTATATTCGATCGAGTTCATATTCTCTGACATAAATTTATTGGATGCGCTAATAATATTACCAAAGAATGAGCAACCTGATCTGACTACCGTTTACTATATCACCAGAGACGCTTGGCATAATCCGCCATGTGGTCTCGGGCCTGAATGAGTAAGTTTTCTGGTTGCGCTTGTAACTAGAATTCATGTTTAATTTGAATATTGTCTGCATACAGTTTTGTTGGAGCTATGATGATCCAGCTCATTGAGTTGCTGGATGGAATGCTGTAAGGTCACGCGAGGACGCGTGAAGTGCAGGATGGCCGAACTGTTAGCCGATTGGGACGAGTAATCGGCGTCCCATCTCTATGCACGGGCGCATCCCTAGCTGCGCTCGAGTGCATACACTCGCGACCGGCGTCTCGTCAAGATGGCGCACTGTGATATTGTTAAAATTGCATAATCTAATATAATGGCTGGTATTAAACGTAGGAGTGAATTGTAATGCAGTAATCATTTAACGTTATAACTACCAATTGGGAGGGATTGGAGTTTTCCCTTCTAACAGATATATTTATAGATAATTTTATATAAAAAAAATACATGTCATAATAGTATCGTTATAATAGTGTCATAAAAAAATCAATGTTAACAATCATTACAAAAATAATTTTTTTGAAATAGTTATAAAAATGGTTAAACATCTGGTCAACAATCTAACAATGGTCTTAAACATCATATTATAAAGAAATAATAATAATAAATAATAAAATATAAATGTTACAACAATATGTCAGAAAAAAGCAATAATATAACAATGTCAAAGGTAAAAATTAAATAATAGTATAATTATGTACGCGGAAAACGCTACCCACTGCGCTCGCTAACCCGCATGCCAAGCGTGGCCAGTAATGGCAAAACCCCCTAGATGAGCAACGAAAAAACCAGGCCCCCAGTCCCCGGCAGCTCCGCTATTCCGGGCTACGGTAGCGGTCCCGGTCACGGCGGAGCAAGGGAATTTAGAATTCTGAATCGAATGTGTTTGCCAAATATTATCAAAATCGGTCGATGATAGCCATGGCTCATAATGGCTCGTTGCAAACGTTTTCCCTTATCAACCGAGATTTCATAATCTTTAATGTGGATAACTGGGTTTGCTTATATTTAAAATTCTTGCTTAGAATTAACTAGCAAAGTACAAAGATTAATAACAAAGTATTCATCATATATAGTAAATCAGCCAGTAACTGGCACCCCAGCAAACTTACCGCCTTTCTGGGAGAAATACTTCACTTACAAGAAATCTATAAAATTGAGGAACCTGTATACTACGTTTCGTTAAGATTGATTAAAATATACGACCTGTACGCGACAACCAACAAACATCCGGACAGGAGAACGGAAATCTTGCTAGTTGATGCAGTCACGCTAGAAAAATGAAAATGAAAATTACACTTCAAGAGTTGGCATGGCCAAAATTTGAACTTCATCATCATCATCTCAGCCATAAGAAGTCCACTGCCTGCTGGATATAGGCATCCCCCATGGATTTCCAAAAAGACAGATTGGAAGCGGCTTGCATCCAGCGTCTTCCCGCCACTTGTATGAGGTCTTGTATTTGTATTTGAAATTAATGAATTGGAACTTTAATAAATCGCTGTAATGTAGCCGGTTATATGAACCAGTTCATGAAGCCTCATGTTCATGTTCATGAATCCATGAAGAATGAAGAATATATTACTGAACGAAACAATACGCTTTGAGAGTTTTGCTAGAAAATATGGGCAGGCGTTGTCAACCGACCGTTAAAGGTTGCGAGAAAGCGCATTTTTTATTTTTTTCGGAAGTTTTATATTGTTATTAGAAAACATACAGCTATATGATACTCAGTAAGTGAAGACAAATCTAACGACACCTCCAACATCAATATTGGTCAAGCCGTCTAGGCCGTAGGAGGTAATATGGAAACACTAGCTGCGCCCCGCAGTGTCACCTGCTGCGATGATGATGACGTTAAAATATAACCTATGCCCTTCTCCAGGAGGGCTGCCACAATCGTAGTAGCAATCATATTTAAATATTACTTTGACCTTTGTCTTGCTCTCTCAACTGTAGAAAGAGCGAGACAAAAGGCAAAGTAATATCGAAATAAGACTGCTTGAACGCTTGTGGTACAGCCCCAGGCCATAAACGACAAACAGTCACATTCGCTTTATCATGTCATATAGTTAGGATACATATCTTATATACATTCGAAGAACATAATCCTACTTCTGCCGCAGTAGAGAAAAATCACGAGTGAATAGGTTTCTTGTATTCTAATGTGCTCCATCACACCGTCGCTCAACTCAATCAACATCAGGCGAGCTGGCGGTCAAGCGCAAGCCTATCCAAGAAAATAATATGCAAATCCTTCGAACGATATAAACCTCCATGGACGAGTATCCGTATCCGTAACAAACACATGAAATCCACATAAATACGTGATAGAAACCCTAAATATACAATTATTCTGTTTACCTTATAACTTATAAATATATCATTAATATTCAATGTTGGTGTTGGAACTTGCAACACCATGCTTCCTCAAATCTTTTAAATTTAGTATGTAAGAAATACTGTTTTGTAAAACGCTATAATAGTTCATACTCACAGCCCTAAGGATACCCTGTGTCGGAACATGGAATACTTATTACATTATTTACCGGGGCAATAAATTCTTCTAAGAAACATCGATGATTTAAAAATTTCAGACATTTTTTGGCAAATAAATTTTTCTCTGAAACATCGATGAATTAGATACTACTATTATAAATTCGATACTATTTAACTTCTTATACTTATGCGTACTCAGTTGGAGTAAAACTACGGGGCTATGGGCTATGGGTATGGGCTTTTGTAGAAATAAGACACGCAAGCGCAAAAAAATATCTAAGCAAAAAATAGTGATTATATCACTGAAAACTAAATAAAGGTGCGAGATGAACGTTCTCAAACAAGATATAAAACTTTAAATGAAATGAAACGACTAAAAAAATAAATCCGGACAAGTGCGAGTCAGACTCGCCCACCGAGGGTTCCGTACAAACTAAATAAAAGGGGATATCATATTTTTTTTTATATTTTCCTTCACAAACCGAAAAATATACATCGTAAAAATATTTAACACATTCCTTGCTCACCACTCGGATCCGAGTAGGGGCTATAGTAGCGGCGCCTCCCACTCGGTTCCGAGCGAGCGAACGTTTGAGGCAGCCCTCTCATTATTTGCATAGAGACAATTTTTTTGTGATTAAATAAAAAATGACCAGTTTTCGGATTTTTTCCTATATGTGTACTCTAACACAATGTTTCTTGCCAAATTTCAGAGTTCTAGGTCAACGGGAAGTACCCCATAGGTTTTGATTCCTCTGTGAGGGTCGAGATAAAGGTCTTGACACCCGGACGGACGGACGGACGGACAAACGGACAATAAAGTGATCTTATAAGGGTTCCGTTTTTTCCTAATGAGGTACGGAACCCTAAAAATATAGCCTATGACACCCTGGAAGTGAAGACGAATCTAACGACACATAGAAACATACATACCCACATACATACACTTATATATACTCGAACAACATTACCCTCCTTTTTACGCAGTCGGGTAAATACATATTTCTCCTATTTTAAAAAAAAACTCGTAATTTGGTGGGAAATAGATCGCGCGACAGTCGGACTTACATAATGTATGTGTGTGTGTTCAGTGCTACCGTCATATGCGGGAACAATAACAATGTGTCCATACTGATGACATTGTAAACATCGTATGGCGACCACATACCACGGAAGCGGTCTCGCGTGCAACCGAATAATATCGTATCTGCTTTTTTAACTTATTACGAAACACGTAACAAAATACCCGACTGTATAACAGTGATGTTAGTAGTGCTACTATCTATGTACACTTGATATATCGGCGGCTTAATAACACTGATACTAGGGCTGGCCATTCAATCTATAAGAACTTACTTACCTACTTGATATGAAATTGATTGTACCTATATTTTTCTAAAGAGTGTTGTGTGTATTATGTATGTTGTGTCTTGTACAATTTATTTAAATGAGCACTAATATTATAAAAGTGAAAGTAAAAGTCTGTCTGTTTGTTACCCTTCTACGGCTAAGTGGTTGAATCAACAACTAAGGGATTTGGTACAGATATTGTTTGGAACCTGGAAAAGGACATACGCATTTTATCATCATCACACATCATTCCTCACTATGCGGGAGAAACCGCGGGGCACAGTTCGTTTAGAATGATTCTTGTAGTGTCACCTAAAATCACAGAAAGCTACGTAAAAGTACAATTTTATTTTTTGTGGGAGTTTTATTTCTACATAATTATAGTTTAAAAAATCGAAAGAGAAGAAAAAAATAACGTGATTCCGTATATTTGGATGATATATTTTCTTCAGTTATTTTGTTTTAAAAACTAAATTACTGAACCGGTTTTGATATAAATTTATATGAAACTGATTTTGGGGTTTGACCTACCAAATAAACAAGAATCATCAAAATTAATTCATAATTGGCGAAGTAATAACGTAACATACGTACGAAAAAAAAACAATCGAATTGAGAACCTCCTCTTTTTAGAAGTCGGTTAAAAATGTGATTTAGAGCACTCAGGAAATGAAGACATTCATATTTGTATATAGTCGAAAAACATTACACTTCTTGCGCATTCGGATAAAAAAGAAATGTGCAAATCGGAAAATAATGAAACATAATGATGGGTAGATACCATTTCGTCCATTTGAAATACATACAAATCTCTAATGATGTGTATTTATAAAAACTATGACTTTTTGAGTTTTTGCGACTTATTATACACATATTTTTTGACATTTGACATTTAGTCGATATTTCAATTTTAAAACAATATTTGTGCTAGTGCCTAATAATAACCAAACTAGTTATTCCCTACGGTTTCACGTGCTAATAATAATTATAGGTTAAAACACTGAAAAATACGCAATATACGCACATACGCGACTTGCTATTCATTTTTCTACAGGCGCTTGGACGATATTTTACCAGTTATTTTGTTATAAAAACCAAAGTACTAAGTACATTAAATCGATAAAATTTATATGGAACCACCTCTGAAGTATGATCTACCAAATATAAAAAGAATCATCAAAATCCATGCACTTGCACTTTTACCTGAGTATTCGGTGAACAAACATACAATTTAAAAAAACATACAGACATATTGATAACCTCCTTCTTTTTGTAAGTAAATTAGTAAACGGAGAGACAGAATGACTTTCTATCTTATTCATGTTAGTTAAATTTGACGCGGAAGTTTACATCACAGAAGTATACAAAAACACTAATAAACAAATATAGCTCACACTTACCTGTTTATTTTGCTCTCATAACGTAGGCTCCTAGAATAAGTTCTCGAAACTTGAACTCTGAAACCTTCAATATGTTTGGTCAATATTTGTAATGTAAGTGTAAATGTCTCAAGTGACCACAGACACTGTTAAGTGTTTGAAACGTCAGTCAACAAGTATATATACTTAGTAAACTCAAAAAAGTCCGAAAAAAACGGCTTAACCGATTTTGATGAAATATAGCTAAGAGAACACTCTCGATGAAATTATCATTCAAACAAAAAAAGAAGATATGAAAGAATAGGAAGGTCACGTTTTACGAGTGTATGTACCTATGTGTGTAAGTTTCTATATTACCACCTACTGCCTAAACAGCTTGACCTAGACATAGACATATTTTATTGATAATTATTCAATTAGGTACAAGTCAACACTATAACATTAAATTAGATATAATTATTAATCAATGATTTCAAAGTACTTATTTAGTTAAAGTTGTAGTACCTACGTACAGTTTTTAAGACATACATACTTTTACCTATTTTGATGTATGTGCGAGGTGTCATAAGATTTCTCTTTACTCTCTAAGTGTCGCTGTATTTTTAGGGTTCCGTACCTCAAAAGGAAAAAACAGAACCCTTATAGGATCACTTTGTTGTCCGTCTGTCTGTATATTTTTCGGTTTACGAAGGAAAATATGAAAAAAATAAAAAAATTATATACTAGATTTTATCTTTTATCTACTAGTTTATACGGAACACTCGGTGGCGAGTCTAACTCGCACTTGTCCGTTTTTTTGTAATAATAATACTCCCGTAAAAAAATCACTTTATCGTTCCGACGAACTTTTTCGTAATAAATAAGTGATTTTACTGGAATTATTCAGAATATTGCGCATTTATGACCTTTTACAGCGATTTTACGCATACTTTCTCACAAGAAACGGGAACTCAACGGCGTATCAAGCGTAACGAAATCGTAAGCTAGATTGCAAAAACCTCTTTTCTGCATACTTGTTTATGTGTGAAATCTTGTTTCATTCAAAATGCTTTTTATATCACCCGATACGGTTTTGAATTGGACTTTTCATTCACACGTTTAGTGAGCTTAATGGTACGAACGTAGCGACTGACATTTGGCTATATACCAGTCGACTAAATCTACGCCGCCCAAGGTCACTTGTCAGCACCACAAACAGGCTCCAGTGCCAGCACGAACCTCTCCCAAAATAAGAAAATGTTAGTTTAACTACATATAACAAAACAAGTAATGGTTCAGAAAACCGACTTCAAAAATATATTTCGCATTCTTTTACTTGGATGACATAGGTTTCCAGTTATTTTGATATAAAAATCAAATTACGGACCCGATTTTTAAAAAGTTTCTATGGGATTTCTTTTTCAAATCGCTAAATTATTTAAAATAAAGATTTCGACGAATTAACCTGCTCCTTTTTTGGAAGTCGATTAATAAATAAACAAATTCATCAACACGAAGAACGAAGGAAATGAATGAACAAGTAAAATATAAACCAGGGTAAATATCCCACTAATAATGATTACAATGAATGAATTAATGTATTGATATCTCCAAAAATGCGGTAAAGCGTGAGATGGTAAACTGTATTAGTATTAAGTACCTATATTTTGTAAGTATAACATGATAAGAATTATAATCGCATTTAATGAAAATGTAGTCACAATATAGTTCAGTAAATGACAGATATGAAGAGATATATAGACAAGCGCAGGTCATTACCACTCACGGTATGCAAGTGTAGTTCAAGGTTACGGAAGCCAATGAACAGTTTTATTCAAGATGGTTAATGTCTTGAGTGTATGTATGTATGTATGTATGTATGTATGTATGTATGTATGTATGTATGTATGTATGTATGTATGTATGTATGTATGTATGTATGTATGTATGTATGTATGTATGTATGTATGTATGTATGCTTCTATATTTCCTTTTCTATCAGTGCCACCTATCCTACTCCGTAGATGGTTGCTTAAAAAACGACCTATTGAATGATTAGCCATAGTAATATTGTAATTTTTAGGGTTTCGTACCCAAAGGGTAAAACGGGACCCTATTACTGACACTTTGCTGTCTGTCCGTCCGTCCATCCGTCTGTTACCAGGCTGTATCTCATGAACCGTCATAGTTAGAGAGTTAAAAAAATTCACATATGATGTATTTCTGTTGCCGCTATAACAACAAATACAAAAAAATAGAATAAAATAAATAATAAAAGGGGCCTCCCATACAACAAACGTGATTTTTTTTGCTCGCTTTTGCTCGATTATGATAACAGCAACAGTTAAACGCTTGAAATATTCACAGAATTTTGAGTTATATTATTTACTTTAAACATAAATAATTAAATTAAAATAAAATAAATATTTAAGGGGGTCTCCCATACAACAGACATAATTTTTCGCCGTTTTTATAGATAATGGTACGGAACCCTTCGTGCGCTAGTCCGACTCGCACGTGGCCGGTTTTATTTTAATATGTTTGTACAATGTGGTATTTTAATAAAGAGTTATTTATCTTTCTATCTCTTATAGTGGCGTGTAAAAGTTGTCCTAGTACTTTTAACTAATCTTCCCATTTAGCTTATAAAATAACAAGACCTTGTTTATGTTATATACCTAGGTATACATTGTTAGTTTATATATTATAGAATAAAAAAGGCGTTAAAAGCGGTCTTAGTATTTTTTTTTGGGTCGATGGACTTTGAAACCCCTTTTAGGGTATGCATTAAATGGGAAGATTAGACAAAAGTACTAGGACAACTTTTACACGCCACAACGCTCTCCACAACGCTCTCCACAACGCTCTCCAGTACAAAACTCTAGAAAATGATTAAAAATATAAAAACAACACCAGTCACAAAACTAGTTCCTTGAAACAGTTCAAAATTTCAAATAAAATCATAATATACAGACTTATCTAAACATTTACTTTACATAACGCATTGGCTATAATAGTCATAGTCATTAACAATTGTAAAATTGCAGTTACAGGATGATTCCGCTGGGACGGGCGCAGGCCCGGGCTGCAATCCATACTGACTAATATTGACTGTGTTCAAACAAATGTTTACTCTTTTAATTACTTACATCTAATTAAAATCTTTGAATAGAGCATTTGTTTTCTCATAGCAGTGAAAATGTTCATTTTTTTTCTCATAGCAGTGAAAATGCAAAGATATTTTTTTTAGAATCAGACAGTTTTATAAAAGCGATTCGAGCAAATAAGATTCAAACAAATGTAATTCGGATCATGTAACCTATTCAGCAAAGTATGTAAATAGTGGCACGAATTATGTGCTGTTCAGGTATTGCATAATAGGCATCCTAACATTAATAATACATCTATGGAAGTAATTAACTAACCCAAATTATGTGAATACCTCAAAAACTGGTCAGCGATACAAATAGTGCAAGATAAAAAATAATTTATTACTTTAATAACGCGGAAACGGATTGTTGCGAACTTGATCATATTTATTAAACATAACTAAACTGTCACATCTTTTGTCTGTTTGAATTTATTATAGACCTCATTTTTCGCAGCGTAATTCTTATCTTATGTCGATTTTTAGAGTTCCGTACCTCAAAAGGAAAAAACGGAACCCTTATAGGATCACTTTGTTGTTCGTCTGTCTGTCAAGACGCAACGGAATCAAAACCTATGGGGTACTTCTCGTTGACCTATAACTTTGAAATATGCCATATTTCAAGAAGCATTGTCATATAGTACACATAAAGGGAAAATTCCGAAAACTGTACATTTTTTATTTAATCATACAAAATAGGGTCTTTATGCAAGGAAGGAGGGTCCAAATAAAGTACTTTAATCGTATCATGTGGGGTATTATATCAATGAGCTTAATTAGAACAAGCTAAAAAAGGGTTTTAAATATTTTTACGATGTTTTTACGAGTTGGTGGTCAATCGTAGATCTATAAAAAGTTTTTTAAAGTATCTACTTATTTATGTTTTTGCCCACATACCTACTCAAGTTCATTAGCCACGCAGAAATGTTTTTTCAATTATCATAGTTTAATAAATGCGCTACGCTCGTCACTTGGTATATAAGATTGTATGTATTACTAAACAGAATAAATAAAACAAGTGAGTACGCGTAAACCCGCGAGCCACAATGATCTCACGAAACTAGACTTAGAAGACGTAGAAGTCCTAGATTGCCTTGAGTTATAAAAATTAAGAGATTAATTACTGTAAAAAATCTATTGGCTTATTTTGTTGCAAAACATCTTCATAAACTAGCTGCGCCCCGCTGTTTCACCTGCGTAATGATATATCACATATCCATCAGCAACCACTTTCCTGATAACTAGAACTTGACCACTTTAAAGCTTGAAATTATAATGGATTTCGAATCAGCGCTCAAAAACTATTTAGATGTGCTAGGTGTCGTTAGATTCGTCTTCATTCCCTGACTGTCATAGGCTATATATATATATTTGTAACAATATTAATAGGTACATCTTGCAAAATTAAAACAATGCGTTTTCCGTAACCTCCAACGAACTTTTTCGTAATAAACAAGTGATTTTACTAGAATTATCTAAAAAATGCGCATTTATAATCTTTATCAGCAATTTTACTCATACTTTTTCACATAAAATGTACACTCCACAACGTATCAAGCGTAACGAAATCGTAAGTTAGACAGCAAAAACAGCTTTTCTAAAGTATGGTATTTTTATGTTTTTCTTTTAATATGGATACTTGTTTATTAAATACCTATCCAAAAACATCACACCATGCTTAGACAACAAGAAAACTTATCCCCAGGGTACGTTTGGGCGATTCACACAGATTTCCATTTCATGATTTTAATATACCAATTTTTCAGCGTGATTAATATGCAATTTAATACTAGAAAGTTAGTGTACTGTTAAAGTTCTATTGTTCTGTTAAATTCTATTTGTACCAATTACAGATTTCTAGTATTAAACAGTGTTTGAGTAAGATCCCGAAGCTTTATTCAAAAATCAATACATAATTATCAAGAAGAATAATAATAATCAAGAGATAGAAGGCAGACAGTCGTACAGACGGACAACAAAGTATAAAAGTTCCGTTTTTTTCAGTTGAGGTACGGAACACTAAAAAGACAAGACATTTTTTGTAATATATTTATTTTATTTATTATAATGTAACATTTGGAATGCATCTCTTATAGGGAGTTTTATACAAATTATTTTTAAAAACCTTCATTAAACTTCAAAATAAATCTGACAATAAAATTACACTATTTGTAAAGATTAATCGCAAAAAGTAGTTGAGAGTTATCCTCATTACTTCTTTATTTTATACAAAACGCCGATTGGTATTTACATTGTATCCTTTGTGATAATAAGTACCTTGATACACTGTACCTGAACACTGAGCTCCAGCTCGGTAGCAAGGACCTCTTTCATTGAGGGCTGACACGCACGAGAAATACTGATAAATTAATAAAAATATATACATACCGATTTGATAACCTCCTCTTTTGTTGAAGTCGTTTAAAAAGAAGAATTATAGCTCAAATGCGTTCGTATGTTTTAGTGTGTCGGCCCTAAAATATGTTTTTGTTAGGTATTAACGCTGTCAAGGGTGCAGCATAATTAGCGGGTAGAGAGTTCATTACCCGTAAGGGGCCCGATGAGCTATTATAATATTAGGAGCCCGCTTTTGCCCGGTAAGATCTACATACAAACTTGCAGTCAATTAGCTAGTCATATAAGAAAAACACGTAAACTAATGCAACAACAAATTGCTACATGCTAGGAAATTAATCTTTGTTTTGGACAATATTTCATGTGTAGGAGAGCGCGATTTTTTTTTGTGTATTTAATGAAGTATGTATGTTAACATATTATGAACATTCCTAACGTAAATGTTCAGAGTAAATAGCGTGAAAATGTGCGCGAGTGAAGCAAGCGCGAGAATATTTGGGTATTGAAATGAACTGTGATGTTATTATATAATCGTATAGGTACATTATAATGCCGAAAAAAGCGTAAAAATGATAGGTTGAAAGAAGTCGCGTGCGAAGTGTGCGCGATTTTTTTTAGGTATTTCAATGACTTGTGATTATTCTTGCATGAATTTATATTATGTACCTACGTACATACTCACATTATAAGAAAGCTATGGGCTTTGTAAGGACGACTGTCCTACAAGGACCATTAAAACTTTCAGGATATAATGCAGTATATACAACTCTGGTGGCACTATATCGATTTTCATTTAAGTCCGTTCCGACATTTAGCGTAATAAAGAATAGTAAACGTACATACAAGCTAAGTACCTGGCATGTGCGACCAGTCCGACGCTGCAACTACATACTTAAGTTTTTTTATCAATGAACTGTCATACTCTCACAACTTGTTTATGAGTCTTATTGATAGCTCTGTCCATTTCTTAGTTCAATACAAAATGATAACAAATTTGTTAAACAATATTAAAAGGACAAAAACAGATTTATGTTTGCATAAAAAAATACTACACACGCAAAACATACCCTTCTTTCTTAGACAGTTGGATAAAAATCAATGTCAACAAGTATACGGAACTCTCCCTTCTACCAGTTTCTCGTACTTTCTTTCTTTAAATTTTTCTTTATATTTTAATCGTACAATTTCACTCCGCTTCCTGGTTGTCCAACACAAAGTATTATGATAGGAGTGACCTTCCATTCCTTGCCTTTTCTTTTTATAGGAGCATCTCCTCGTCTCATGTTCGTATATCCATTCATTGAAAGCACGCGCCTGCTTTGTTCTGTTTTCGCCCGACTACAGAAATGAACGATGTTCTATCAATGAGACAAGCAAACCTCTTTGCTGGTATTGATCGTCAGTTCTACCAATATTATAATTATAGCTTAAAAAACTAAAAAAAAACGACTTCAAATTACTCAATTTCATTTACTTGGAAGTAATTTTTTTCAGTTATTTTGTTTTAAAAACTACTGAACCAATTTTGATAAAATTTATATACCTATCTATGGGACTACCTCTGAAGTATGACCACCAAACAAAAAATAATCACCTATATCAATTAATAATTGGCGAAGTAATCACGTAACAAATATATATATAAAAATAAAACCGGCCAAGTGCGAGTCGGACTCGCGCACGAAGGGAACCCTTCGTGCGCGAGTCCATTGTATTATCCGTTTTTATAGAAAAAAGGCAAAAAAATCATGTCTGTTGTATGGGATATATATATATATTATTAAATATATATTTTTTTAATTTAATTATTTATTTTTAAAGTGAATAATATAAGTATAACTCAATATTCTGTTAATATTTCAAGCTTCTACCTGTTTCCGTTATCAATATCGAGCAAAAAACGAGCGAAAAAATCACGTTTGTTGTATGGGAGTCCCCTTAAATATTTATGTTATTCTCTTTTTTGCCTGGTGACAGACGGACGGACGGACGGACGCATACTTAGACAGCGGAGTCTCAGCAATAGGGTCCCGTTTTTACCCTTTGGGTACGAAACCCTAAAAACATACTTCGAATTGAGAACCTCTTTCCTTTTTAAAGTCGGTTAAAACCAGTTGGTGTCACCCGGAATATTGGATGTGAACAGTTCGAAGTTCTGTATGGCAATACGTTGCGTTCGTTACTCTGGTATAGTGTTCTTAAGGTAACTTGTATTAAGGTGAAAGGTGGACATTGTAGTCATAATTTACAAACTTCTACTACGGGTATAGAAAGTAAATTCAAAATTTGCGAAAAAATTACTAATGTATGTGTAGTTCTATATTATATCGTATAATAAATTATACGATATAATATAAAAACGGCTCGACCGATTTTGATGAGCGAGCTTTCCTAGTATCATAGAACAAAATATACGTAGTCATAGCCTACAGTTTTTATTTAAATAATAATAATAAAATTATCGCTAAATAAAAAAATTGCTCGTTTGAAGTCCTCTGTGACAAATAGATAATTTTATAGTAATTATTTTAAAGAATTTAAAACAAATTCTATAATAGCTCTGAATATACATTCTAGCGAAAAACGTACACTAAACATCATATCAAGGTTAACATTTGTACTAAAAAAAAACAACGGGTTGCACTCCGGGAGTGCCGGCAGAAATGAAAACTAAAAAATAAAATAGCAAAAAGACTGACTCGTGAAGGATTTGAACAATTTTTTTCTAAATCGTCATGAAATATTTCATGTCACCTACATTTGGGAATAACCAGCGAGTGCGAGAGAGTCGGTAGATAAATACAGATGTTTACTGTTCCTCAATAAATAAAATAAAATAAAAATAAAAATGTATATCCTGTACCTATCCGTATAAGTTGGATCAAGAAAGCAAAACCATTATAGCGCCATTTTCCCCTTCCCCTAAAGAACTAAAACAACACTTCATATAATAAAGTTAGTTCTAGAACAACGTACTAGATGGTGCTGTATAGTCTTAAAACACGCTAACGCTTCGTGTACGGCGCTTGTACATACAATAATGAACTTTAAATGCAGAACGTTATAATAGGTTTCTGACTGTCCGTTTTACGATCTGACGCAAGTTTAAACATTTTTTACCCATCACAAAAATGCACAACGCCGCTAAAGAAGTTTTCACTTCAATAACTTAGTTTGTTCGGACAGAGCACTGTGTGGCTGCGAGGGCGCTGCTGGCCTTATTTCAATATAACTAAGATAACGTAAGTATATAAAATTTACTATTGATCAGTAGTTATTAGTAAGTCCACTGCTGGACATAGGCCTCCCCATGGATTTCCAAAAAGACAGATTGCGCGCGGCCTGCATCCAGCGTCTTCCCGCCACTTGTACGAGGTCATCTGTCCATCTCGTGGCTGGTCTTGCTACGGCGCGTGCGCCGGTGCGTGCTCTCCACTCGAGAGTACGCACGTTATTCCACGATATGGGAACCGTACGCAAGAACTAGTATTTTGTAAATAAACCTATTATGGCGGTATTGTAAATGTAAATAAAAGAAAACATTATTATTATTCTAATAGACGGCTAAACCAGTTTGCAGTAAGTACATAAATAATGCAATTTCCTTGTGCATAAACCGGAATGGCATGATATTGTGCAGGCGATAAATATTTGTATGTCAGACATAGTTTTTCATGTAAAAGACCACAATATATTTAAATTTTAGTCACAAGATTGAATATAATACATTAATAGCAGTTATTCTACTTATAATTTATAATTATTTCCTCAGTATATTAGCATAGAGGTGTCCACACGGACGTGCTCTCGCCTGTAGCCTGTAGGTTACACTTATGTGAGATCTCACGACTGATCATGAAGGCATTAACCTTATTTTTTACCACCTCAATACATTCCTGTCGCGACAATGTTACATGGGGCCATGGATTGTGACGATTTTAGTATAAACAAAGCTTGGACTCTAAAATCGTCGAATAAAATCGACGAAGCATTAGCTATATTATTTAGTCCAGACGTGTGATATTTTTTGTATCAGACCTGTGTTTTTTTTTAGTTACAATCCGACTTCTAGTTTCCGCGTAATACGTGGACAAACATACATATATACACGCAGTTATGAATTCGGCACACGTGCTTAGAAGCCTACATATGTCATATCAAATTCATTTTCTCCTTTTTTGAAGTAGATTAAAAAATGTATGTGGTTTAGTTAGACCACACGACAGAAGCGAAGACTTTAACGTAATTGAAGTCCATTAAATATAGAGACATACGCAGTAATTGAAGTAACATAATTGCCGAAGATGAAAATAAGTAGTCAAGAGCGTGCCGAAACAAACATTTGCTAGAGTTCTCTACAAGTACATCCATAAGCAAAATATACTTCCGAGGAAAAAAGGAAGCATCTGGCATCGCGGTCACAACAAAGACCTAATAAACTCTTTAGTATGCACCTCGAGCATTAGATAGATAATTAAAACTCATCACATTAGGCTTATTATCATAAGTAATGTATTCATGCAACAATGCGTCGCTGACAGTGTAACGTAATATTTCGGACGTCGTTATGCAACATGCACTCATTTCATTTTATCGGTGCTTAATGTTAATTTCATGACGTTTATTTAAAAGCAGTATAGGTTGATTTATGACAGCCATTATTTAGAACAGCGCAATAAAATAATTTAGTTGAATAAATCAATATTAGACGTAATAATAATACTGTAGGACATTTTCACACAACATCATCTAGCCCCAAACTAAGTAAAGTTTGTACTGTAAGTTTGTATAGTTCCCGTCACGTAAAAAGAACGCTGGTTTGTTCGCGCTTACGAACAAACCAGCGTTCTTTTTACGTGACGGGAACTATACCAATAAACGTAAACAAAAAATGGTAACGCTCATATTTCATAACAACGTAAAGTTGGCTCGTAACCCCTCAGAAACTAGCAAAAATAGTCTTATGTAATAAATGAATGGCCCCTATTCTATCATCATAATATTCATATATCATATTCTATAGTCATATGGTGGAACCAGTTGACTATAGAATACATATATACTTTTGTAATATGGGAATATTACAAGCTTTGCTTAGTTTGGAGCTAGATGGTGTAGTATGAAAATATCTTTCAATATTTATTATTTATTCTGATAAAATTTACTGGATCATTATTTTTGGATTTATATTACCAACCAAACAAAAGAAATATCATTAAAATAAATATATGTCAAACCAATAATAATTATATTACATGAAATCAAGTAGAATGAAATTCAAATTTAATTTATTATAAATAATCTAGTATGGAATCGAACCAACTTAGCACGATATGAATATGATTGGTGAGCTGTTGCATAAGCCTATTCATGCGCATACGCAGCCACCTTGCCCTTAAACTTGATAGTAGCAGGTGTGTGTCAGAGTCGTGCGCACGCTTTAGAATTTGTCGCGACTCTAAATAAAAAAAAAAGGTAAAAAATCGTGCAATCCTATGCAAGAGTGGCAAATAGTAAGCAAGTTTTAAAAGAAAAAAGTCTATGACACATTGACGTTTTTTATAATTTGTTGACATTTTCCTTCCTCCATAAATGACGCATGGGAAAACTGCCTAAAACTAATTTATGAACCTTAAAAAGAGGAGTCTGACTGCTTGTGCCACAATTTACCTGTCTACATAACAAAAAACAAGAAGTGCCTAATTTACAAACTATAAAAAAGCAAGAACCATAAATTTTAACAAAAATAAAGTTCCAAAAGAGGATACTTGATGCGAACGACCCTTACCAACGTAACCCTTCAACAGTAAAAAAAAGATTTAAAATTTAGTTTGTGTAATAAAATGGCAGAGTGTTAATATACTTTTTATTTTAATTTTAAAACTTATAAAAGGCTGTGTGTTTCTGCCATGTTTATAATATATTGAAGGACCGAGTACCAAGGTGAGTGCGTTTGTAATTTGTATTTTGAACGATTTTAGAATAAAATGTCACAAAAGTAATAAAATGAATGCTGAGAAAAAAATAATAAACAGTAAAGATAAAATATCACAACAATTGTTGACATATTGTACCTACGTACAAGCTTTTATTTAGTTTCATCTGTCCCGATGTCTGTAATTAATTCCTGCAAGTTGATGATTTCTTACGTTGTTGCGATTATTATTCTCATTAAAATTAAACAACTTTGAACGGATTTGTCGCGATCAATCCGTTCAAATCCGCGAAATGATAATAAATTAAACAACTTTGAATGGATTTGTCGCGATCAATCCGTTCAAATCCGCGAAATGATAATAAATTCCATTTTTGTCCATTTTACCAGACTGCGTAAGAAGGAGGGTTATGTTTTTCGAGTATATGTATATATGTGGGTATGTATATAACCTATATGATTGCCTACAGCCTAAACGGCTTGACCGATTTTGATGTGCGAGGTGTCGTTAGATTTGACTTCACTTCCTCAATGTCATAGATATATTTTTTATAATAATAATAATACATATCTCGCAAAAATTAAGAAATGCGTATTTTCCTAAGCTCCAACGGACTTTTTCGTAATAAACAAGTGATTTTATTAAAATTATTCTAAAAGAATGCGAATAATTATTAAGGAATGCGCATTTATAATCTTTTACAGCGATTTTACGCATACTTTCGACAAAATACGTACATTCAATAACGTATCAAGCGTAACACCATCGTAAATTAGACTGCAAAACTGCATTTCTGCAGTCGGGTATTTTGTTTTCCTTTTAATATAGATACTTGTTAGATTATCTTGTTAATAATAACATACTTACGTTGTTATTTTATTAACCATAACAAAGCAATAAGTAAATAAATTTAATGCGGGACGCTAATTTTATTTATTAGTGATATAAATTATTTAAATTTATTTGTCCTCTGACATTTATATTTGCTTACAAATAGTGACATAAGTTATTAGAAAATTATTGAACCAACCGTTATTATGCGTTAATTCATTTTTAAAACATAAATATATTATTATTGTGTTTTCCGCTTTGTGATAATTATATATGTAGTGTAGACACAAGAAATGAAAAAATACGCGATTATAAAGTTACAGATATTGCAACAAGTAATCGTTTAAAAAACTATAAAAACCGACTTCAAAATACGCAATTCGTTTATTGGGATGACACATTTTTTCCACTTATTTTGTTATTAAAACCAAAATACTAAATCGATTTTGATAAAATTTCTATGCGACTACCTGTGAAGTATCTCAAACAAAAAAAACAAATCGGTCAGGCGTGTTTAAGTAATCGGGGAACATACATAAAAAAGATTCCGACGAATTGAGAACCTCCTTCTTTCTTAAGTTGGTTAAAAATATATGGGCAAGCATAGTCGTAATTTACAATGCAATGTATGTCTCCAATTAATGAAATGTCGGCTGCTTTCCTAGTTTATGCACATGAGGTGATACCAAACCGGTGCTTGGCCATCTTTGAATAAATTCTAATACGGAATTGGATACGAGTATTTCAGCGCGTGCTATTTAAAATCACTGACCTCTAAATATTGGACTTTCATAATCGCATTTATATTTGATATAATATACGTGTCATAAATTATAGTAACAACTGCTCGTCCACAAAGACTGACGACAATATTTGTAACATCCGCAGTAAGATCTTAGTTCACGAACAACACTTGGCACTACAAACTCGTATACCAATTCAATGTCAATTGTATGGGAAGTGCTTGTCCAGTTCTGAATAAATTTAAGGTCAGTGATCTAATGCCATTGCAATTTTTCGCAACTAATATTTGTTTAATTAGTTGTGAATAATCATCAAAACCGTGATTTCCGGACATAAGTCTCGTAGACTACATGAATCGATTAACTTTTACAAGTAGTGATTTAAATTTGGTCAAGTACGTGTCAAGACATACATATTTTGTTAGGGTTCTGTAGTAAATTGAAATTTTTAAGCATATTCTATTAGTTTAGTGTAGTACGCGTATAATCATGAATTAGAAGGTCTAATAATTTAAGAATTTATAGAGATAACTTTGTCCCATTTAGTGGACTATGTCTCACATAGAGCATAACTAAGCATAGAACTGAGAAAAATGTGAGAAACCTTACTTATCTTAATTTATTGATATCGCACAGGATCAAAATCATCCCCTTCCTTCTTTACCAGCCATTAATGCCATTTTTAGGGTTCCGTACCTCAAAAGGAAAAAAAACGGAACCCATATAGGATCACTTTGTTGTCCGTCTGTCCGTCTGTTCGGGTGTCAAGACCTTTATCTCGGGAATGCTCGCGCATTACCTTCACAGGTATCGAGTTGAAGTTAAAACCATATATGCAAATCCATAGGATCTTGCTGCAGAAAGAAAAATAAAATTTCTCAGTGTTCGTAAAAAAAAGTTACAGCCGAATATGTCGTAAAAACGCACATTTCGACACTCACAAGGGAATCAAAACCTAACCTTTTACTTCCCGTTGACCTAGAACGATGAAATTTGGCAAGAAGCATTGTGTTAGAGTAAAACATCCGAAAACTGGTAATTTTTAATTTAATCACAAAAAAATAGCGTCTCTATGCAAGGAATGAGGGCCCAAATTTTAAAGTGCATTAACCGTATCATGTGGGGTATCATATGAAAGAGCCTCATTAGCATAAGTTAAAACAGGTTTTTAAATATTTTTACGATGTTATATTTTTCGGTTTATGAAGGAAAATATAAAAAATATGTATGATTTCCCCCTTTTATTTAGTTTGTACGGAACCCTCGGTGGGCGAGTCTGACTCGCACTTGTCTGGTTTTATTCGTTTTTATAGTGCAAAATCCCAAACAAAGTCTCTAAATATATTTTTTTAGAGTAAAAAGTTGAAAAACTGACTTCAAAATGTGCAATTTACTTAAAACCAAACCACTGAATCAAATATAATGACATTTCTATGGGACTAATCTGAAACTATTGCTAACAGATAAAAAATATATTTTTAAATGTGCTTATAAATGACGGAGTGGTCCGCTCACAACTGGGCTCACAAACATATAAAAGAAAACAATTAAATTCGAAAGTCGGACACGAAACAGCCCAACTGAAACCTCCTTCTCTTTAAGTCGGCTAAAAGGATTCCTTGTTTTATACTACAGAACTCTAATCACAACCAATGCGGATATATATCACTATAATAAATATATTCTTAATTATTTTGTCCGTTGCATGATAAATATATCTTAATTCGTTACCTTGACTGCAACCATTTTAATAATGGCTCACCTTAGAAACATTATCACCAGGGTGGCATTGGCAAACTTAATGTGATATTTTAATCGGCATCTGTGTGTGAATTATCAGAATTTCAATTTTATCACTATGGCATTTTTTAGGGTTCCCTACTTTAAAGGAAAAAAAAACGGAACCCTTGTAATATGAGTTTTATTTTTATTTTATTTATATATACTAAAACTAATATTTCTCCGATTCAGAGATCAGAGATGTTATACATCGTGTACGTGTTTTGGATACTAAGTATCTTTAGTAATTACAAGTTCTTATAAAATAAGTAACAATATTTTGATAAGGATTTGACAATGCTGAGTAAATTATCTACTAGTAGTACATTTATGCTGAAATAGTTGTAATATGAGTTCTTGACGGACAGACAAACGGATAACGAATATCTGTCGATCTGTCCGTCAAAACTTCTTTTCTTCAATTGATTTAATAAAGGAGGATTTAAATTTGGTTGTATTTTTTTATTTGTGTCACCGTATAAGTCCGTCATTTATGAACCGACTTGTAATTATTTATTCAGAACATTCTTTCAGATTGATCTCACAGAAATTTCATCAAAATCGGCTTAGTAGTTTGGTCTCTAAAACAAAATAATTTGAATAATATAGCACCGAACTCAAAATACGCAATTTAGGTTACTTAGAAGTAGACGAAATGTTGATGTTTTATGTTAAGGATTGTTTCAGTTTTTTAAATTATAACAGTTGTTTCTAGAACGTGTGGAGAGATCAAGTTGAAATGAATACCACAATCGTAGGTCTATGATCTCTCGAAGGAGTGGAAAATAATGTGTAAGTAAACGCAAAAAAAAATCTTAAAAACAGCCTTTTCGCATTAATAATTATTTTTTGACTATTTTGACACTCGCGAGTAAATCGAAACCTACAGAGTACTTCCGACTGAGCTTGCACGGAATCCTCGTCGTACGTCACGAATTCGTACTTGACCGGTTTTTGGTCGGTAAAATAATTTAGTATCTATAATAGCCGTATAAGCTTCCACATTTGAAATTTACGATCGCACATGATGTGCAATGCTGTTATTGTTATTGATTCTATAGAAGTGTATTTATTCCATTCAGTAGTTTGGGTTTTCAACAATTTTTTACACTATAATTATTTTTATATG
Source organism: Lycia hirtaria (assembly GCA_947563715.1). NCBI lineage: Eukaryota > Metazoa > Arthropoda > Insecta > Lepidoptera > Geometridae > Lycia > Lycia hirtaria. The sequence goes on along the minus strand of OX387383.1, from coordinate 38,252,010 downwards.
TTTTTTTAATGTATGTTTACTTATGTTATACATACGATCAACTACAAAAAACATAAAACAAGTATACTTGTTAAAAGAAAAACAAAATACCCGACTGCAGAAAACAAATTTTTGCAGTCTAACTTACGATTTTGTTATGATTCATATGCTGTTCAGTGTAGTGTGATCGCTTTAAAAGATTATAAATGCGCATTATTTAGAATGATCCTAGTAAAATCACTTGTTCGTTGGAGATTACGAAAAAAACATTTTTTTAATTTTTGCGAGAAACATATTATTATAACAAAAAACCTATAGGTATCGTACTTTGTCGGATTGGTTTTCTTAATATGTAATTAGCTTAACAAAAAGTGGTCCACAGAGTTAAGACCGTTACCTATCACATATACTGATAGTAGGATACTTAGGGTCAATGGATCGACGTTACATTGGGTGTATTAATACCTAACCTTGGTTGGGTGACGCATTGAAATACCATTCCAAAAGGCCTATTGTGATTCAACTAGTGTTTATGTATATCGGGATACACAGAAAAAAGTTATGCTGAGAATATAAAACCGGACAAGTGCGAGTCAGACTCGCCCACCGAGGTTTCCGTACAAACTAGTAGATAAAAGGGGGAAATCATTTATTTTTTTATATTTTCCTTCTTATACCGAAAAAATATACATCGTAAAAATATTTAAAAACCTGTTTTAGCTTATGCTAATTAAGCTCTTTCATATGATACTCCACATGATATGGTTAATTCACTTTAAAATTTGGACTCATTCCTTGCATAAATACACTATTTTTTTGTGATTAAATAAAAGGATTTTTTTCCTATATGTGTACTGTAACACAATGCTTCTTGCCAAATTGTTTCTTTTCATTACACGTAATGATAACGAAGGATAGAGCCGGGAGCTTGCAACCGGAACTCGGATGGAAAGAGATGAGATAAATAATAAATGTAAATATTGGTGGACATTTCACACAACACCGTCTAGCCCAAACTAAGCAAAGCTTGTACTATGGAACTAGATGGCTGATAGAATACATATAGATATACTTATTTTTTTGTAAATATATACATAGAAACGCCCAGACACAGACACAGAACAAACATCCATGCAGATAGTCGAGTTAAAGCTCGTTAGCTTTGTTATTTTGAGTACTTTCCATTAGACATGATGACGAGGGTGTGAAGAGGAAGGCGGGATTGCCATTTTTTAAGTCACCGTAATCACTTTTCCTAGTTTGTACATTATATGTATAGTTAATATATTTATATGTATAGAGTAGATCATCTTGTTTATTGCTTCGATCTGAATTTACATTAACACGTTTAAATATTCATTTTATAAATAAATACTTGAGTTTGTTTGTTAAATGCCTTCTGACATTTACCAATAATACGAGCATGCAACTATGAACAAATTAAATTATCATATTTTATTTAAAAACAAAACTAATTGAATAAAAAATAATTATTTTAGAGCGTGCATAATTATGCAATTTGAGAATTAATGGATTCAATTGGTTTATTTTAAGATAAAGGAAACAGAGAAGGCGGCAATGAATTCAATTCAATTCAGTACGCATCAAGAACGTGCACCGAAATCGTTGAGTACAACATTTTTGGCATTTCAATGAGAAATAGGTGGTAGTGTACCGACTTTCTGCTATTTCTGTATTGGAATAAGGACGTGAAGCTCTTGCGCACATTCGCTGAAATGAATCTTACAGAACATAGACAGACATGCTACTTTACGGCGACGTTCGAGACTAAGTAGCTTCATAGCAACTAGTTTACCGTCTCCGTTTAATTTCTCGGCGCTCCGACTAACCGATTTGTTATTTAACTGCAAACCATAATAATTTTGGGACCAACTTGGGAGCTTTCTCTATACATCAATTTAAGAAACATAAAAATTGGTTCACGAATGACGGAGTAATTCGAGTACATACATAAAAAAATTATACGGTACGAATTGATAACCTCCTCCTTTTTCGAAGTCGGTTAAAAATATAACATAAATCTATATTAAAACAGGTTACAATTCTAACTATTCCATAAATTGTATGTGAAACGCAGTAATGTCGTTCGCATACGTATTAGAAGGTGTTAACGGCGTCGTTATGTGCGTTATATGCGCTAGGTAATGTGCATTCAATATAACTTAACTTCGTGTTGCATGTCTTAGATCGTCGTTAAGAGCGGGGCTATGTAGGTCAGGGCAACATCGCACAATACACCTATTTTAAACGGTTTCCAGTTCCTCATTTTTTGGTGCAATCGCCGTAAAGTTTGAGAAGATATTCGTGAGGAAGCTGTTTTTAGGGTTCCGTACCTCAAAAGGAAAAAATTGAACCCTTATAGGATCACTTTGTTGTCCGTCTGTCTGTCTGTCCGTCTGTCCGGGTGTCTAGACCTGTATCTCGGGAATGCGTTAAGGTATCGAGTTGAAATTAAAACCATATACGCAGATCCGTAGTCTCTTGCTGCAGAAAGAAAAATAAAATTTCTCAGTTTTCGTAAAAAAAAATTACAGCCGAATATGTCGTAAAAACCTCACATTTCGATACTCACAAGAGAATCAAAACCTATGGGGTACTTCCCGTTGACCTAGAACAATGAAATTTGGCAAGAAGCATTGTGTTAGAGTACACATATAGGAAAGAATCCGAAAACTGAAAATTTTAAATTAATCACAAAAATTTGGGTCTTTAAGCAAGGGAGGAGGGATATATTTGGAGGTTACAAGTACCTATGTATCTATATTAGAAGAAAAACAAAATACTTAACTACGTATGGATAGTCTCTGAGAAAAAGAGCTGTGACATACGGACATATAGACAGACGGGCATATAGACATGGCAAATTTATAAAGGTTTTTCGTAGTTACATACTTCAGAACCCTAAAAACGGTTAACGGTTTTAGGAGATTAATTAATAAATGTAATGAAGCCAAGTCAGTCCCTAGCTATTTGGAAAATGTAATGAAGCCAAGTCAGTCCCTAGCTATTTGGAAAATGCCGATAACAACTGTTGCATTATCTAAATACTTCCGAACTTTAATATAATTGTGTAGTTAATTATGTAGTTAGATATTTAGTTTGAGTGACTCATGCCTATTGTGAGGATAACACTTACAAGTAAGTATAACTTTGTTTTTTATTAAAATTTTAGGCCAACTTCTTTTAACGTTTCAGCTCCACCTTTTTTGTTTTGATCGACGAGCTCCATCCTCGGCCACACCGTCGCTTGCTATTGATAATCGAGTTGGTGTTCAAACGTACATCTATCTCGTATAAAAAACAAACAAGTGCAAATGTATATTGTGAGGGATACATGAAGAACATGTCTTTATTCTGTCTATATTATAGGATTCATTTCATATGACGTAACGAAATCGCTAATTACGACTGCAAAATCACTCTTCTGCAGCCCGACTGCATATTTTGTATTTCTTTTAATATAGATACTTGTTGCGATATGGTTTTTGTTTTATTACTGCATCGAAATCATCATACCACTATACCGTTACACTTTTTCTAATTTAAGATTAATTTTAAGATTCTCCTTACAGTTAAAACTGGTCCAAAAGCAATCTTGATTTACATAGCGATAAAACATTCTGCATAGGTCATTGACTAGCCTCGCAGCTCAGTTGGTAGTATGTCTGTCTGCCGAACTGTAGGTCGTGGGTTCGATCCCCACCCAGGGCAAACATTTATCTGATGAGCGTGGATGTTTCGAGAGGTGTGCTGCGCGTTCAGTAACGCTACTAGCGACGTTATGCCCTTTAGCACTTCCACTCTGGAGCTTGGGTACTTCCCCACACCAAAAACGTAAATACAACGTAAAAACATCAAATAATTACCTCAACTTATTTTACACCCTATGCTTGCCTGGAAAAGATCGCTTTTAGCGATAAGGTCGCCTGTTGTTGCACTAGTTTATTTAAGTCTTTTGTTATTACTCTTAAGGTGTGTACAATATAGAGTTTATCTATCTATTGTGTGGGAAATTATATAATTAAATTTGTTGACAATAAATCAAATGTTTCGGAGGACATCCAAATAAAAAAGTATAAAGATTCGCTTCAGCAGATTTATTGAAAACATAAATAATAGTACAATGTACCAAGCCGGTATTATAATAATGACCTGCAGTTAAATCTGATTTATATCGACGGAGCTATGTAGTTGTATTCAATCTGTGCCATTGTATCCGAACCGAACTCGTGGCTGGACAAAAGGTGTTTGTTGATTCTTTGTAGGTATCTAGCAAATAAAATATTGGATTTTCTGTTTTTTGCATAATAGCCAAATGGATTAAGTACGAGTATTATTATGAACTAACTGTTGTTCGATTCCGTAAATACAAAATAATGAAAAAAAATATTTTTAGTTTTTTTAATATGGAATTATCTATAGTTAGTATAGTATAATAGAAAAACCCGACTTCAAAATACGCCATTTGTTTACTTGGTTGTTTACTTGGATGATATTTTACCAGTTATTATAGACTTGTTATATATATATATATATATATATATATATATATATTATACATTATAGACCTACGATTGACCACCAACTCGCCTGATGTTAAGCGACAGTGTGGCCGAGGATGGAGCTCGTCGATCTAGAAGATATTTATTCACTCTAGCCTTGAAAATTCCAAGATTGTAGGTCTCAGGAAACAGAGATGGCGGCAACGAATTCCATTCTTGTGTGAAATTACAAATGTTTTTACATATAAAGCACATTTTGTTGAGTAATTAGTTCTGGTGTCACTTTTCATGTTCATGTATTGTTTTATGTATAGTAGTACGGAATCCTCGTTGTCCGAGCGAAACTCGTACTTTCTCTGGATTTATAAAAATGACCCAAGTTAAAATGTATTTCCCAGCTACAATGCGGAGTGCAGCATACGCGGTAGCGGCGGCGCTGCTCTGTGCTGTTCCCGGCGGGTTGGTAGACGGCGGCGCGTACGTGCCTCCCCCCGACATCGGACATCCGGCCGGCCTTATTCCTGACTGTAACTCATATTTGCCTACTATTCACACGAGCAGTTCTACAGATCTTATTAAGTTAACAGTAGCCCTTACTCTGTTCGGCGAACATTTTTAACCCCCGATACAAAAAGAGGGGTGTTATAAGTTTGACGTGTGTATCTGTATCTGTCAATTTGTAAAAGGCAAATCGTACACATACCAGTTTGCAACTACGGAATCCTACACTGCACGTGTTACATCACACACTTGGCCGGTTTTATATACTCTACTATATTTTTACAGAGTAATAAAATTCCTCTAGCTAGTTAGAATATAAATTTTTTGACGTGACAACGTCTAATAAATCTAAGAACGCCGGCTGCACGCACGAAAAAGTGTCCTGTTACGCTCATTGTCGAGCTCAATTTTATTCATAAAAGTATGCAATAATTTCATCAATGTTTTGCTATGACGTTGTCACGTTAAACTATCGTCCGTAAAACAACAGACAGCCATTTTTTTTTTAAACATCAGTTATTTCAGAATTCCATATAATCCATATGTATCCAGTGTATAATCCATTCCTACAAGACATTTATCTATAAAACCTACTTCATCTCATTCTGGTCAACCTTGCTGGATATGGTCGACTGTTAGTCCAGTTGGTACATACATATATATCAACTGGTATATAAGGTTAGGTTCACCCTTGACGGAACCTTACATGGTACCTACATATGGTCTTGTCTAGATGGCCAGTTAGATTTAGTTTTTTGGGTTCTGTTATTTGAAACGGGAAAAACGGAACTATTATAAATTCACTTCGAGGTAATTTCTGCTCGTCTGTCTGTCTGTTTGTGTCACGAATTGAGTGATTATATATTATTAAATAATAGGTATCAATATGTACAATATAATATAAATATATATAAACCATTTATTATAGGTATATTATGTTATACATTGTACTGACAAATACGCATCTTTATCGTCTTATAAGTAATAAATCTAAATACTTAGTAGTAAATACGTCAATTTACATAATTATATACATTTATGTTAAGCGATATTACTATAATAAAGTATAATCATTTAATGACGTAATTATTAATAATAGGATTATCTTATCTAATAGGTACCTTTAAACGGGCAATTCTTGTATATACTTAATATAAACTGAATCTCGGAAACGGCTCCAACGATGTTAATAAAATTAGGTTTGTAGGTAGATTAGTGGTCGATAAATCGATCTTGCTAGGTTTCATTTTTAGTGAGCCCGGGTTTGCTCGTACTTTCAGTCATAAAAAATCCGAGTAGAGATCGGTCGCCCAGGTACTTACAGTTGAAACAAGTATCTATGTTAAAATAAAATAAAACAAAAGACTGCAGAAAATCAGTTTTTGCAGTCTAACTTACAATGTCGTTACGCTTGATACGCTGTTGAGTGTACGTTTTTGTGAGAAAGTACGTGTAAAATCCCTGTAAAAGATTATAAATTGCGCATTCTAAATATATATAGTAAAATCATTTGTTTATTACGAAAAAGTTCGTTAGAGGTTATGTAAAACTCATTTTTTATTTTTACGAGAAATGGTTTATAATTATTACACATAATAGAGCCCATGACACTCAGGAAGTGAAGACTCATCTAACGACACCTCGCACATCAAAATCAGTTTAGCCGTTTTGACTGTAGGCGATCATATAGAAACATACATATATACATAAATTTTTGTATTTATTCGAGGTAGGGTGGAAGGCCATGAGCCTCCCTGTCACTGCGACCCTCGCGGATCTATTGTAACTATATACATACATACTTGCACTCGAAAACCATAACCCTAAAAACTTAAATCTAACTTATAAATCTAGTGTGTTTCCGCTTCGAGGTATTCAAGCTATTCAAGTACTCCTGAAGACATCGCAGCCATCAAGAGTACCAGCTAGAAGACACTGAAGCAGAAGAGTACCAGCTTGAAGACTTCGAAGTAGGCAAGATTACCAGCTTAAGGACGTCGAAGCGGAAACACATTACATATATAAGTTAGGTTTAAGTTTTTGAATATGAATTTCCGCAAAGTAACGCCTGATTCAATAAATTTTCTAAAAACACAACCTTGCGCAGTCGGTTAAAAATAGGCGTGTTTGTATTTATTCGAGTCTGGTATTTTAAGTAAATGGGAGGTGTGACGTGGTCGCTCTTCCCCAGGTCCGGGGGTGATGAAGAACGCCAGCATCAGCGCGCCCATGCTGCGGCAGCTGCGGGTGACGATACACCAGGACACCGCCGGACAGATCCTCCGGCGGTCGCTGCCGATAGAGACCGCCTGGAGGACAATAGCCAAGGACAAGGGGATAGGTACGTGTTATTGACGTAACAACGTCTAATAAATCGATGAACGCCGGCTGCGTGCACGAAAAAGTATGACTCATTGTCCCGTTACGTTACGCTCCTTGTTGCGTTTTATTATTTATTTAAAACCTAGGAGGCAAAACGGGCTATAGCGGCCCCGGCACGTCACTGCGACCTTTGCAGATCTATTGTGACATCCTTGTTGCGTTACGCGCGCGCGCGCTTGCGGTGGCTACTATCGTCCGTAAACCGACTTTACAGACAACCTTTTTTTTTTTACGCAAGATAGATCTGCGACTGATCACTAACTCACCTGTTGTTAAGTGACGATGTGGCCGAGGATGAAGTTCGCCGATCTAGAAGATATCTATTCACTGTAGCTTTGAAAATTCCAAGATTGGTAGTTCTCAGGAAACAGAGATGTCGGCAAAGAATTCCTTTCCTGTGCAAGAATATACCCATTCGCTGAGTACTGATTTTTGGCATTTCAAAGAGAAATGGGTGGTAATGCGCCGACTTTTTGCTAGTCCTATAGTGAGCTGGGGAGGGTGGAATTAGGTCGCGAAGCTCATGCGCACACTCCCCGTACTGAATCCTGTAGAATATAGACACACACACACACATGCTATTTTACGACGGAACGTTTAACGAGAAAACGATTTGAAGGTTGGGCTCAAAGCGCGCAGCTATCTCTCTCGCCCATCACAAAGCGCGCAGCTATCTCTCTCGCCCATCACAAAGCGCGCAGCTATCTCTCTCGCCCATCACAAAGCACGCAGCTATGTCTCTCTCGCGAGTAGCAACATTTTGATCATGTTCAAAGAGAAGGAGGTAAATAATTCAGTTGTATATTTTTATTTTTGTTACTGCATAACACTGTTATTTATAAATCGATTTGAAAAAATCTTATTTCTTTCACTTAGTACTTTCAGATCGGTCCAATAGGTATTTCATTAAATTGGTTCAGTACTTTGGTTTTTAAAACAAAATTGCGTCAAGTATTCAGTGTTTTAAACTACGTGTAAAGCGACTGAGTGGGAGTGGAAAAATGGGAGACAAGTTTGTTTATTTAGATAGGAGATATATTAAAAACAAAATTCAGTTATCATATAATATACTGGCCACGGAGTAGTGTAAAAACTTATTTATATTTTCTAACTCTTTAGGTGAAATTAAAAGATATCGAAGAGTAACTTTGTTTAAAACATTTCTCTTATCTAAATAAAATCATCTGTACTTATCTCACTTTTCTAATATCACCACTAGGTATAAGAACTAATTTTAAGTGTTTAAAAATGTTGTGATGGGCGAGAGAGATAGCTGCGCGCTTTGAGCCCAACCGAGGAAGTCTTTAAGTCATCGGTCTGTCCAAAGAAGTCACAGGTAGTATTACCGTTTGTAATCCATTAGGTAAATGCGTGTTTCGACACGGTCTTGGCCGATTATTGCTCCTTGCACGCTACAGACTTCTCCATTGGTCAGTCAGCAAATTAAAAAAGTTTCATATAACAATAGTTATCCACGCACAAAGCTCATTTATCATCCCCTAAAATATCATAAGAGCGAAATGACGGCGCGCCGTGTGAGTGAGCGGCGGCAAATAACTCAAGAGGCCGCTGAAAAATTACCAGAATTGCAATTTTCTTGAAACTGTATAGCATTATGAATAAAGGATGAGCGGGAGCGAGACGACCCGCTTCAGTGTTGCCAGAGCTCGCGCAGAAGTATTTATTACAGATATGACGAGGTGTGATGTTGATTTTTAGCAGACTCCAAAAAGATGTTCTATTTTCGGTTTGTATATATTTTTTACATAATTTTTAGGCCTAACTTTATTTATGAATTGTTTATATTAATATTTGTGTAAAGTGGTTCCGTTGGTATTGAACTTTAGACTTTAATAAATATACTTTAAAATACACAAACAACAGAGTTCAAAATCAGCTATCGTTTACTTGGATGACATATTTTTTCAGTTATTTTGTTTTTGAAAACGAAAGAACTGAAAGGATTTTGATACAATTTATATCGGATCATCTCTGAACTTCCTTCTTTTTGAAAGTCGGTTAAGAGTTAAAAAATACTAGCAAAACTCCTTCGTTCTTGAAACTATGCGAAGTCTGGCTTATACCTTGTAGTTGTACCTTCTAAAGTCTTCTATGGTTGTACTCATACTTAGCAAGTGTAGTGGACTTCCTACGCCTGCTAAGTATCACTTACTACCTATTTTACTGTGCCCTTCTTACCCGACTGCAAACCGGAACGTCCGCCTCGGGCGGCAGATTCAGGGGCGCCATATTATAATACCTAAAACATAAAAAAACTGGTTTCACAAAGCGCCTAGCATAAGTTTATTTTTATTATATGAACAAATAAATTTTCGTATTACAAAGATTCGGTTAACAGACAAGTTGTCAAATGAGCTTTCTGGATTTTAATAAAGTGTCTTCTGAATAAATCAAACTTCGTTTTCGGGGAAATGTTATTCGGTATCTCACAATTCTGATTATAGACAGGTAGCCTTGTTTACCACATTAAACCAGTATATGTAATGTTCCAGACCTGAAGAACAGGAAGACGCTGCTGTATGCTGTCGGCTTCTTGGACAGCTCCGCCTGGCCGCACTCCATAGCCATCGCCAACACATATGTGAGGAAGGGATACAACGTCATCCTCACGGAGACCATCGACTTCCTCTCTTACATCTATCCCAAGTGAGTGACCTCGATAAACTGATCTTCCACAAGACATTATTTATTTAGCCCTCAAACCCCCGACCATAAAGGGGGATGTTTAATGCAATATTGCAATCCAATCAATGAATAGATTATTGATAAATGATTATCAGGTCGACCTATTTGACGAATTTGTTCGATATTCAATTCCTCGCCGGTTCGCAGCAGAAGTATAGTGTTTGGGCCTATGAGATTTTATACAAACTTATTGAATATGAAGCAAATCTTAGTTGTCAGCACTTTCGAGGGCAAGGTTTTCAAAGTTAATCCCAATGTTTTAGTAGACAAATACAGTTTACATGGAAGAAAACCTCCAAATTGTACATAATATTATGCCTAGGAGCTGTGTACAAGTTATACGTTGCTTGTTAGTCAGTCCCTTAACACAAAGCCATTATCTACATATTTTTAACTAAATTCTTATTCTAAATGTAGTTTGTATATGTGTAATATCTTATTTATTTCGTACAGTAGGTCATATTGTCATAACACTTAATTTGTTTACCAAATATCATTAACTCTGATATTATATGGTCCCTTGTTTTAATACATTTATCACATACTCACAATAGGCTATTGAAAGTTATTTATAAAAATATTGCCGCCATAAAATGTAAGAAATAAAACAACTCATCAAAGTAAATGAAACAGTTTCCACATAACTCAGATGATTGGAGAGAAAACGAAACAATGGTCGGTAATAATGATTTCAACGACGTCGTGCAGCTTGCTGCTATCAAATTATACATTTCTGTGAGGAAGCGCAAGTTAATTCTGTGGCCGGTTATTTTTTTATGTACTAGTGCTATATTACTGAACATAAAAGTAATTTAAATAAATTAAACGAACTTCAAAACAATATAATTAACTTAAAAGGGAGAAATAATACGGAAAAGTCAAAACTGAAGTCACGTGAAGGTATCAAGTTGAAATTAAAACCATATACGCAGATCCATAGTCTCTTGCTGCAGAAAGAAAAATAAAATTTCTCATTTTTCGTAAAAAAAAAAAGCTACAGCCGAATATGTCGTAAAAAACGCACATTTCGACACTCACAGACGAATCAAAACCTATGGGGTACTTCCCGTTGACCTAGAACTCTGAAATTTGGCAAGAAGTATTGTGTTAGAGTACACATATAGGGAAAAATCCGAAAACGATTTTTTTTTATTTAATCACAAAAAATAGTGTCTCTATGCAAGGAATAAGGGCCCAAATTTTAATGTGACTTAACCGTATCATAAACCTATAGTTAGTACCATAGTTATAAACCTACCAAACGTTCAAATCCGCCCGGTAATTTGAATAGTGTCGAAACGTTCATGTTTTAAGATTAAAATAGTCCATATCTTGAAAACTACTGAACCGATTTTGATAAAACTTACATTCACACCTAAGTTGGGAGATACTTTATTTAATAAAAATAAAAACCGACCAAGTGCGAGTCGGACTCGCGCAGGAAGGGTTCCGTACCATTATCTATAAAAACGGCAAAAAATCACGTTTATTGTATGGGAGCCCCCATTAAATATTAATTTTATTTTAATTTAATTAAATTAAATTTTTAAAGTTAATAATATAACTCAATATTGAGTGAATATTTCAAGCGTCTACCTGTTGCCGTTATCAATATCGAGCAAAAACGAGCAAAAAAATCACGTTTGTTGTATGGGAGCCCCCTTAAATATTTATTCTATTCTGTTTTTTAGTATTTGTTGTTATAGCGGCAACAGAAATACATGATCATTTCATGTATCTCAACAGTTCATGAGATACAGCCTGATTCAAAATTCAAAATCCAAAAATTCAAAATTTTAATTAGCTTGTGGGCCTGGGTACAAGGGTAAGTTGGTATTTACAATTGAGTATTCTGCCAGATCCTGCTTTGAAGCATACAAGCAGCTAATAACATGTAATTTTGCAATTATAACAATAATTGCAAAAGTAATTAATAATATTGAGTAAGTTTTTTTTTAATTTGTTTTCTGTATATATATATATATTTAAAAATTGTTTTTTTTTAATAATCTTAATGTGTAGATAGTTTGTAGTTGGTAATATGTAAATAGCTTTAAAATTAATAAATAAATACAATTGTAAATAAATATCGAGCTAATAAAAACCAAGTTGTGTAATGATGATTACGTCAAAGTATACATATACTATTTATGGCTTATGGAATACGTATCATGTTGGATAATTAAACAATAATAATTTTAGTTAGATTATCAATCATTAATAATTATAATGCACTATAATAAGATTGACAAAAGCTAATAAGGTATCATATGTCATTTAGGTCTAACAACAGAGCACAACCAGTTACTTGATATCACTTAAGTACTGCCTAACACATTATATTTTTTGCAATAATAATTCAAATTTAGGATGCAGAGACTATGAAAATAGGAAGTTATCATATAAGAAAGACATTTTTCAATAATTGTCATACATTAAATTTCTAGGAACATGAGGATATTTTAGATTTTTTGAACAATACTATAATTTGTTACACAATTAAGTTACTAGGAGTATGAGAATATTAAAATTTATCAGTTAGGAAATCATTAACGTTATAGTAAAAATTTTCAAGTAATAGTTGTTTTAATTTTACTTTAAATAGATTAGTTTTTAAGTCTCTGATTGAATTTGGTATGTTATTATAAATTAAAGGTCCCATACATAGTACTTTTGCTCATTAGGGCAGTTTTCCTTGGATTGTGTCGACATCTATTTTGGTCTCTACGATTTCTTAAAGTAAAGGCTGATAGGACAGGAAACAAATCTGGATTACTCTTCACAAACATGGCCAATTCCAAAATGTACAGGGACGGAAGTGTGAGAATTTTGTGTTTTTTGAAATAGGGCAAGCAACTATCGGTCACTTGCAGTCTAAACATTGAGCGTATGTAACATTGAGTCTAAACATTGAGCGTTGTTTTTGTCTTTTAAATATAATATCTTTGTCAGTGGAGTTTCCCCAGAATACGATACCATATCTGAGAACAGATTCGACCAATCCATAATAAGCTGAAAGCTATGTATCTGTATTTAGGTTACTTAAAAGTTTATGCAGTACATAGGCTAACCGAGTGACTGTTTTAGAGAGATCATCTATTTGCTTTTTCCAATTTAGTTGTCTATCAATCTGATGACAGACGGATGGACGGACGGACGGACGGACAGACAGCGGAGTCTCAGTAATAGGGTCCCGTTTTTACCCTTTGGGTACGGAACCCTAAAAAAGACTTCTTGCAATAAGACTTCTAGTTTCTACGTAATACGTGAACACACATATAAATATACACATAAATACAAACATGCTGGTTGGTCCAACGCATAAGCATTGCCATTTAACGTGGCATTCCGGCAAGTATGCTGGGTACGCTGCCAAGTGGTAGCGGGTTTGAGTATTTGGATTGTTTTTAGACGTTTATCGGTTATTATGTATTTGTTTTACAATAAAAGTAATAAAAAAAAAAAAAACCGACTTCAAACTGAAAAAAGAGAATAACACGAAGAAAATCAATACTGGGCGTCTACCTAGGTAGGTACGTAAACCAATTACTTTTGAGGTCGGTGTCTGGACATAAACTGTCATCAACTAAGTCCTACACACTCACCGACCTCAAAAGTAGTTGGTTTACGTACCTACCTAGGTAGACGCCCAGTATTAATTTTCTTCGTGTTATTCTCTCTTTCTTCTCTCTTTTCAGTTTGAAGTCGGTTTTTTTTTTAATTACTTTTATTTATTAATTTTATAGGTTTTATAGTATATATAATTTCAAACAAAACGAGTGAATACTCGTTTTGTTTGAAATTAAAAATTGTATTCACAATACAGGTCAAATTGATAACCTCCTTTTTTTAAGTCTGTTAAAAATGCACTACAAAGGCTTCTTTCTTTCCTGATATCATGTTTTCCCTAGAGTATACTTTATTATATTGCAACCTTTTAACAGAACTCCTCGTAATTGGTATATTTTTGCATTCCAGATCAGTCCGTCTCACAAGAACAATTGGCAGAAAGGTTGGAGAATTCCTCGCCAAGCTGTACGAATCGGGCATGAACCCTGACAAATTGGAGATGGTGGGCACCAGCCTAGGAGCCCACGTGGCCGGCCATGCCGCAAAACGTTTCTTCAACATCACTGGAAAGAAACCTGTCAGAATCACTGGACTAGATCCAGCTGGACCCTGCTATAGGAACCTTCCTGCGCACGAGAAACTAGGACCTGACGATGGACAAAACGTGGACATTGTGCATACAAATATCGATGGCTTTGGGATTGCAGAGAGGTTAGGACATGTAGACTTCTACGTCAACGGAGGAGAATTCCAACCTTCAGATATTCCTTACTTACCATGCTTAGTGGTGTGCAGCCATCTCAGGTCGATCATATATTGGTGGCAAGCTATTCAACACCCGAAGCAGTTTATAGCTTTAAAGTGTGACTCAGTCCAAGATGCGAGGTTAGCAAACTGTTTCAACAATTCTGTGACTAATTACTTGGGGTTAGAGACTAATTTTAAGAAGCAGGGCGTGTTTTACTTGCCTACTCATAATGAGTTCCCGTACTATAGGGCGAAGGAAGGTCTCAAGGAAGATAATGAGATATATACATCGACGATTAGGAAGATCAATTCGGACAGTGATTTCACTGTGTGACGTTATAGTACTATGTCATGTTATAGTATGTTATAGCGGAGATCAATTCGGACAGTGATTTCACTGTGTGACGTTATAGTACTATGTCATGTTATAGTATGTTATAGCGGAGATTAATTCGGACAGTGATTTCACTGTGTGACGTTATAGTACTATGTCATGTTATAGTATGTTATAGCGGAGATCAATTCGGACAGTGATTTCACTGTGTGACGTTATAGTACTATGTCATGTTATAGTATGTTATAGCGGAGATCAATTCGGACAGTGATTTCACTGTGTGACGTTATAGTACTATGTCATGTTATAGTATGTTATAGCGGAGATCAATTCGGACAGTGATTTCACTGTGTGACGTTATAGTACTATGTCATGTTATAGTATGTTATAGCGGAGATCAATTCGGACAGTGATTTCACTGTGTGACGTTATAGTACTATGTCATGTTATAGTATGTTATAGCGGAGATCAATTCGGACAGTGATTTCACTGTGTGACGTTATAGTACTATGTCATGTTATAGTATGTTATAGCGGAGATCAATTCGGACAGTGATTTCACTGTGTGACGTTATAGTACTATGTCATGTTATAGTATGTTATAGCGGAGATCAATTCGGACAGTGATTTCACTGTGTGACGTTATAGTACTATGTCATGTTATAGTATGTTATAGCGGAGATCAATTCGGACAGTGATTTCACTGTGTGACGTTATAGTACTATGTCATGTTATAGTACTATGTCATGTTATAGTACGAGTATGTTATAGCGGTTAAGTTCCCGGCAGCTTAGTGGTGAGATCGTTTGACTTGCGATCCGCAGGTCTTGAGTTCGAATCCCACGGCACGCACCTCTGTCTTTTCGAAGTTATGTGCGTATTGTTCATTGCCGACAACTTCAAACGGTGAAGGAAAACATCGTAAGGAAACCTACATGTCTGAAAGTTCTCAATGATCTTGAAGATGTGTGAAGTCTGCCAGCGTGGCAGACTATGGCCTAACCCTTCTCACAATGAGAAGATGGCCCGTTCCCAGCAGTGGGACAGTTTGTACAAACAGGGCTGATAAAAAAAAAAGGTTATAGCGGAGATCAATTAGGCTATTTCCTGGGTAAATTATCTTATAAATTTATCGAACGCTGTAAAACCGTGGTAGCACCTGTATATTTTTTCACTTGAAGCATTTTGTGTTTCACTTTGTGTCACCACAAGCTATTATCCAAGAATTAAATGTAAACTCAATTTAGGATAAATAAAGTATTGCTATTGATTGTTTTTGTAATGGAATTGCAAAATCAAATGCGATCTGTGATTTAGATTTAAGGTTATTGGATTTATTAAATATTTGTGTTAGTATATGAGTTAGTGTTAAGAGCAGAGACGGTTGGAATACTTATTATTAAACAAAACAAAATGCATTTTCCACGACAGGTGACCTGATACGACATTAGGTCATCTGTCGTGGTAGTAGGTATTAGGAACACGGTGTAATATAGCTCCACGAATTCTGTGGATGTATGCAAGTCGCTTCCATCAGGACTTTTTGTATATCTATAGAGGAAGCGTATGTCCAGCAGAGGACTTGTTGTGGCTGAGATGATGATGACGATGAGGTATAGACATATTGATCTGCTAAAACGTTGATGTACAGCTCATTAATTAATTAGCTGGACAAATCGTTGAATGGCAATATTCAATGATTTAGACAGTTCTTGTTGACTATTTCATGAAATGATAATTTATAAATTGATTGCCTGTTTCATGAAATGTTATGACACAAAATGTCCAATCCAACTACATATGTAGGCACAGCGTAAATAACAAACCTTTATAACCGCAACACCAGCACGGAATCTGAACAAACTTGATCGATATACCTATGTATTTGTCGCAGATCAATGATGTTTATTTAGAGAACAGTTATTCGCGATCGACTCAGGGTCGACTTAAAGTAAAAAGTAAGTAGTAAGTTGTATAAATAGTTGGATACAATTACCCTTTGAATAACATGTCCGTCGGTTGACGCTCCCATTAGAACAGACAGACGGAACAATGTACAGTCTGACATATATAAAATAAATGTTATTATATCTATAAATAAATATTCTTGTCACTATGATTTAACATAATATTGCGATAATGAATAAATGATCACATTCGATATTTTAGTTTGATGTCACTTCCCTCATCCCTGTATCTATTATTTATTTTAGTTTGATGTCACTTCCCTCATCCCTGTATCTATTATTTATTTTTGTTTGATGTCACTTCCCTCATCCCTGTATCTATTATTTATTTTAGTTTGATGTCACTTCCCTCATCCCTGTATCTATTATTTATTTTTGTTTGATGTCACTTCCCTCATCCCTGTATCTATTTTTTTTTTTGATGTCACTTCCCTCATCCCTGTATCTATTATTTATTTTAGTTTGATGTCACTTCCCTCATCCCTGTATCTATTATTTATTTTTGTTTGATGTCACTTCCCTCATCCCTGTATCTATTATTTATTTTTGTCTGGTTTCTTTAAAGAACTAAATAAAGTACATTTTAATATGAATACCGAGAAAATTACCTATATACAAGGTGAAAAAGTGTTTTTTAAGAGGATGCAAAACTGAAATGTAACATACATTAGATATTAATCGAGTCAAGCGTTTCTATTTTAACTGACTTCCAAAAAGAAGGAAATTCTCAATTCGACTGTATGTTTTTTTTTGTATGTTTGTTCGGCGATTACTCCGCCAATTATGAATTGTTTTTGATGATTCTTTTTTGTTTGCTAAATAATCCTCAGAGGTATTCGCACATACATTTTATCAAAATCGATTCAGTACTTTGGTTTTTATAACGAAATGAGTTTTGAGGAAAGAGGAATCGAGGGAGTAAAAGGGGAAAGCTTAATGCGAGGCCATGTATACATGCCCGATTTTGTGTTCTAAATTGTTTCTCTTAAAACCTCATAATTTAGTTGAGAGAAGGAATATATACTCCATTTTTTTTATTGAGTACTTATTTCTTTATTGATTTAATAATTTAACAATGATCATGTCATCATAACAAATGATCATGTGTTAAATTATTATAATAAAATAAAATAAAAAAATAAATAAAAAAGCCTTATATTTCTTGCAAAATACACAAAATTATCTTAAGTATTTTATAAGTTGTTATTGTTAAATAAATATAGTATGTAATATGTGTAATATATATATTATAGTATTTTATTTTCCATACGTTTGAATTTTATTTGCTTAGTCTGCAAGAACCCCTGTATGGGTAAAGGCCTCCTCCAAATATGTCCATGTTTCTCTATCTTGTGCTATTTCTATCCACTGAGAACCCGCTGTTCTCTTGATTTCATCTTCCCAGCGTGTTAATGGCCTTCCTCGGCTGTGTTTGCCTGGTGGTCCATTCCACCTCGTCATAGTGATGGTCCATCTCTGATCTGTGAGTCTTGCTACGTGGCCTGCCCATTTTAGTTCCATTTTAGTTTTTGGGCATAGTTTAGAGCATTGGTTGCTTTCGTTATTTTTCTTATTTTAGTGTGTCGTATTTTATACAGTTTCTTTATGTTTAGCATGCTACGTTCTATTCCTCTTTCCTCTTTCTTTCCTCGTTTTATTTGCATATACTGATTTTATTTTTTGCTCTGGCAGTAAATTTCCACGTCTGGCAGCCATAATATGTTACGGTAAGAAATTTGTGTTCATGACTTTTGTTTTAATATACATTGGCATTTTGCTTTTAAATATTTCCTTTAGACTCCAGTATTTATTCCATGTACATTGTATTCTTCTTTCGATTTCGGTTTTGTTACTATTTTTATCAAAACTGATCCTTTTCCCTTAATACATGTATTCTTCTGTATATTCTGTATGTTATTGACTGGCCTTGTGGCTCAGTTGGTAGTGTGTTTACGCCTACCTGCTGAACTGAAAGGTCGTGGGTTCGATCCTCACCCAGGGCAAACATTTGTGTGATGAGCATGGATGTTTGTTCTGTGTCTGGGTGTTTCTATGTATCATATGTATATATTTACAAAAATATATATATATATGTATTCTATCAGCCATCTAGTTTCATAGTACAAGCTTTGCTTAGTTTGGGCTAGATGGTGTTGTGTGAAATGTCCACAAATATTTATTTATTTATTTATTCTAGTGGTTTGTTGTTAATTATTATTGGTCTTTTATTGGAGTTTGTCATTGCCATAGTCTTGGCGAGGTTCGTTTCCAAGCCCACGTCAGCACTTACAGATTGTAATGATTCGATCATATATTGCAGTTCAGAGCTTGTCTCTGCAAAAACAATCAGATCATCTGCGAATCGCAGGTGACTCAGATATTTACCTTGTATATTGACTCCTGAATGTTTCCAATCCAGCTTGCTAATTATGTATTCAAGGATAGCGATGAATATTTTTGGTGATAGTGGGACGCCTTGCCTTACTCCCCTTTTTAAGGGAAATCTTGGGCCGAGAGATTCTAGTTTAATTCTACTTGTATTATTTTCATAGATATTTTTGATAATATTTATGTATTTCTCCTCTACGCCTTGATCTTTCAAGCTATCCCATATACTTGTATGTGATACAGTGTCAAAGGTTTTTTGATAATCAATAAAAGCAATACATAAAGGTCTTTCTTGATATTTTTCTATTTTAAGTTCTAATGTGTGGATATGATCTATAGTACAGAATCCTTTCCTGAAACCTGATTGTTCAATTAGTTGTCTTGTTTCTAATACTGGGCTTATACGTGTATTTATAATTATTGACGAGAAGAGTTTATATAGGCTCAGTAGTAAGCTTATTGGTCTATAATTCCCAATATCTTTTGGGAATTATTTGGGAATTGTTAAATTATTATATCAGTAGATAAATAAAAAAGAAGTATATTTACGATTCAGCTAGGACCGAAATTACTAGCTACCTAGTTCAGTTCAAATTATGATATGGAATTAAATTTTATAAAATTTTCTAATTTTGCATGAATTCCACAACATGTTTGTTTTTATAGCAGTAACATGGCCTCCCATGAAAATTAATCAACATTTATCAACGAATCTGAATACCAGATATCAATTATTCAAGAGTCGGAGAGTCGTCCTGTAGCGACCATGTTAAAACATCAACACAGCCGTCCTGCGGTCCTACACGGGACATACCTACTCTCGCGTTATTTTTCAATTCAATATGCATGTCCAGCATTTTGGGGGCCCGCGGCGTTGACATCAGATCCCACTATTCTACACAATACATATTCATTAATTAGTGGAAGTCTGCAACCAATGACTTTCCATCACGTGGACGTAAAGTCTAAAACAAAATTCACGAATATAATGTCCTGAGTTTTCATGGTTGACCGATACTCATCATCATCATCATCTCAGCCACAAGAAGTCCAATGCTAGACATATGCCTTCCCCAAAGATTTCCAAAAAGACCGCTTGGAAGCGGCTTGCATCCAGCGTTTTCCTGCCACTTGTATGATATCTTCTATCCACCTTGTGGCTGGTCTTCCTATGCTGCGCTTGCCGGTTCGTGGTCTCCATTCGAGAACTTTTCGGCCGTCAGTTCTACGTGCTATGTGCCCTGCCCACTGCCACTTTAACTTGTTAATCCGCTGTGCTATGTCGGTAACTTTCCTACGTGTACGGATCTCTTCGTTTCTGATACGATCTGGTAGAGAGACCCCGAGCAAAGCTCGTTGTATGACTTTGAGCTTCCTTATAAGGCAGAAACATACATACATACAAGCATACATACACTCGAAAAACATACCCTCCTTCTGATGCAGTCGGGTAAAAAAATAATGCACTATAACAACATTTTGAAGATATAAATGATATGATGAAGATATAAAATGGGCTTACAAAATATCGTCTCGCATTACAACTAGAAAACAACATCACAATTAATATTAATAATAAAACTTTATTTCCGATAACACGATCCATAGCTGCAAGGTTACAACAATTTACACATAAACAAACAATTTACATACATTAATATACTCGTAGATATAATAAAAAGAAGACAACAAAACATAAACACATTACATTATATACAGGCAAGAAAAGTCAAAAGTATTAGGTACCTATTATAAGTTTGATCCAGTATTTTTGGATGGAACATTCCGGCTTGTCAATAATGGCTTTAAGAATGCTATTGTTGCTGCCACGCATTCTGGTCATCAGAGAATGTGCATTCTTTCTCATAATAGCTTGGAAACCATCTGGTCTTGCTTCTGCGAACAATCCCGATGCACTACAGAATCGCGGAATAAGCTTTGTGTATATGATACCCATAAGCTACTTGAGTAAAAAGACTGGGCAAAGGCCTTAAACAAGGTGATCTTTACCTCTCGAGTACATCGAGAAAACCTACGTGCAATCATATTACATCTAACTGAGAGTGCTCTACGTTCTCTTTCAATATCCTGATCATCTCTCTAGTCATCCGTCCCCATGTGGCCAAGATATCTAAAGCGTGTTAGATTTTTTATTTGTTACAATTGAGATAAATAGGAGGTACAAAACTAGGTGAGTTATTTTTTGCCTTAAAGATCATGACTTCACTTTTTGTTGCATTGTATCTAAGGCCATGCTCCTCCGCATATCTCTCGCAGCATCCCAATAATTTTCCAAGTCCACTAATTGATGGGCTCAGCAACACCATGTCATCCACATAGCTGATGTTATTAACACTCATGCCATCTATATGACATCCGACATGGGTATTGCTGAGCTCAGCAACTAATCGGTTTACAAACAAGTTAAATAGTTTTGGCGATGTTAGCCCTCCCTGTCTCACACAACAATCGAGAACGTACTCTTCAGAGGTCTCATCTGCCCATCGCACGATGTTTACTTGATTTCTATACCAGTTTTTCAATATATTTATTAATTCGATAGGTAAATTTATATTATCTAATTTCTTCCATAATATATCATATGACACTAGGTCGAACGCTATAGACAGGTCTAGAAAACAAGCGTAGACGGGAGTTTCTCTGTCAGTATAATACTTTACGGTGTGCTTGAGAGCTATTATGGCACTTTCTGTAGATAAACCGGCTTTGAATCCAAACTGTGCATCATGTAAGTTTAAGTAACCATCAAGATGTTTCACAAGAACACCGTCAAGCACTTTTGCTGTGATGGTAGCAAGCGAGATCGGTCTATAGTTCGATTTGTCAGAGATATCTCCAGTCTTATTTTTTATTACCGTTTTCATTAAATCTGTGGGAAGATGAGAATGCACCAAGCAAAGAGAAAATAGCATAGCTAGGACTCTAGGTAGATGTGAGCCCGCACACATAAGATGCTCCACACTGAGTCTATCATGCCCTGGTGACTTTCCTCTCTTCATGCTATAAATTATTTTTCTTATTACAAATAAACTATTAGTTGAGACGACGCGAGAGACGATCGATGTATAGAGCCTCTTTTATTTAATTAAATAAAAGAGTGGTTTCTGTAAACAACTGCCATCGCTTTGCTTTTATATAAAAATATGTATAATATTATATCGTGACTTTGCTCTACTTATTTTTATAATATAAGTTTATTTTATTATATAAGCAGACCAAATAATAGTAGATGGCTGATTTTGAAAAATAAATAAAGTTTAATTAAATTATTTACTATTTGTCGTTCATTTACAAATTGATAGTGTTTAAATAATATCCATTTAATAAAATGTATCACTTCTATTTTCTAACATACAGATCTAACCGAACCTTCAATCTAATTTTCCTATCTCCAAACTAATTATATACTGAACCCACGAACACAATTTGAAATCATCCAATTTGAAGAATAATCCTGACATCGGTGTCGGAATTAAAACAGAAGGTAATGAATTCAGAATGTTTTCATTCCGAGTAATTTGGTGGCGGTCTCGCTCAGGGGGATCCCTTGGGGACTGCATTTTTTAACATAGTTAACTCGGTTTTGTTTCTAGCACTCTTATTACTAGTAGTTAGTAGTAGACTTCGCGAGAGAGCTTATTTGCAACTCACCTTGGGTCATTTGTATATAATACCTACATAAAGTTGTCTTAGGAGTTCGTATATAAAATTTTGGCCGATTTCGCAATTTTATGTCATTTTGGCAGACATCATTTCACGGTTTAAGAACCTTAAAAGATCAATTTAATTTTAATACATAATAATGCTAGACGTTTCTGGGAATGATATATTATGTATAGTTAGTTGGATTATATATCTAAATAATATATTCATTGTATACGTTCTGTTTAATTACGCTATTCTTTATTTATCTTTGTTTGCTAATCGATTCAGTCTCTTTTCTTCTTCTAACTCATAAACAAATTGACAGACAAAAGAAAATTTGGCCAGTTGATGCAGAGACGCTTCGTTCACTTTGCTCGCTCGGTTCACAAATAATAATTTTATAAATGGAGAAAACGTACAATCAAGATATATTTTCCTAAACAGTACGAGAAACTCTAAATCCCAATGGTATTTGAATTATTTGTTTATCTTATCTTGTTGAACCTAAAGCTTATTTAAACTGAACTATTTTATTTTAGAAGTCGGTTAAAAATCTTCCATAATACACAAACTTTGTCTCCAACTTTTAAGCGCCTACAAAAAACACCTTACCTATAATGTCGTATGCGTAGGTAAGAGGATGGCTAATCAACTGATCCATAATAGAAGCGCTCATCTCTCGGTCTCGGCGCGAGCTCGCTAATTTTTCGCCCTACTTCTTTACTTTATGAGGCTGGAACGGGCCGTTGCAGCAGTAAACATTTTATTGTGGGCTCTGATTACGTGTGTCGATAGCAAGTGGCTGATAGCGAGTGCCAAGTTAACATTCCACTACAGAACTAGCACAAAATTGACACAATACCATCTACTGGAATACTGCTGCTACCTTTTTGATGAAGCCAAAATGTGGAATGCGCTTCCTGAATGGGTCTTTCCGAATAGATATAATCTAGGTGTCTTCAAATCACAAGTGAATAGGTTTCTTCTAGGCAAGCGCGCTCCATCGTAGACTGTAACTGTCGCTTAACACCAGGTGAGTTGTCGGTCAAGCGCAAGTCTATCGTCGAATTAAAAAAAAAGCTGCCAATTATCAGCTGGAAGCTTTATAGTCGACCGGCATGCTATGAGGTTGAAGAAAACTGATTGCCAAGAAGCTGTTTAGTTTTAAGCACCGATGTAAACTAGAATGCCTGTCTATTTTCTATTATTCTATTTGGACTCATTTCAGCAAGTGTGCGCAAGAGCTTCACGACCTTATTCCAATACCAACCATTTTTCCAACTCTCAATACCCAAAACCGTTATCAACAATTTTGGTCCACACATGAATGGAACTCCCTTAAAAAACGGAAGGCCTGCCGCCTTCCGAACTTTAACCTTGGAATTTTGGAGGCAACAGTGCATAGTTTTATCTTCTAGATCGCGTTAAGATCGAGGTCAGGTAACCAGTAATCAATAGCATTTATTTTACTATGTTTGTCCCTTTGTACCAAGAACAGCTGATGTATTTAGTATATGTCAATAGGCTAGGTATTTTTATTACAATTAACTGTGCGTTAATTGACGGTGTATGAGGATGATTAGCTTGGAATGGAAACAGGTTCTCATCGGCTAGCGCGGTACTGCGGGAACACGCGTTAATGCTTTTTAATTTGGAAGAGCATGGAAGATTTCTAGTCTAAAATGCCCTCACAATGTATTCCTACACGCAAAATTCAAGCTAATTGTGATCAGTGTTCAGATCATAGTTCGAGCACTTACGGCTTACTTCCTTGTCTATCGGATATGCATCACGCATAAATAAACTACATAGCGATAGGAATGATGTCTCTATAGGATATAAACACGTAATAACACCAAATCTGTTTTACGAAGATTTCAACTGTAACATTATTTTTTTACAACGACAACTGAAAAATATATTTTAATTGCCACGGTAAAAAGTTTTATACGACTTTTTAACGTTCAAAATGTTGCTTAAGAATAATTTACAACAAGTTTCAAGTTTCCTTTGAAATGTTTCGGTGATTCGTGATAAACAGACGATATGAGATTTACACTCCTAAAAGAGTGGATAATTGTGGATAATTTTGCAGAAAGAATGGGAGAAAGAGTAAACAGAGTTACTGACAGACAGAGTTACATTCGCTTTTATAATTAACCGACTTCAAAACATGAGGTTCTCAATTCGGTTGAGTTTTTTTTATTCCGTTTGTTACCGCATAATTCTGACATTCATAAAACCGATTTGGATTTTTTTGTTTCATATATTTGATATACTTTAAGATTGGTCCCACAGAAATTTAATCAAAATCCATTCAGTAGTTTGGTTTTAAAACCAAATTGCGCAGTTTGAAGTCGATTGTTTCAGTTTTTTAAACTATAGATAATTATATTAAATCGGCTAGTTAGAATTAGGACTGTTCGGGATCGTACTGGTTGAATTCTTTATTAAAAAAAATATTTGTAATTATTCACTGCGTAAAAGTTTGTCTAAAAACAATTAAACTTCAAAAGTTGTACGTTTTGATTTGATCACGCCCCCAGTTTTGTCTCTGGATAAAAATAGCATCAATTTGAAACATCAATTTGTACTCGACCTAATTCGGAGAAAAATAAGGAATACGTATTGTCTGTGCGTCTTTGTGCAAGAATACACAATACATAGAATTGTTTTATTTTAAATTAGAATTCGAGATAATGAAAACGGAACGAGAGAAGTCTCGTCCATTCTTTGAAGAAAAATACATGTTTGGAATACAGTGAGGAGGAAACTAAATGGCACACCGACTGGGAATACGCAAGGATTTAATTCGTAAAAAAACTAAACCACAAACAAATTCTACAAAAACGAAAATAAAATATTTTCAAAAATAAAAAAGTTATACAAAACAAAATACAAAAATAATATAAAATCAATGCGAACCAAGCAACCGTACAGGATAAGGGTTATAGGCTTGTCCTTTACTGCTAATACCTAAGCAAACCAATTCTTTATAGTAATAGTAATTAAACAAGTAGCATTCTAATTTCATGACCGCCAGTCAAATAGAATAGTAAACGATTGACTAATTGTGACGTCATGTCACGTCACATTTACCTACTTACCGTGCGTCAGCATTACTAGAAATGTATATTGTATGCGACGTGTATGGAGTACTGCTGCTACCTTTTAGATGGATCAGCCAAGTATCAGCTGGATGCTTTAGAGTCAGTGGACCAGCGAGCTTTGAGGTTAATCAGTGACGATAAACTGGTTGCCAAGAAGCTACTTAGTCTCGATCACCGCCGTAAATTAGCATATCTGTATATATTCTACAGAATTCATTTCGGGGAATGTGCGCAAGAGCTTCACGACCTAATTCCACCCTCCCCATTTCACTACAGGACCAGTAGAAAGTCGGCGAATTACCACCCATTTCTCGTTTAAATGTCAAAAATCCGTACCCAGCGATATCGATCCACGTTCTTGATGCGCAGGAATGGAATTCTTTGCCGTCATCTCTGTTTCCTGAGACCTACAATCTTGGAATTTTCATGGTTAGAGTGAATAGATATCTTCTAGATCGCCGAGCTCCATCCTCGGCCACACCGTCGCGAGTTGGTGGTCAATCGTAGATCTATCTTGCATAAAAAATATATAAATGTTTTGGACCGTTAGCCACTTCTCTAAGCCTTACTTATAATCCGAGAGCCCCGGGCCGCCAGACATTACTTATTTAGTGAAGAACAGAATATCTGTAAATTGGCACAAGACGTTAGCGAATTTGTGTGCCTTCAGTCTATACAAGTACTACTCAGTACTTGTAAATAAGTAAGGTCTGGCAACCCTGGGCTCTTGGACCATTAGAAGAAACCAATTCATTCGCGACTGAAAGACACCAATATTTCGCATATGGCATGTGGTGCCATTTTGCGTGGCATGCACTGCGCTCGTTACCTAATGTTACTTTAATGTTGGCAAGCTACGTGCTTATAGGATTAGGGTTCTCTTAATTAAAATAATATAACACTCACAACCGTACCCGGATACTGGAGGTAACTATATGAGGGTTAGACTTCATTTAGATCACTTTATTGTTGGAGTATTTGTGTAGATCTATTTAGAGTTTACACAAATAGAATTAATTTTAAAATTAAATAGTTGGTCAAAGCGTGTAGCGACGCATATGACGTGGTTCAGTAGTCAATACATATAGTCCACTACAAAACTTAATGTCAATTGTTGTGTGGTACAATATTTATTACAAAAGACGTTGGAATTACGTCTTTAATGTTTTACACATTTATAGCTATCACGAAAAATCGCAATCATAATTCTGTTCCAATTATTATTTATGCTTTTCTAAGTTTAATACATTTAAATTTAGACACAGTTTGTTTGAGAAGTCAAAAATGTTGCCCTTATTGGACTTTATACCGCTCATAGCCAAAGAAATTACGTTTATACCCAGTAGTACGGTTGCCAGTCCGGTTGACCGTACTACTGAGACTTTTAATTCCCAGTAGTACGGTTTAGATGTCGTAGCAAAAAAAATTGTTTGTGTTCCATATTCACAGATTTATATATGGTCTGTGAAACTTCAATTTCAAATAGTATTTTAACGATACACACGAAGCAATATGGTTAAAAAATATCACCTTTTCGTTGTAATTTTTCACAATTTCACTATAAAATTGTGTAACTGTTCAAATAGTACACTTGACTTGACTATTTTTATGTAGGTATATGATACTAATAGTCTCTGAAATAATAATAGTTTAAAAAACCGATTTCAAAATACGCAATTCGTTCACATAGAAACATTCGTTCGTTCATTAGATCTATTCGGAATTAGTGTCAATCGTTTTCGCAACAATGTTTATAATTCTCTGTAAGCTATCTACTTATCCTAACGATAGCTACATGATTGTGCGATTTTATACTTGTGTCTCGTCTCAATTTCATCTTAATTAAGTATATAGGTAAGCTACATGTGTTATTCATCTACTTTTATGTTAAGTTAAATATGTAAATACACAGTTTAATACCATGCTGTGCGCTCTAAGAGTGGATTACGGGATCGACCACATCAATAGCATGATATTAAACGCAATATTTCCTGTAAACTGTAATTAGTGCCAAATAAATAAAATAAAATAAATAGATGATATTTTTTTCACTTGTTTTGCTATAAAAACCAAAATACTGAACAGATTTTGATAAAATGTATATGGGACCACCTACCAATCAAAAAAGGAATCATCAAAAACAATTTATAATCGCTGAAAAAAATACTTAGTCGAATTGAGGACCACTTTCTTTTTGGAAGTCGGTTAAAAAGTGGCTATAACATACTGACGGACATACATAACTAATTTACAAGGATTCCTGGTGTAGTAATTTGATAGGTATCCTAAAAT
Source organism: Lycia hirtaria (assembly GCA_947563715.1). Classification (NCBI taxonomy): domain Eukaryota; kingdom Metazoa; phylum Arthropoda; class Insecta; order Lepidoptera; family Geometridae; genus Lycia; species Lycia hirtaria. The sequence continues at coordinate 38,223,846 of OX387383.1, read as the reverse complement.
CCTACGGAACCCATCGAAGTCCATCACTCTTAGCAATAATTTTGTAGCAATAGTTATTTATGGGGAGCTATAGTAAGCTTGAACTGTCCGTGGCCATCGCCCAGCAGTGGGCCTGGGCGGGCAGTGGTTCATTGCGCTTAAGACGCAGACTTTTTAACTTTGATTTATTGTAGCTAATGGATATATTTATTGGATTTAAAACAAACGTTTCTATTCAAAAGCCTATTCTTTACTTAATTGTGTTGAAAAGCTGAGTATTTGTTTTATTGTTTAGTTTTCAACAGACTTCGAAAAGGACGAGGAATTTAAAACTAGGTTATATTGTTTTATATGTTAAAAGTTATGTTGTACCTTTAACATAACTCCATCATTTATCAAACGAATTGAAAAACTGTATCCTTTCAAAATGGTTTATTTGAAAGGATACAGTTTCAGATTGATATCATAGAATATTTATCAAAAATCGGCTTAATAGTACATTTTTTAAATATAATGCATAATATGACATCCATGTAAACGCAATTGTATATTTTGAAGTCGGTTGTTTAAATTGTTTAAACTATAAAAAATATTATCTCGAAAAGGTTGAAAGATTCCCACAGGTCAGAGGTTGAAACTAGTCAAGATAATTAGGTACGTTAAGTATTGAACTTTTTATGTTGTGATATTGTTGTAAAGTTGGAAAATATGTTTTTTTTTATGCGAAATAGCACTACGTCAAGACCACCAACACGCATAACTGGGGATGGAGCACGTAAATCTAGATATCTATTCACTCTGTTCTTGAAAATTCCAAGATTGGGTTCCGTGATTGATTATCCCTCAGGGAACAGAATAAACGACAGGAGTTCGACTTCTAAGTACGTATTAAGAATGTGGACAGAATCAATCAAATATTCGAATGAAGTTTAATTTGCAAACGTGGTGAAGCTCTCCCAGACGTCCCATGCGATAGTTTCAGCAAAACAGAATAGGGATTAGGATAACGACAAGTGTCCAGCAAATATAATAAGTTGTCTATTTCCAAGAAGGGCTCTCGACGGCGCGGCGGCGCGCGGCGGCGCTCTCAGCGCTGTGCCATAATATAACATGGAGGATGGAGGTCTGCACGAGAGCCTTCACTGCAAGCTAATGATAGCCGAGGATGGCCTTTTTGTTCGAGTGGCTAGTTATCAGAGTTCACTAGGCGTTGGGTTTGTTTGGACGTACTACGTAAGGCTGGAATTGACTTAGAAGTGATGTCATTTGTGTTAGCTCGTCGTCATAATTACTTAAGCTTTGTTTAATAAATCAGATTTTATTGTAATATAAATGTTCATTATTTTTGAGTGTTTGTTTTACACACTAAAGTAGCTGCAAATTTATAGACAGTTCAAAAATTACACACAGCAAGCGTTGGTGGCGCCACCTGTAACTCACGCTTCAAGCGTGCAATTACTCAACCGGACTGTTTACAGGTTCCGCAGACTGACGAGAGATGTCGCACATTAACATACATAAATATTCGATATTTTTTAGTATTTCACACACTGAAATAGCTACAAATTTATAGATAATCAAAAGTTACACACATCCGACGGGACTTGAACCCGCATCATCCCGATCTGTATCTGGGAGCTTTTACCACTTTGCTATGTATAGATCGGGATAATGCGGGAACAAATGACATCGGATGTATGTAATTTTTGATCTGTCTTTATAGACAAATTTATATTTGTCATTATAATTTTTCTTATGAAACTAAAATAAAATTTATTATTAACGGGATATTTACCGTGGTTCGCGTTAATTTTGGCACAGTTACATGCACCATGTTCACGGGCGACTGAAGAATGCAGGTTCTTTATTTGTCTTTTACTGCGAAGAGCGTTACCACTGGCACTCGAACTCGATTGATAGTCCCGACAAAACACACTCACACACATCATGAACACATGGTGAACATGGTGCATATAACTGTGTCAAAATATCGGGAGCTTAAATTTAACGCGAACCACGGTAAATATACCGTTCATAATAATAGTGATTTAATGAATGACCGTGATAGTTTAAAAAAGTGTTTTAAAATAAAAAATGTTTACTTTTTAATCCCAACCTAAAAAGTGGTACTTATGTTATAAATTTGCGTTTGTATTGATCTGTGTATCTGTGTCTGTCTGTGGCGTCGTAGCTGTCAAACGGAAGGACTAATTTTAGTCTAGATTTTCTTTTGTTTGAAAGAGGATTTGATCCAGAGTGTCCTTGCTATGTTTCATCAAAATATGCCCAGTCGTTTTTTTTAAGTTAGCTAAACTTACTTGTTCATTTGAATAATATTATAGTTTTAAAAACTGAAAACATCGATTTCAAAATACGCAATTTGCTTACTTGGATGACATGTTCTTCCAGTTGTTTTGTTACAATAACCAAAGTACTGAAACGATTTTTTTTACTTTATATGGGACCACCTCTGAAGTTATGACCTACCAAAAAATATCAATGCATAATTGGTGAAGTAATCGCAGAACAAAAAAAAATATACTTACATGTCGTAAATATTGTCAAAAATCATGATGACAGTACTAGTACTTTGTAAACTAGCTATTTGTGAGAAACTAACACTTGAACGCTGAACGTGAACACTGAACGGTGAACGCTTGAACACGTAATTTATTATTAGACTGAGTTCACGCGAATGATGGTGCGATCGTATCGAAGTTTGTGCGAACGGCGAAGAACGCAGCTTTAAGTATAACACAGGAGCTTTCCTAAGGATCATTTTATATTATTTACTTACGCCAAACAAATAACAATTTTTTGTTAAAACATTTCTCTTTGTCCTTTAATATCTTCCATACGGCTTTCAATTTACTAAAAGGTATACAAGAGATCCTTTTATAAAGATTAATGATAGAGAGTTACGCGAAATATACCTAACATTAATGTTTCGTTAAATCATTTTTCATAATATATTTTCATATTTGACTTTAGATATGAGTATGACATGACGCGCTCCACTGTTTTACTATAAGTAGGTAAATACATAATAATTCGCTTTTAGCCGGATACTGCAGTTACTGCAGAACGTTAGCTAGTTCGATTTATAAATTATCGTTCAAAGCTATATCATTTAAACAATACAGCGTTACAGCGCTGGAATAATAATTACATCATTTATCTATGATTATACGATACGATTGATAGAATTGTATCTATGGTGTGTTTTCTCGCCAACAAAACGTCGAAAGCAGTGATTTCACTAGAAAGCCAGCCCCAGTTAGGGAAGTTTAACTACGCTGTTAAAATATGCTACTGTAGCGACATTACTCTCAATAATGTTTCTTTCTTCTCTTATTTTATGCAACATGTGTGAAATGTCACATACCGCGGTCAGTATGAAGTTCAGCGTGCGGCGGCTGGTAGTTAGTGTCACATACCGCGGTCAGTGTGAAGTTCAGCGTGCGGCGGCTGGTAGTTAGTGTCACATACCGCGGTCAGTGTGAAGTTAGCTTGCGGCGGCTGGTAGTTAGTGTCACATACCGCACTCAGTGTGAAGTTCAGCGTGCGGTGGCTGGTATTTAGTGTCACGTACCGCGCTCAGTGTGAAGTTCAGCGTGCGGTGGGTGGTAGTTAGTGTCACATACCGCGGTCAGTGTGAAGTCCAGCGTGCGGTGGCTGGTAGTTACTGAAACGTTCAGATGGAGCTTTACGAGCTCTACTTAGACCTGTCCTGGACAGTAACGGGGTGTTCAACTTAAGTGGAGCGTGCGCTGGATCAATTCATAAGCTTACAGAGATTTATACTATTTATTCCGAATCAGAATCAGAATGTATTTTATTGCGAAACTGTGTATACAAGGTGTTTAACTTAAAAATATCTTCGAACAGTTAAATGTTATTAATGATATAAAATAATATGCATTATGTTTGGCATTATATTAATGCCTAGGTTTAAATCTATGTTGACATTTTCTATACCTATTACTGGGATACGATTTTTTCATAATTCATAGTGTCTTTATTGCGCATATGGGTACAGCAGGCGGAACATCAGGTAAAAAACATAGCTCTCCATATTCTGCCTTACCGGCGTGCAAAATTTTATACATTAATAACATAATTATAATTTATATACTTATATTGTTTAACCGAATATAATTAGGCGTCACATAAACTTTAATATCTGCTTCACCAGCTTAGAAATCATCCATTTTTATGAAACACAATCGGGAAACAAACAATATCACACACAAAAACTACAAACATAAACATTACTTTAGATTAACCTCAATCTTGAATCATGCAAACAAACACAAACAAAATTTACAAATTGTCAAAGTCGAAACGTCATATCCAGAATAAGGCTGTGCATTTTTATTCCGATGTTTTTTGGTATTTATGTCAATGTATGATTCAGTAATAATAAACATTGGTACAGCCGTGAACAGGCAGCCAATGACAGGCAGCAATGGCAGGAAGTGACAGGCAATGTCTGTGTGAGCTCTTGTCCTAGCGCCGCTCGGTACCGCTACTAAATGTCAATACGATCACTGATGTTTCTGTTTGTTTGACTTTGGTTTGACCTTGTTTTGATAAATCTGGTTTGGTTGATGTTATTTTTTATATTTTTATTATGAAATTAATGCAATGTAGTATGAATAATATGTAGTGTTATTTATCTATATTATAGTGTTCCTTATTGGTTTGTATTATACATGGCTTACCAACAAATGTTTACTTTAAGGAAAAGGACATATTCGCATATCAAATGTAATTTTTTTTGCATGCCGTTAGGCCAAGTATGGCGTTCTCACCTATTACTTTATCCACCTACTGTATACCCATATTTGCAATAAAATTATTATGAATTATGAAAAAAAAACCAGTTGGCCCTCACAGGCGTGCAATATTATTCCGGCCAATCCATATTAGTAGTTACCAAGATATAACCTCGTATCGCCCTCTTCCCTCAAACGTGGTTGACTCGGCTCGGGCTGGCACATTCGTCAACTCGTGACTTGCACCACACGCCCTATCAGCGAGAGGTGACAGGCAAGTCCCATATGTTTTGAATGTGGTTTAATTTTCTTCTTAGCGACGCAATTCCCTGCAGTACTCGTGCATAGACCACTTTGGTGGTAGACATGCAATTTCATAATGTTTAAATAAATAATATATACATGAATACAATATGATATTGTGTGTCAATCGCCAATGAAATTTGTTTTTATCCCGTTACTCTAGACGATTACTTAATCATAATACATTACTGTGTACCTATCTATAAATGTTCGATATTTTTGAGTGCCTTACACACTTAAATATCTACAAATTTATAGACAATTCAAAAGTTACACACATCCGACGGGACTTTAACCCGCAGCCGATTTGTACTTGGGAGCCTTTACCATTTTGGCCACGGAGGAGTCACGAGGCATACTCGAAACCAAAGTATCTATAAATGGTTGTATTTTTAACCACCTACCCAAAAAGAGGGGTGTTACGTTTGACGCATGTGTCTGTGTACAGAGAGAAACTAGATTAAAATCGGTCCATCCGTTTGAGAGCTACGGTGCCACAGACAGATAAACTTACACACACGTCAAACATATAACACCTCTATTTTTGGGTCGGATAAATAGATAGTTCCACTTTTTTATGGAACATGAAATTGAAGGGCACAGATTATAGCGCAACACATTTTAAAGTGAAGTGTGATATCTATTGGTGTTTACATCCATGTTTTATGTAATTGTGTATTTTGCTTATTTCCAGTTTGGTTTTCCTGCTCGGGACGAATGTACATTATAATCCTGTCTTCTCCTTATCTCGACCACAATATATAAACCGTTCTAAAGAACCTACATTCAGTTATTCTACCCTCCACTTTACACCGCAGAATAAGTAGAAAGTCGGCGTACTAGCATACATTTATCATTGAAATTACTCACAATAACAATAACAGTCTACACCATTGATGCGTAATACACGAGAGTGGAACTCCCTGCTAGCTTTTCAGTGTCACCGGTCACGGGGTAAGGCATATTAAAATTGTAACAAGTATCTATATTAAAAAGAAAAAAACCGGACAAGGCGAGTCAGACTCGCCCACACAGGGTTCCGTACAAAGTAGTAGATAATAATATTTTTTATATTTTCCTTAAATCATAATAATAAATCGAAAAATATACATCATTAAAATATTTAAAAACCTGTTTTTATGATACCCCACATGATACGGTTAAAGTACTTTAAAATTTGGACCCTCTTTCCTTGCTTAAAGACCTTATATTTTGTGATTATATTAAAAATGTCTTGTTTTCGTTTTTTTTCCTATATGTGTACTATAACACAATGCTTCTTGCCAAATTTCATAGTTCTAGGTCAACGGGAAGTACCCCATAGGTTTTCATTCCTTTCCGAGTGTCGAAATGTGCGTTTTTTTCGACTTATTCGGCTGTAACTTTTTTTAATGAAAACTGAGAAGCTTGATTCTTTTCTCTACAGCAAGATACTATAGATCTACGTATATGGTTTTAATTTCAACTCGATACCTTCACGTGTTCCCGAGATAAAGGTCTTGACACCCGGACAGACGGACAGATGGACACACGGACAGACGGACAACAAAGTGATTCTATAAGGGTTCCGTTTTTTTCTATTGAGGTACGGAACCCTAAAAACAAAATACTTGACTGCAGAATAGCGATTTTTGCAGTCCAACTTACGATTGCGTTATGCTTGATACGCTGTTGATTGTACGTTTTTTTCGAGAAAGTATGCGCATAGTCGTTGTACAAGATAATGCGCATTCGAATAATTGTTATAAAATTACATATTTTTTAAAGAAAAAGTTCGTTATAAGTTACAGAAAAGTGCATTTTTTTGTTTTTTTGAATTATTATTATTAAAAAAATATATGGCATAGGCTGAGTGAAGACGAATCTAACGATATTCTAAGCATCTAAGCATCCTTTTCTCTATCTTCGTGGTTAAAACGGTGACATTTTGCGTTTCATTAAAAGCGGAGCACACGCCCCCTCGGCCCCCAGGCCCCCCCGGCCCCCGTGCCCCCGGGCCCCCTGGCCCCCGGCCCCCGGGCACCCCAGCCCCCGGCCCCTCCGGCCCCCGGGCCCCCAGGCGGCCGGCGTCCCTAGCGACTCCTGGCCGGCAGCCAAACATGCTAATAATTAATAGTGTCAACAAAACGAGACCCTCTTAAATATTTAAACTTTTGAATATTCTAAATAGCGCGGTACCGAGGGAAATGTACATTTAAACACTATCTATGCATTTTTATCAAAGATCTACGCTATAACAAATAAGAGATAATTAATGAAAGACTTGTCTCTGGGAACTAGAATCTCTAAATACATACTTACTTAGTACCGCGTTGTCGCGAATTACACATATGATATTTTCAAAAACAAAGTCAACACAGTTAATAACAAAACGTTAAAATTAAATTACATAATATATGTCAATATTAAAAAACCGGCCAAGTGCGAGTCAGACTCGCGCACGAAAGGTCCCGTACCATTATCTATAAAAACGGTAAAAAATCCCGTTTGTTGTATGGGATATTAAATATTAATTATATTTTAATTCAATTATTTATTTTTAAAGTGAATAATATAACTCAATATTCAGTGAATATTTAAGCTTCTAACCTGTTGCCGTTATCAAAATCAAGCAAAAACAAGAAAAAAATCACGTTGGTGTATGGGAGCCCCCTTAAACATTTATTTTATTTTGAATTTTAGTATTTGTTGTTATAGTGGCAACAGAAATACATGATCTGTGACAATTTCAACTGTCTATCACGGTTCATGTAATACAGCCTGGTGACAGACGGACGGACGGACGGACGGACGGACTGACAGACAGCGGAGTCTCAGTAATAGGGTCCCGTTTTTACCCTTTGGGTACGGAACCCTAAAAACAGAACATTAATAGCGAAAAATTAAAACCGTACTAAAGTCGATTAGTTACAAATGTCAGAAAATAATTATAAAATATAGAATGTCAATATAAAATGATAAAAAATATATAAAATGTCACATGCAAAATTTCAATAATTAACAAATGCTTGTCTGCTTTATGTGATAATCACCTCACAATATGATAAGCCAAGCACTGCGGCATTATGTCTCTCCACTCGCCCACCAATAAGCCAAGCAATGCGGCATTATGTCTCTCCACTCGCCCACCAATAAGCCAAGCAATGCGGCATTATGTCTCTCCACTCGCCCACCAATAAGCCAAGCAATGCGGCATTATGCCCCTCCACTCGCCCACCAATAAGGCGCACTCTGGGTTGCTGTGTGGATAGTGAAATAAGGAGAGCAGTTCTCTAGCTAGACATACTCTTAGGGCGCTTGTAGACCGGCACCGGAGAGTGGCACCGGACGTGGGTCCAGTCCGGTTTCAGCGAAAACCGGACTGGACCCACAGTCCGGTTTTCAGCGAAAAATTACAGGAATACTTACTAGATATCTGTAACTAAGTCAACATAGCTTCATTCAACCTTCGTTTCCATCAATGCTATGCTAATTTAAGCTATAACAAGTTTACAAAACTTAGAAACCAACGGCTGAACGTTAACCGACTACCCGATAAGGTAAGTAAATTTACAGCCCGCTCTTAATCTATTGGCGGATATCAAAATAACCATAGCAACAGAGTGTAGTTAATATCTCTGGCTGAAAAGTATCCTAAATTGTTGGTATTCTCATGGGTACAACTTGTTAATATTCCGAATAATATTGCAATATTAGCAAACTAATTTGGAGCGAGACAAATATACCTGTCCGTCTCTGTCTCACGGTCCTAATTCACGCGGCGCGCCAGCTTCCAAAACACCAACCGCTCTTCTTGATTCTATTAAGGTTGAGTATATTCTGAGAAGCGATATTACAACGTTTTACTTCACTACGAAAATTAAGGGTTTTTATATATTTTTTATTTATATTTATTATATTGTTTTTTGTATGTGTATATGTATGTGGTATTCGGTATCAAATATACTGTTCTCTCTGCTCCTGAACGACCCGCCGGATGCCGTGACTGCAGCGGAAATCATCGTTCTTTTCTGCCTTTCGGGACACAAAGTATGACCTCTATTAGTGCAAGTAGAGGGTAAACAGACCGACCAGGCTGACATAACGACTTTCCTCGGCTTCGAGTTAGACCGGGGCCTGACCCGGGAAAGTCACATCGATAAACTCTGCAGTAGGTTGGGAAGCGCTTGCTTCGCTCTGAATCGAATCGCTAAAGTGGTACCTATGAAGGCTACAAAAGCGTGCTATTCGAGCCATTGTCAGAATCCCGCAAGATGAGTCCGCGCGCCCACATTTCAAGAGGCTTGGGATCCTGACATTACCAGCACTAGTCATATTTCAAGTGGCGGTATATGCTAGATTAAACCGAGCCTCTTTCAAAACCCTGTACAATAAACGCAACGGGAACACACTCGCCGAAGTGACCAAGTGGACACACGTCATGGGCCCTGCGGTATACAACAGGCTGCCGGAGCACGTCACATCAGCACCCACCATGGGTGGTTTCAAAGCTAGGCACTGGCTTGTTGAACAGACATTCTACAGCTATGATCATTTTATTAAATTGAAAACATGACACTAATATTACTGACATTATTAATTATATTTTATTTAGTATTCAACATTGACATATTTTAAATATGATTATTTTTATTTATTTTGACATATATTTGTAGTTTTATTAATTTGAATTTAATTTTAAATTTAGTTTTTTATGTATTTTACATGATAATAAACAAGTGATTTTACTAGAATGATTCTAAAGAATGCGAATTTATAATTTTTTACGGTGATTTTACGCATGCTTTCTCACAAAAAACGTACACTCAACAGCGTATCAAGCGTAACGAAGTTGTAAGTTAGACTGCAAATACTGCTTTTCTACTTCGGGTATTTTGTTTTTCTTTTAATATAGATACTTGTTGAAGTGTGTCATCGACGGAGTAAATAGCCCGTTCCTCAAGCTGCGTCCCCCCGCGCCCCGGGAGGTGTACAGGCACACCTCTCTATCCAATTAGCCAGCTACAGTCACATCACTCAGGTCACACTCACAGGGAACGTTCCCAGGCTCTCATATTGTCGCACTACCTGACGCCTGCGGGTGCGCTCGCCGGATTATATATCTTGCGTTCTTTTACATTGAACTGTATGTACTTACGTACGAGAGCAGATACCACTCATAGCTACTTTGTTACATTCAACTACGGCGAGAGCGCCGCACCTCACTCAGTGGCTTACTAGTGAAGTGGGTGCTTTCAACGTTTTGTTGGCGAGAAAACACACCATAGATGCAATTCTGCGTTGCAAGCATCTATCGTATCGTATAATCGTATATAAACGATGTAATTATTATTCCAGCGCTGTAACGCTGTTTAGTTTATTTTACCAAAAAATGTGACAATAATTTTACTTCAGATAGCTCCTCTGGTACGTAAGTACATACAGCTCAATGTGATTTTTCAATGTTTTAAGTATTCCTAACTCGTTTCTTCTCGCTTGATGATAAGCAACATTTTTTTTTAGTTCAAAAATAGGCTTGCCAACTCGCCTGGTGTTAAGTGACAGTTCCGGTCGACGATGGAGTGCGCTTGCCTAGAAGGAATCTATTCACTCATTTGAAGACTTTTACCAGCTTAAATCCATTCGGGAAAAAAACATTCAGGAAGTGTATTCCATATTTGGTCGAAGAGAAGAATTCCATAGAAGAAGTCCGCAGACTTAGAAGCTTTCTGTGTTCTCAACCGAGGATGTAGTCTTGAAAATTCCGAGATTATAGTTCGACGAAAACAGAGTAGGCGGCAAGGGGCCCCACTCATGTACAGTTCGAATTAAGAAGTTGTTAGGCATTTTATAACAAATAGGTAATAATGTGTCGATATTCTGTTTGTCATGTAGAAACCGACTTACCTAGATACTATTTGATTTCGATGATTCTTTTTAATTTGTAACACAGGATTTTTAAGTGTCTATTTTGTTCTAAGTAGCGCTGTAGCGGCTCGCCTGGCAGATGTAAAACATCGAAACAATGGCGTTTAAATAAAATGTGCATCTTTCTTCTCTTCATCTTCATTCTCTCGTAGACTGCTTTTTATTCGTTTCTTTTTAACAACCTTGCCTTCATGAATACGCTTACAGAACGTGAGGTGTTTTATACCAAAGACCAAACAACCAGGTGTCATGATTTGAATATTTGTTGTATGTGGTGTGCGGTGTTTTCAGTGTTGCGGAGTGGCAGCACTGCTATTTTCTTAATTTATATACTCTGGAGAACGGTGATCGAACAGAATGAACGCTACCCCGGATGATGGCGTGATGTTGTAATTCCGGGGAGGGGATATATCGGGGGCGGACGAGCGCGAGCGGCCCGTCGAAAAAGTAGTCGCGGCGTAACTCGGTAGTAAAAGGGCGGTCTTAGCGTCAGACCGCTCAGTGCAGTGAAATAAGTGCAGTGTTATAAGTAATAATAAAGCGTCATAAAGTTCAGACAAGGAGTTTTCTTTATATATCAGAAGTGGCAATCAACCTGCGAGCCGAGCCCGGTAAAATCGTGAGTCACCTGCGAGATTATATTTTACCCTCCGATTATTGAATATTGATGTTAAAAATTTGTCACGCATATCGAATTGGAGAAAATGGTTCTTAAAAGTGTTGAAACAGGGTGTTAAAATAATTATAACGGGATATTCTTAATACGGGTAGACAGAATCTGTTAAGATACTGCAATGAGATGTGATCTGGGTTACTCCCAGATTATATTATTGTAGCACAGCGATTAAAGATTATAATCCGACGATTTTATTATAACCTAATGAAATTTTGATAGTGTGGTTGGGGCTACTCCCCGATAATTTTATCGTAATTTAAACGAAATGAAGTCTGTTGTAAGTAAGTCTAGTAAATTATTTCGTTAGCATCCCGAGAGACAAGTATACGAAAATATGTTTTTCTTGTTTGAGAACCATTTTTACTTTTTGTATTTGATTATGCTGCAGCCATTCAGAGGAACCATAGCGTGGCAATATTTTTTTGGTGTGATGGTGAGAGTAGTGTTTTTAATAGTACAATGGCTATGGCATATCGGTCTGTGGCCGTGTCAGCGATCAGCAGTGTGTTATTTTTCTAGAAGACTAGTAAAGTGCTGCGAGTAAAATATTTTAATTCGGTAACTGGGCTACATCAATACAGCCAATTAAGCGAGTAGTTAAATGTAGCTTTTCTAGAATATTGCTAACAGTAATGCAAATAAAATATTATGGTAAACTTAACATCTAATTATCTAGCTGTTAAGGTTGGGCTCCACTAAAATTGTGTTCAGATTCAGAACACTTGTTGATAAAAATTTGGTGCAGACCTTTTGCAGTGCGCGAACTTGATCACAATAGTAGATTGCCTGTGTCCACCACCTCAGTTGTGCGTAACTTTAGTATGCGTGCTGTACGGTACATTTGTACACGAACATTTATACCTCGGAAATGTGCTTTACTTTCAGTTTAGTGTGTAAACATGTGTGCGAGTGCGTCGTCGCGGGTACACCGCGAGACCGAGGAGTGCGCGACAAAAGTTCACGGTTTGTCCAATAGAGTGCGCGCACAGTTTGCTGACCAAGAAATACATTTATGCTGCACTCTGTGCGGTACAGAGCCGCACACTGGTGGAATCCTGTCTTTACGGTTACGGCCATTTAGGGCGAGTTGTATTGTGTTAAGTTTTCTGTAAGGTTAATAAAGTACCGCAAGTAAAATATTCTAGTACGACAACTAGTCTACTACAACTAGTAGCACTGTCTTTAGTCGTGTAAGTATGCTATACCATGAAGCGAAATTTAGGTATTGTATCTCCACCTACAACACTATAACTACTTTGTGACGTAACTATTGAAAGATCTTGAACCACATAAGTGTGCCAAACGAAATTTTATATGAGTAGAGCTACAATATTGATGGATTTACCAGAGTATCACTGCGTAAATATTTAATACAGAAGTCTGTTTATGAAGTTGAATTATACAGAGATAACATAGTTCGATTGACTTAAAATCTTAATTGAATTTCAAAGGTATGTATAACCTCAGAAATAGTACCATTGTGTACCGGTAACTTGTCGCGAATATTTATCCGTTGACGCCTTGTAATCATGGAGGCGGAATTTAAAGCCCCGCTAAGATATCAGAGTATCGACAGTGCTGAAAATTAAAGTGCATTTCTTAGTGTTAACAACTACACTTAGTGTTACTGCAAGTTTGAAATTCAAGGATTTTTAGTGTTTATGAGTTTGTTAGCTGCAGTCATGTAGGTGAACTGCAGGGAAAATGTTCCAAAGAGTGCCATGTATGTGTGCCGTAAAGTTGAAGTTCGTAGATTTGATGATGTTATCGCTGCAACCATGTAGTGAGCTGCAGGGTAATATTCTAAAGAAGTATGGCCATGTAGGTGTGCCGTAAGGAAAGTTCGAAGATTTTATGATGATTTCGCCGCAGCCATATAGGCGCGTTGTAAGGTTGAAGTTTGAAGATTTGACGATGTTTGAAGTTTGAAGATTTGACGATATTTGAAGTTTGGAGTTTTGATAATGTTTGAAGTTTGAAGATTTGACGATGTCGAAGTTTGAAGATTTGATGATGTTCTCGCTGCAACCATGTAAGTGAGCTGTAAGATTGAAGTTCAATTATTCAATGATGTTTTAGCTGTAACCATGAAAGTTTGGTTTCAGGATGATAATTTTAACCGGTCACGGAACACTTAGCTTCCAGCCATGAACGCTTTAAGCTGCAGCAGGTCAAGCCTATTCAAAGGAAAGTAGAAGCTCCAAGCTGTATTTAATCCAAAATAACTTGATTAACTAAATTTTGTATAATATGTATATGGTGTGCAAGAGTGTGCACTTGTATTTATTGTGCACTTGCACTTGTTATCTTGTATTTTAGTGGATTTGATTAATCCAGTCGATTAATGATCATTTTAATGTGATTATGTTAAGCGTTGAATAGCAGAATCATTGATCGGACTTTCCCAGAACCTGAGCACCTGACTTTTAATGATGATATAACGTTATAATTCCAGTTTTGATGTAGTTTCGAGTTTCATAGAGAAAATTTAAATCATATATGAGAGATCAACCGATCGGACACGCAGCAAGTAACCTTGACGTGCATAGAAATTCGAAGAGTCGAGGAGTCTTGACAAATGCCACTATGCTTGAAATTTCCGAAACGTACTAATTAGAATCGACATAGAAGTGACTTACACTTACTTTTGATAAAACGCGTATAGTGCGTTAGAGCGAATAAATTTATGAGTAATCTGTCTGCAATTATTAGATTCTCAATTATTATGGTTATTATTATTAGATTATAGAGAGAATGGAAATTACTCCATCAATAAGATTCATGAATTGATAAATGAGTGAGCCTAAGACATTTTCCGAAAAATACTATTCGGTTAAGGATTATTATAAAAATATATATAGTTATCAGCGATCTGTATGTGCCAACGTAATTAGTTGTCATGTTTTGAACACCCACGTTATTTTTCGCAACTGCAGAGCAGTGTCTACACTTTGTTGAATTGTCCGCTGGACAGTGACGTAAGCAGTGATGAGCGTTGACAATTATCGTAAAATATATATAAACAAATCTGTATGTTAAATGAACCACTCGATAATATTACAAAACTATTAGTCGAGAGTAAACGTACGTAGTAAACGTTTCTTTGAGAGAAACCCATTTTATGCCTTGAATGAGTTGATGAAAATAGATCTTGCTGAATTCTCGTTCTAATGGAGCAGCGGATCATATTTTCTACTTTCTTCCATAAGTGGATTAGCATATTTTTTATTATTCTATTTTGGCCTTTTGAACATTATTATGAATATTGACATAAGTTTGACGACATCCTTTTATTATTTATTATGTTATTGGATATAAAAATGACATAAATAAATAGAATATATTATATCTAAATTAATAAAAACTACGTTAAATTGTATTTTATAACAGAAAAAGCTTGGAGTACAAACATAACAAAAAATACTAATTTGAAAAGGGCTTTTCTAATATAACACTTTTGTTACAAGCCCAAGAAATAATTTGACTTTGAATTTAAGCGATGACCGAAGTTTCTTATCACGAACTAAAGATAATTCAAAGAGAGAACTGATTGATCAGTTTCATATTTCAAACAAAGTAGCCTCAAAAATAGATTGCACCGGTGGCGGTTTTATTGTAAAAGTACAGTTTATGAGTTCAAAAATTAGTCAAATATAAAAACCGAATATTCATAATTAATTTATTTCTTGCAAAATAGGTATACAAACGTGTGGTCTTATGATAGTAATAACATTTGGTCCTCTATTTTTGCTGTCAAAGCGTGCAAGTATTTCTAGGTTCTAGATCAATATCGTTAAATATCGTTCGTGCATATGAACATTTTGATAAATCTAGTATAATTTTGGTAAGCGTATAACAGAATTGGATCCAGCATACGAAAATTAATCGATAAATAAAAAAATATCTTCATTAAAAATAAGCAATATTTGATAGGACTGGTAACGTTTCCGAAATATGATTTTTAGTTGAAATAAAACGGCAACTATCAAAATCACCACTGGCTTGTACTCAGTGCAAGAGCAGTTATGATATTATGACTAGTCGACATCATATAGACCTTTAAAAAAAAAAAAACAGTAATTAGTAAGACAAATATTGAGACTAATTTTATTTATGGAAGTGATTACCTGCTTCTTCTCTTTTGTTCTCTTTTGATGCTTTAGTATTAGTTCAGGTGTGCATTAAAAGGAATTAAGTATGCTTCTGTGTATAAACATTCTCAGTCTTTACCTACAATTTAGTTTATTAAAACCTAGTCAAGTAATTTCTGCTCTACTGTTACATCAGTACTATAAATATTGGATGGGAAAATAAATATGTCCACATTCTCGGTTTGAGTACTGTTAGTATGTAATGTGTACAGTGTTTTTCTAGCTAACGTGTCATCAAAATAGTGATGACGTATTTGACAAACAGCCAACAACTCTATCCTCAAAGAGATTCATATACGAGATAGATTATCGTCGACTGGGCAATTGCAAATACTGAAGTTCTTTGCGCAGATCTCAAGAAAAGAGCACTCGACGGAGAGCCTATCGCAGCATATGCATGGCCGTGTAGAAGGCAAGCGAAGTCCTGGACGATCACCAACACGTTGGACCGACCTCATTAGAAAAGCTACGCAGTCCACCGAAGTAGAGTGTACTCGCAATGCAACCGACCGGCAGAAATGGAAAAGCATCGCGAGAAGAGCAGCTGGCCTGGAGAGTGACGGTGACGGCGAGGAGCCACCGCCATTGCAACCACGACCACTCTGACTAGAGTGTACGATTAAGAAGAAGAATTTGGCAAACAACAGATTAAAATCCGACAGATGTCAACTCAGGGCATCTGTGATGTGAAGTGATTCAACTTGATAGTACATCAATTTAATGGTAAACAACAACAGGTATACGCCAGTCAAATAACGGTTGGTGAAGGACTGACAATGGATCAGCTACCTGTAGTTTATCGTGACTAATTTGTCCCTATGATAATGAAATTTTGTGATTAGAAAATAATAATACTTCTGACATTCTAAACTGACAAAATTTCGCTCATGTGCTTTGCCGATCATCCACAAGCTTGACAGAAATTAATGCGGTTGTAGCGACTTGCTAAAAAAAAAAGGGATTTGGAAAATTATTTCCGTTCTCTTATTCTCTCTATTACTCGGATTTGGGGAGTATACGTTACACAATTTTAAAATGCTATTTGGTAATGGCAGGACAATGACAGAAATACAGTTTAAAATGTTGATTCCTATGAGAGCACTTACAAAATTAAAGTACTCATGTCACCAAATTATTACTGGAGCTGGTTTGAGTTGGATCTAAATATTTGAATTTATGTGTAATTATTTTTGGACGAAATTTGCTTTCATTTTATTCAAGCTTTGTCGTTGGTCATTTTAATGTTTGGACGAAGAACAAAAAGGAGTATTTATAGAGTTTTTCATAAAAAAAAGTCTACAAGTCCAAGTCTACAAGGTTTGAATGCTACTTCAGTGGCCACTACAACATTGGGACATTTATATAATGATGCTGCCGTTCGCAATCACTAAGCCAGAGGAGGAAGTAATTGAGTAACCGACAGTAAATTAATAATGCGAATTGAATAAGTTTTTATGTACTTTTTTTAATTATATACCAAACCTCTGGAAATACCAGAATATATACTCGATCCGTACAACATATTTGTACAACAATGATTTATCTGCATAGTGTACATTTACACACGAATAGGAAGCCTCCGGTTCCCAGACCAGCTAGAATAAACATAAAATAATTGTCATATTTAAAAACGAATCCGAGTGTCATGATTACTTGTATCTACAATAATAACTAGTTACGACAACGTATACTACAAAGTTTAGTGTGCCATAAGTAGTTTTATAAAATTAGCATAATAATTACTGTTTAACTATTTTATTTTGCAGCAAATCTTTAAGGAGTCCAAAGGGTTCGATATGATTAATCAGACTTGCTTTTAGAGAGTTGTTGTGCATCGGGACGTTGCACAAAAGCGGATGGCCGAGTGTCATGATTTGAATATTTGTTGTATGTGGTGTGCGGTGTTTTCAGTGTTGCGGAGTGGCAGCACTGCTATTTTCTTAATTTATATACTCTGGAGAACGGTGATCGAACAGAATGAACGCTACCCCGGATGATGGCGTGATGTTGTAATTCCGGGGAGGGGATATATCGGGGGCGGACGAGCGCGAGCGGCCCGTCGAAAAAGTAGTCGCGGCGTAACTCGGTAGTAAAAGGGCGGTCTTAGCGTCAGACCGCTCAGTGCAGTGAAATAAGTGCAGTGTTATAAGTAATAATAAAGCGTCATAAAGTTCAGACAAGGAGTTTTCTTTATACAGGGTTTGCCAAACAACCACTTGAATACGTAGTTGTAATAATAAATCAATCTTAAAGAGGAACGGAAATATTCGAGTACAAATCGAACTTCTATTTGGTTACAAGTATGTGCTTAGAAAACTCAAAAACCCTCGACAAAAAGACGGCTGAACCGGTGTTGATGAAACAGCTAAAACACTATCGACAAATTTATGTTTAAAAAAATACCTCAAAATCGGTATATCCGTTTGAGAGCTACGATGGCACAGACAGATACACATATACACACGTCAAACTTATAACACATCTCTTTTAGGGTCGAGGGTTAAAAATGACAAACAAACAAGCATTTCCTTCAGAATATGACTGAATATGGCTTACTTCATACAAGTACTTCTCGCAGTAATTAGCCAAGCGGGAGCTTTCGATTTTGTTTACAGCGCAAACGCTAATTATAAACACCTGCGCCTTCGCTACCTTCTTTTTGAGAGAGGGTTCACACTTCTCACCGTAAAATCCAGTTCACATTGTGCCAGTGTTTTAGTACAGTAATAATGGGTTATACAGTCACGGCCCCTTCCACTTGCATGGGTGCGCTTATCCCATAACAGGGTTATGGGATAAGCGCACCCATGCAAGTGTGCAACCTACCTATAGTTTAAAAACTGAAACGGCCGCCTACGAAATACGCAATTTTGTTAACTTGGAAGACATTTTTTCCAGTTATTTTGTTTCAAAAACCAAAGTACTGAACCTAATTTGGTAAAATTCATATGGGAACCTCTGAAGATTGACCTACCAAACAAAAAAGGAATCATCAAAATCAATCAATAATTAGTGAAGTAATCATGTAACAAACATACAAAAACAATACAGTCGAACTGAGACGATTCGTCGCCTTGTATTTGCAAAACAATACAGTCGAACTGAGACGATTCGTCGCCTTGTATTTGCAAAACAATACAGTCAAACTGAGACGATTCGTCGCCTTGTATTTGCAAAACAATACAGTCGAACTGAGACGATTCGTCGCCTTGTATTTGCAAAACAATACAGTCGAACTGAGACGATTCGTCGCCTTGTATTTGCAAAACAATACAGTCGAACTGAGACTATTCGTCGCCTTGTATTTGCAAAACAATACAGTCGAACTGAGACGATTCGTCGCCTTGTATTTGCAAAACAATACAGTCGAACTGAGACGATTCGTCGCCTTGTATTTGCAAAACAATACAGTCGAACTGAGACGATTCGTCGCCTTGTATTTGCAAAACAATACAGTCGAACTGAGACGATTCGTCGCCTTGTATTTGCAAAACAATACAGTCGAACTGAGACGATTCGTCGCCTTGTATTTGCAAAACAATACAGTCGAACTGAGACGATTCGTCGCCTTGTATTTGCAAAACAATACAGTCGAACTGAGACGATTCGTCGCCTTGTATTTGCAAAACAATACAGTCGAACTGAGACTATTCATCGCCTTGTATTTGCAAAACAATGCAGTCGAACTGAGACGATTCGTCGCCTTGTATTTGCAAAACAATACAATCGAACTGAGACGATTCGTCGCCTTGTATTTGCAAAACAATACAGTCGAACTGAGACTATTCATCGCCTTGTATTTGCAAAACAATGCAGTCGAACTGAGACGATTCGTCGCCTTGTATTTGCAAACACATTATTTTTGTAAATCTATGAGGGAGGCCTGGCCCCATGTCCAGCAGTGGATTGCTGACGGCTGAGATGATGATGATGGTGATGATATCTACGCGTTCCAGCCATGCTATATTGTAAGTGATTCATTTATTTAAACTATAATTATATTGAGTCAAAACCACACTACCACAGTAGTATATACTTCCAGACAGTCAGTCAGTTCGTCAGTTCCCGTGTTGTGACACGATACTACCAACGAGGTTTTATCTACAGAGAGGTTATATACATTGACAAAAAAAGCATGGCAAATCTCACTTCGAGCACTTAGAGGATAAGATAACATTCTTGAGGCTTCATTCCTTGAGGTATCTTGGTGTTTTTTTTATTGCAAAATTTGAGCTACACAGACTCCAGGGTCCGTGCCTTTTATAAGCGAATACATTTTATTATTTAACTAAGTTTACATTTTTTTTAACACACAAGATGACATTGTCACCGTTCAAAAGTCCCGACAAACGTCTGACAGCGTTGCCCGACGACGTGTCGTGACTGCAGACGAGTCGGGCGATTACCTTACTTGAGGCTAACCACACAGATCCGGGGAAAACCTATCTAGGTATAATACATCATTGGACTCCAGCAGCAGACGTTCACAAGTTGTGTGGTTCACTTCAACGACTCAGTCGGAAGTTGTACCTGTAGTCGCATATCAACTTCAACTCCATGTCTAGTTGTACCATCCAACTATGTAAGTAGAACGAAAGCTTCACTGATAACAATGCTGTACCTACTTCTAATCTTACTGGAGAGTTTGGTTGCGATTAAATAGAACATTTGGACATTATTACCCGACTGCGTGAGAAGGAGAATTATACACATATGTATGTGTGTTTTTATATGATCGCCTACAGCCTAAACGGCTTGGCCGATTTTGATGTGCGAGGTGCCGTTAGATTCGTCTTCACTCCTCGAGTGTCATAGGCTGTATTTTTTGTAATAATAATAATACTACTCCCGTAAAAAAAACACTTTATCGTTCCGACGAACTTTTTCGTAATAAACAAGTGGTTTTACTAGAATTATTCAAATTAATGCGCATTTATAACACACACTTTTTTCTACAGCAATTTTACGCATACATTATCCCAAAAACATAGTCAACAGCGTATTGATCAAGCGTAACGAAATCGTAAGTTAGACTGCAAAAACCGCTTTTCTGCTGTCGGGTATTTTGTTTTTCTTTTACTATGGATACTTGTTGGGTATGAGTCCCCTGCAAAGGATCGAAGTGGAATAGTGAGTGTTCTGTGATCCCCAGGGGACTGGGGTAGGGGATTCAAGTGGAAAGACCGTACACTACTCGCCCCACCAACCAAGGCGAGCCAATGGGCGCTACTAGAATCACTCTCTGGAAGAGTTTCGTTGGATTTTGATTAACAGAACGCAGTCTCATTTGTCAAGCTTACGTCGAGTTCACCAGAGTTTTTTAATCTACAAAATACAGGGTACTCCTTGAAGTCCTAGAAAGTTTAGTACCTACCTATGAAGGATTTCAGGCAAAATGACGGAAAAATTAAGAAATCTACAATTATAAAGATATCTTCTAGATCGACGAGCTCCATCTTCGGCCACACCGTCGCTTAACATCAGGTGAGTTGTATGGTGGTCAGTCGTAGATCTAACTTGCGTAAAAACAAAACTGACACTCTGCAAGCCTTACTAGTCTTATGTAGTTAGTAATCTAGTAGACCTTGAACCTAGACACACACACACACACAACGATTTTCAGAATGTAAGGAAAGACTGCGTTTGTTCAACACCAAATCTGCGTGAACATGGAAAACTTTTATAAACGTTTAAACGTTTTTTTTTCTCGATTTTGTTAAACTAGGTTCTATAAGTTATTCTCAGTCTGCCAAAGGGAAACCAAAGCGATCCAATATCAGCGGAGGCGTTACGGCGACCGGACTGATCGTTTAGCGGATTTGATATTCCTCCTTCGGACCTGGAGGTGGGAAGGTGATGGAGGATGGAGCGGTCAGTGAATGGGCCGCTGTTGGAGGCTGAACGAACATTTGAACGATTTAAATATATAGACTGCTGACTGCTCGCACATAATACAAAGGAGAGCCTTATTAACGGTATATTTACTGTGGTTAGTACCTAATTGTTTTCAGTTACCAATATTTAAGCGCAGATTCTTGCGCCATGTTCACGGATGAGTTAAGAACGCGGCTGATCGACAGCTAAGAGCTGATATATTGGTACTCTCTTTCTTAGTCTTTCGCAGCAAAATACGAACTCTCATAAACCGCTATACAATGTTGCTCAAATTATGACGAGAGTAACAACAAAAAGGTAGGGCGATATCTGCCTGCAACTAGATACGATACTCGTAGATTGCGATCTTAAACCGAAACTACATAGGTTACTTTCAGTCTATAGATCATATAAAATACTTATAATGTTTATGTGATTTTCTTCTGCTGTGCTGTAACAAATATTTGTTTAAAACAGCAATTTTGTTTTAGAAAATTGTAATACCACATCCAAAGCTACACATAACTCCAAACCACAAAAGGGTTCCATTTCTGACCGCTCGCCCAATCAGCCAGCCGCCTCGTTCTAGTTTTGATAACGCGGAGGGGTGGCTCAAACGATTGTATTTAAACAGATAGTTTCCAGAATTGGGTGTTAGGCCGTGTCCACACCGAACGAACAGTCAGCCGCTGACATATATTATATGTCAGCCGCTATTCTAGTTATAAACTTATTTACTCACAGTGTGATTCTAGATGATTCTGTGTATCTGTATTCAACTGGACTGGAAGGTAAAGAAAAACATAGAATGTACCAACGGCTCCTTCTTTTTTCCCGTGCATACTGTACAAGTCAGTAATGGAACTTAGGGAAATTGGCGTCTCCTTTCCATGTAACCCTCTAGCCACGATCAACTGTTGCGTCAGACGACCTCATGGTCTTTAATGCTCTGCAAGAGAAAACAGGATTTTATAAATGTATGTACCTAATACATAAAAGTTTCAGTAGCTCTGACAGTGTTTTGTTTGTTTGTTACCTTTCAAGATCAAGCGACTGAACCGATCATTATGACATTTGGTACTGAGATAGTTGTGAACCTAGAGATGGACAGAGGTATATTTGCGAGTCTGAAATTGCGAGGCGCAGCTAGTATACTATCAACCAGACTTTGTCTTTACTTTGGTGATGGTGATACAAAGTCAAACGTGAGCTCATTCCACTTTAAATAATATTATGTCTTTTCTAAAATAAAACGTAAGCTGTGGTCGAACTGTAGATTGTGAGAGTAGTAAAAATTCTAACCTAAAATAACCTGCCTTATATGGGACGCAACATGCGTCAGCACTTTTGCCTCCTGTCATCTCCCTGCCACCCAAAGGGTCGCAGGCGCGGGAGCGGAGTCGGCAGCAAAAGGCAAACACCTCAAATACGCCGCTCTGGAGTCAGCGTACGAGTTTGTCCCTTTTGCCGTAGAAACAGCGGGACCGTGGGGCTCGGAGGCAAAGAAGTTCATCTCTGACCTGGCGCAACGGCTTAAGGAAAGAGGGTGCGATCCTCGGGCGGGCCATTTCTTGGCCCAAAACATCTCCCTGGCCATACAGCGCGGGAACGCTGCCAGCGTAATGGGCACTTTTGGTCGAGGAAAGGTGAACATGACGGAACCTGTTTTGGGGCACTAGTTATTTTTATTGGGATTATATTATTATTGACAATATATTGTAGTATTTTTATTTTATTTTAATTCTAAGACGTGACTGTGTAATTTATTTTAAGTGACTAATGTATATGTACGATTTTCATTTATTTGTGACGATTCAATAAATTATAATATATTTCTCCTAAAAATAACCTATGTTACGGTATACGGGTGAAGTGATGGTTGCAGCGTGCCGGAAGTCCAAGCCGGAAGTCCGGCTGAGCAGAACCGGAAGGGAGATTCGATGGAATATTGTGTTTCATTCACACTCGAATTGAGCTTCAGATGAGGGTTGGTAAAGAAACGTAATGGTGATTTTTTTTGTGAAGCCTTATGGCGCACCCTTAATCACCCTCAAATACTCTTGCAATGTTATGATTTGGAAGCAGATTTCGTATCCTCTTAATTCAAATTATTTAAGTTATTTATTTTATGACACCAGGCTTATAATCAAGTAATATCGCAAATATTAATCCAGCATTTTATTCTTTAAGTATGTTGTTACTTACGCCTACTTACCTACCCTCCAATGAAGTAGGCAAGTTGAGTCCATTATAAAGTTAGCTGTGTCGTCCCGAGGCCGGGAGGCATCCCGCGCGTGTGCCATACACGGTGCCGACCCTCCTACTGTACACGGATACGAGGGGTGACATTGACCATCAGTTTACGGAGATGGAATGCGGGTAGTATCGAGAACTAAATGTTAATCAAACGAATACTTGTAAACCAAAATTGATCGAGACGCTTTTAATAAAACATATTTATTTTTTATGCATACACAACATTTTAATAGTTATATTAAAATTAGTACCACTACAAAATGCGTTGTTAATGTTGGAACTGCAACCACACAATTAAACAAGTATAAGTTTAAAAAACACAAAAACTCCGATAAATAACCCTCTTTCTTTCGCAGTCGGGTAAATACAGCTGAACCGATTTTGATGAAACATAGCTAAGAATACTCTCGTTAATAAAAAAAAAACTAGATCAAAATCGATCTATCTGTTTGAGAGCTATAATGGCACAGACAGACACACAGATACACATACACACAGACACTCACATGAAAATGATAACACCCCTCGTTTTGGGTCGGGGGTTAAAAACGCGTTGATTATGTTGAAACTGCAACCATATAAGAACCCAATAAGCCCTCGAATTTGTTACTGTAGTCATGGTGGCTCGGTCCACAGCGATACGTCACGCGGCGGACAAGTAAAGCGGGCCTCCCGTGGGATGGCGAGCGCAGTTCCACTACTTTGTTCTAATTTCGCGTCGTACGGATCGAGTGATCAACTTGATTGCTAGATTAACATGTCAGCAACTGGAACTAGAGACTAGGCCAGCTGCGACTTGCGATATTTTTATGGTTGACAAGCATATTACATATTAAATATACATATTATGTATACTTATTTAATATTACAATATACATTATTCGTGGATATTAATTGTTAAAGGTAACTGATATTCAATATTAGTATTACATTTTCATAGCACCGTTAGTCCCAAACTGAGCAGAATCAGAATCATTTTATTGCAACACTGCTGTGTACATAAGTTCTTACAATGTTTCGAGAGTGTATCCGTTTATAGGTAATGCAGTATTGTAAAGTTACAATTTACATTTAACCAGAGAGAACCAGAGTATTGTAAAGTTACAATTAACATTTACTACGTGAATTACCACAATAAATAAAATACAAACAAAATATTTTTTTTATAAATGATCAAAATGTTCTTTTAATACATTTGCTATTAGCCAGGATTTTAATACTGTAATACATTTAATGGTTTTAATTAAATTCTACTACAAGACTAGCAGAAAGTCGGCACATTACGAGCTTTTTACAGACACAGACATACTACCAACTGATACACAGTGTATTATTATTGTATGATTAATTGGTCCTCTTTGGTTGAGTTCGCCTCCACTAATGCTCATCAATGGAGCCGCGATCTAAGATAACGTCGATGCGAAATAATTATTTTAAATACAATTTTCACAGACTGTATATGTATAACTGAATATATTTAAAAGAAACAGAATATATTAAAACTATCCTTATATCCCGTTGATACATTATCTGTATTTATTTTTTCATCATTTCGCATCTGAAACTGCAGGGCACTGCTAGTATTAGTATAAACGCAAACAATTGCGAGCGATAGTGTGTGTGTGTGTGTGTGTATGCGTGGATATTGTCACATGCGAACGAGATAGAAGACAGTGATCACCCATCTTTACATACACCTAAGATATTTTCCTCCAAAAATGAATAGTCTGTAGAACAGCAGGTGAAGCCGCCGGGCGCAGCCGGTATGTAATATGTTGTAAAATTACAATTTTCGCCACAAACCACAATAAAACAAATCTGATTAAAAAACAATAAAACCGGAGACTCGTTCGTAAATTCAGAAGCACTTCTGAGATTCAACTCTGATTTATCAGCAGTCAAGAGGGCAATGCATTGAACGCTCCCAACTCAACAACAATACTCTCAATTTCAACCTTAAGCTGCTTAAAATAAAATATGTTTTACTATAGCAGTTATTTCTGATTTAAATTCTTGAGTATTTTCAAGAGTTCCAAAGAGTTTGTATTGATTTTATTGAATGAACATTTTAATTGTTTCGTTGGAGTTGGTATTTCATTGCTATCTACTTATATTGTACATATAACGAGCGTATTAATTGTTTTTATTTTATTATTGTGTTTTTGAGAAATGTTACATCAAACACATCCAAAGCGGATGAGTATAGGTGAGTATACACATGAGTATACACGTAAATGATTAAGATTTTATGAAGTATTTGTCCTCAGATGTTCTCAGAATTCTTTTTCAACAAACTTTGAACTGAAAAACTTACATTTTTTTAACAGTTTCTCTAATTAGTCAACAAATATAATAAACCATCTACTCAATACGGGTGCTTCAACCGGCAAGCGGTTCGAACCGCGGTCCGAATCACCCAAGAGCTCTTTTTGAATAGGTCTTTTCGCACCGCGGGACGAATCAACCAATAGTATTTTGGAATAGGTCGATTCGGACCGCAGTGAGGAATAAAACAGTTCTCTTTTTGGGTGAGTGGGTAAATACTGCTACAGCTAAAAATGCCGTTCTAATTCTCATATATTTTTATAACTACATTATAAAAATTAACATTAATCAAATTAATTCATTTGTTAGTCGCAACAATTCCTAACAAAGCGTTCCTAACAAAACTAGTTATTGTTGAATGTCAAGGTTACAATTATTATATTAAAAAGCCGACTTCAAACGCACCTTACTAAATACTAGACGATTGTAAACTTTTTAAATATACCTCTCTTCACTCGCTCTTTTTAGGGTTCCGTACCCAAAGGGTAAAAACGGGACCCTATTACTAAGACTTCGCTGTCTGTCTGTCTGTTTGTCTGTCTGTCTGTCTGTCTGTCTGTCTCCAGGCTGTATCTCATAAACCGTGATAGCTAGAAAGCTGAAATTTTCACAAATGATGTATTTCCGTTGCCGCTATAACAACAAATACTAAAAATAAAAATAAAAATATTAAGGGGGGTCCCCATACAATAAACGTGTTTTTTTCGTATTTTTTTGCTCAATATTAAAAACGGTAACAGGTAGACGCTTCAAATTTTCACAGAATATTTACTTATATATTACCTTTCAAAATAAATAATTAAATAACAATAAAGTAAATATTAAAGGGGGGCTCCCATACAACAAACGTAATTTTTAAGCAATTTTTACTCGATCTTAATTAACAGGTAGACACTTGAATATTTGTAAGTAAATATTTAGAAATATATTAACTATAAAAATAAATAGACCTACCTAATCTAATACATAAAAACTCACAAAATGAAAATAATCCGTGCATCTAAACGCGGTGCGAGCGCCGCGCCGCAGTGTGGTGGTGGCGCGAGCGCGAGGCGGTTGCTAAGCAACGGCCGCGCGGGTAGCGGGGGGGAGGTAACATCACGGAGCGAGCCATAGCCGCGCGTAATACGCGCCGCGTATTCGCGCGAGCGTCGTCATGCTGCCCGGATGTGTATCGAAAACCTACCTATAAGTTTGCAATTTACTACTTGGAATTTCGTTGATTTCTCGTTATTTTATAAACAGAACTAAACTTTGTAGTATTATAGATAGTACGGAACCCTTCGTGCGCGAGTCCGACTCGCACTTGGCCGATTATTTCTTTTGTCAAGAATGCGATTTGTCATTGAATGTCAAATGCTCGTCTTCGAAGATTAGAAAATGTGCAGATGTTTATACGATAATCCTCAATATTAGACACTCTTGCAAATTAAAACATGTAGGTAGAACTCTGCGATTGTAGAATCTGACGCACTTACTCAGGAATACAATAAAAATATTTTCATTTTTAGAGATTATTCAAAAAGTAATAAAGCGATGTTTATAAAATAATTATGGGACCAACTTGGGAGCTTTCTCTATACACAAATTCGGGAAACACAAAAATTGGTTCTCGAATGGCGGAGTAATTCGTGTACATGTGTACATACGTAAAAAAAAATACGGTACGAACACAGAATTCGCCCTATTACATAGGACCGGTACGAATTACGAATTACGTTTAAAGGGGGAGGTTATCTCCTCCTCTTTCGAAGTCGGTTAAAATTTAATATGTATGTCATAATCATAATTGTTTCATATAGCCAATCATAATAATAACAGCAGATTATGCACCGCGGTCTCTTGGTGCACAAGCGAATTAATTCTGTTTGGAATTTGTGGAGTTGTTCACACGAATTACTTAGATATATAGACAATGTATTAGGTTCAGATGAAAAATGTCACTTTTAGGCTAATATGAATTTAGGCTAGTAAAAATTTCAATTTTACGTAATATATAAACAACTAGGTACTTGATAATTATCTATTATATGACATAATAGATCATTATCGAGTAGTCGGTCTAAAAATTGTATTGTGTCTTAGTTATTTATTTATTGAACAGTTTGTTGCACACAAGTACAATAGGAGGACTTAACGCTAATTGTAGCAGTTATGTCATTTATGTTTTATTACAGATGTTAGCATAAACTTAGTAGGTACCTAATGACTTCATCTTTATGGAAACATTTTAAAATAAAACTAAACTAATTTTAACGGAATTATCGCGTATATTTGACTTCTGCGTGCGTAGGGAACTTTTCCATAACAATAATAGGCGGTAGTAGGTAATGAATATTTCCATAACAATAAAGACTGTCATCTAGTCTCACCCGTGACCACGGCGCCTGCAAACTGTTCGAAACGTCATCAATATCTTTTGCTGCAGAGCGAAAAATCAAACTTCTCAGTTTTCATAAAAACAAGTTACAGCCGAATACTTATGTCGCAAAAACGCATTGTTTGACACTCGCAAGGGAATCAAAACCCATGGGGTACTTCCCGTTGACCTATATCTGTGAAATTTGGTAAAACCATTGTCAAGTACACATAAAGGAAAAATTCGAAAACTATATAATTATTATTAATTTAATCTTTTAAACAAAAAGTCTTTACGCAAGGAAGGAGGGTCCAAATTTTAAAGTGCTTTAAACGTATCATGTGGGGTATCATATGAAAGAGCTTCATTAGCACAAGCTAAAACCAGTTTTTAAATATTTTACGATGTATACTTTTCGGTTCATGAAGGGAAATATAAAAAAAAAAACATAATTTCCCCCTTGTATCTACTAGTTTGTACAGAACCCTGGGTGGGTGAGTCTGACTCGCACTTGTCCGGTTTTTTTTAACTATAATTATTTCAATATTTGTGTCCGAAAAGTCTACTGTACGCAGAGCACTAGTCTTTATTGGCGATACAGCCGCTAGTTACATTTCTTTTTACTCTTACGTCATGACTTACCTTTGCCATTAATTTTAAGATGTGTGTATGTATGTTTTCATTATTCAACTCATGAATATCCATCTATCTTCCTCACAGCTACGAATTCCGACCCCAACAATATTGTTAAACTCGCTCTGTTTCCCTCCCTGTTTCAACTTTAAGCTTCTCCAACTTTTTCGAAGTTTCCAAAGAAAGTTGTGTGAACAATTCTAAACATTGTTTGTGAACGATTTTGGACAATGTTAATGGTATTTTCTTCTGAGTATTATTATCTTCTGTTCTGTGTGTGATGCCTTTGAAAATATCTCAAACTTGATAGATAGATATTATAAACTTTTTTGTACGCACCATAAAAACTACATTAAGAGAGTAATATATTGTTATCTTCTCTTTTCTTCTTTCTCATAATGCTTTTTTCTAGTTTTATAAAACTAGTGTAACAATTTGCGGCCCTATCGCTAATAGAGATCTCTTCCAGGCAACCTTAGGATGGAGAGGAGCATGATGATTTAATGCTCTTTATATTAGTACACGACTGCGCAACACAAGGGAGGGTAAGGTATACATTTTTTTATATTTTGAATCCAGTAAAAATATAATGTATTATGATCAATTAAACACTTTAAAATTAATAATAAATTTTCTCAAAATCTTAAAATAACATATAGACATATAACTTTATATTGATGATTCAATAAACTTTTATCGCTTGCTTAGAATTTATTTTTCAAAACTAGTTATATGTTTGACGTGTGTATTCGTGTATGTGTATCGGTGTGTCTGTGGCATCGTAGCTGTCAAACGGATGGACCGGTTTTGATCTAGTTTTTTGTTTGAAGGAGGATTTGATCGAGGCTGTTCTTAGCTATGTTTAATCAAAATCAGTTCAGCCGTTTTCTATGTCGAAGGTTTTAAATTTAACTAAACTTACTAGTAACCTTAATCGCTATCTCTTTTCCACTCGCGTGATGCGCCTTTGAAATGGACAACCTTTACTTTTCGCTCTCTGGTGAAAAAAAAGACAAAACAGTATCGCGTTGAATTTTAAAACATATTTTTGTTTGACTGCTTCCCATCAGTTATTTATGGTTCCTGAACACCCGCAGGAAGTGGCAGCTATCATATTTTATACAGATTTAAAAATAAAATAAAATAACAGAGAGCGTGCGAGCGTGCGCCGAGCGTGCGAGCGTGCGAGCGGACGCGGCTCGACGAATATCACTTTTAACGGATAACGGGCCCGGCTTTAATACTCCGATTGAAGCATTTAAATAAAATAATAAATGTAAAAATAAAAACAAAATATTCGACTGCATCAGAGCGATTTTTGGACTGTATCTTACGCGCTTGCTTTATAGTATACGTATGCTTTAAATACAGATGAATGCATGTTTCTATGAGAAAGTATGCACAAAGCTGCTGTATAATTTATTTTAGTGATTACGAGCTGCGAGGACAGTCTATTAGTTATTAGTATTTGTTACTAAAAAGAATCGAAACGAAAACACGCTTTTTTTTCGTTAGATAGATAGATTCTTTATTTGCATACAACATGAGGAATTAGTTGTTATTATTACAAAGACATATTATAGCTTATAACACCGAGGGAGTGCAAATTAATCTAACGGCACCTTCAACTGACAAAATCGGTCAAGCCGTTTAGGCTGTAGCAGGTACCTAATATAGAAACATACATACACTCGAAAACATAACTCACATTGCTCAATCGGGTAACAAGTATAAGTTTAAAAAACTTAAAATCCTCGACAAAAATAAACATACTAACACATAGAAATACCCAGACATAAAACAAACATCCATGCTCATCACACAAATGTTTGTTCTGGGTGAGGATCGAACCCACGACCTACAGCTCAGGAGGCAGTCGTACTACCATTGAGCCAGGAGGCCTGTCTGTAATTATATATAAACAAACAAACTTTGACAAGAAAATCTCGCTTTTCTGATTATATTTTCTATCATCCCATAAGCATCGACATAAAATAAAATGCAAGTTCATAAAAATCGAACCTCGTCCCATGAGTGAAGAATGGCCATCAAAAAAATCATGATTCTAACAAAACCCATAAACAAGTAGTAAACGGGGATCAAAACACCAT
This sequence comes from Lycia hirtaria, assembly GCA_947563715.1. Lineage (NCBI taxonomy): Eukaryota > Metazoa > Arthropoda > Insecta > Lepidoptera > Geometridae > Lycia > Lycia hirtaria. The sequence continues at coordinate 38,192,494 of OX387383.1, read as the reverse complement.
GAAAGGGTTACAAAGTCAGAATGACGCGGGGTTACCAATGTGCTTGTTCGTGTTAAGGCTGGGACATACGAGTTTTATTATGATAAAAAATATTTACGAGACCAACAATCGATCTGTGGAAATGAGAGATTTGCTTTGAAAGCGTTGTTGCAAATGTTACAGCTGTTAACTTTGAAAGCGTTGTTGCAAATGTTACAGCTGTTAACTTTGAAAATGTTATAGATGTTAGCTTGAAAGTGCAGCTGCAAATGTTGAGATGCTAACTCTACAAGGGCCTTGCAAGTGTTAGAGATGGTAACTCTGCAAGGGCTGTTGTAAATGTCATGCTAACCCTGAAAGGGTGGTTGCAAAAATCACAGATTTGTTTCCGAATTTTTTAACTTTTACATTATTAATACAAAACTTGAATTACATTAACGGGATATATACCTCGGTTTGTATTTACATATTATATATTTCTGTTCCCGATATTTCGGCGCAGTCATGCGCCACGCTCATGGATGACTGAAGAATGCGGATGATTAGTGTTTGATTCCCGAAATATCGAGAACTCAAAATAAGTACAAATCACGGTAAATATCCAGAAAATAGCGATTACAATGTAGTTAATAGCCGGGATAGTTTAAAAAACCGTTATACCTATACACAACATGGTTATAATAAAAAACCTAAAAAGTAAGATGCCGCCTTTTATTACCTATTATTTTATTAAAATACACGACATACGGGCAGACAGACAGATATACAAATTCCTCGCAGTACTCCAAAATTCCGAAAAAGCCGCCTTTGCATGAATTACCTTTAAAACAAAACTACAAACTATTATACTACTTCCACACGATTAAAAGTTAAAGCCAACTCTCCCTTCCTATTCCAGCCTCATTAAAGTAAGTTGAAGCCGAGCTAGTGAAGCTAGTGAAGGAGAGTGTGTTCGCGGGCTAACAAGCGAGTGATGCGTCAGTAATACTTGTAACTTGGTTCGACTCCGGATGCGCAGTTACCGGACGCTGGAGGCTTGTGTAGGCGGTTTTTGGACTCCTCTCACACCGATAGCACAGATACATTCTGAGTATTACCGATAGATCACTTCATCACACGACAAGTCCTTTAATAGCAATAGTCCGGTTGTTTGTCCAACATTTAACAGCGTTTTGGAATCTTCTAGACAGAGGAGCTTCATCCTCGGCCACACTGTCGTTTAACATCAGACGAGTTAGTGGTAAATCGTATATCTAACTTAAAAAGTATTAGTCTGGTTGATATAAAACACCGAATTAATGCTACCATTTCATAGCAATAGCTCAGTTGACGGTGTCAGTAGTCTGGTAGGCACAAACACCGGACTACTACCCCTTATTGACTAATAGCTCGTTAAACAGCTAAATAATAGTTCGGTTGTTATTCCTGTGAAGTCTGACGTAGTTTCGTTGCAATTGAAAGTTTGTGACAGTGTCACAGTGTCAGTTGTCACCTGAATGACCAAGGCAAAATTTCCAATTGTGACAAATGTCGCAGTGACAGCCGTCACCTGAATAATTCAGTCTATAGTAGTTACGAAAGTTTGTGACTGGTAACGCAGTAACACTGTCACCTAAATAACCCAATCTATAATAGTATCCAAAGTTTATGACATTTGTCGCAGTGATTGCTGTTATCAAATCAAATCAAGTCATTTATTAGCTAGGATACATAATCATACAAAGAGTCTACAAGCAGACGTGTAAATATTGTATTTAACTGAATAATCCAATCTATAGTAGTTACGTTGATATTCGTGCAGGTAAAGTTTTGTGTATTTTTTCCGTTCGGTGTGAGTGTATCCCGACAAAACTAACTGATTCTCCTCCCGATATAAATCTCTCGCTACATCGGCACGGATCTGTTATAATTCGCAAAGTGCTTTTCTATTTAACTGCCAAAATTATTATTTGAAAGGCTTTTCGTTCGAATTGAAAGTTATTACTAGCTTTTATTTAGTTTCAACTGTCCCGGTGTCTGCATACAAATCTTGCAAGTTAAATTTGACCCACGTCCTGGTTTCCGATTGAGCTGAAAGGAGAGGTTAATATTGGTACTTTATTCAGAAGAAATTATACATTATTACATATACCTAATTTAAAAGCTTATATTCATAGGTATACATACTTCACTTTCTAAGGATAAGCGGAGCCTATTTTTTATGTTATTTGAAGTCTGCTTATAAAGCAATTATTATAGTTTAAAAAACTGAATGAACCGACTTCAAAATACGCAATTCGTTTACTTGGATGATTTTTTTTCCAGTTATTTTGTCATAAAAACCAAACTGATTTTGATAAAATTTATATGGTACTACCTACCTCTGAAGTATGACCTCCCAAATAAAAAAGAATCACCAAAGTTAGTTCAGAATTGGTGAAGTAATCGCTGAACAAACATAAAAAACACAGTCGAATTGAGAACCTTCGCCTTTTTTTGAAGTCGGTAAAAAATTGCTAAAATCCGCTAACGATCTAAGGTTAGCAAAGTCAGGGCTTGTAGATTTAAGGGCCTTCCTGAGATATTCTAACTTTTTAATATTGAATTAGAGACAATGACCTGTAAACGTAATACTTGGTTTTTGAGTGCCTTATATATACCTATGTAATAACGTAGATATCACAGCAAAGTTCATCCGAAACATTAACCAACAAAAAATCATTATATCACTACCATAATAACATCGCGATCGTAGGGCAACAAAAACTAGATTTATCGTTCAGTGACGTCCGCACGCGGGTTCACCCAACACTGTGCTTAGTCTTACACCCTACGTGTAACAATGCTATGTATGTACGTTCATTTGCGGCGCCCTAACTGGGACTTGTACTTAGTTTGTAAGCAATGTATATAAATAAATACATTTTGTTGAAGTGTTCGAAACATTTAGTGTTTTAAATAGTGGGACTTTTTCGCAGAGTCCGTGTGCGGAATTATCACGGATTTGGTATAATTCGGTTGTGTGCCAGTAGTTCGTTGGTAACCACACGTGTATCGTAGTCCGACGCGCTGGGAAGGGACTTCTCAAATAGCAAATATGTCAATTAAATATTTGTCAATAATTAAAAAAAATACAATATTTTAACAATATTTGTTATTAATCTCTTTCATCAACAAATGTGATTTGCCGCCACTATGAACCGGTATTAATGCTAACCACAATTACTTCATATTATTGTACAACTATATTATTTTCTTTATATAGTGAACCAATTATGATAAAGTTTATATGGGACCACCTCTGAAGTACGTTTGTTTGGTAGGTAGCAAACACAAAGAGAATAATCAAAATCAATATCATCATAATAAGTGGTGAAGTGATCGCTAAAATCTAAATCCTATTACAACATAAACGAATACTTTGAAGATATCTATCATAGATTTAGTCCAACCGCGTTTTTAGGGTTCCGTACCCAAAGGGTTTTTACCCTTAAAACTTTGGCTGGTTTTTTATTTGTTACGTTGATTGACATTATTGCATATAGAACAAATCATCCCGCTCTGACAAAATTGCAAACCCAACTAGGGTCATTATGTAATATAAACAATACAATTACTTGTTTACATCCAAAACCAAGTACATAATATGGCAATAAAGCATTGAATTGAATTGAAAAAACATACAATTGAATTGGGAACCTCTCCTCCTTTGTGGAAGACGGTTAAAAATACGTTTGTATGGAAATCAAATCGCCATTATTTTTCGTGAAACAGACAAACATCCAAACTCTCGTATTATTGAATATATAAGTGTTATAATGTGATAATGCACAGCTTGGAGAGCCGCCAGAGAAGGTCAAAGGCTACAATCGTGAGGAGTAGGGGGGGGACATATATTATCAGCACTACTTTTGTTACCGCGCATTTCTTAGGATTTGTCGGGTTTAGGCGTCTAGTAATATCTTTACGAGAAAATAAAATTGCGGCGCCTCAGCAAATATCTTAAATGTCACAGGAAAGGTAATTTGATTTTTAAAGATTTATATCTATAGGCTATATCTCGCACACATCGCATCGCAACGATGTGTTGGTTTTATTTTAAGGTCCAATTCAACGGTACCCCCACCCCATTGGGTGGGGTTGAAATATCAACCCTTCTTCATATGTATGGAGTGCCACCCAATTTTTTTATTTTTTATATTTGACTACGGCATTTTGTAGCGGTTTATAGTCTCTGAGTAAAATTACTCTGATATATGGACAGATAGAAAGAGACGGATATGACGAAATAAGGGTTCCTCATAGTTAAACCGGCCAAGTGTGTGTCAAGTTTACAAAAATAAAATATTTGCAGACAACATCTTTAGTAAGTCTTTTGAACCTGTAAAGGGTCCGACTGAGTAATTAACACTTCAAGGGCGTGTTATAGGGGGCGCCACGAACGCGATTTGGTATAAGTAAAAAATAACGTTCAAACATTTGCCACACCACACTTGATCAACTTGGAGGCTCGAGTGCTGTCGAACGTTTTTTTGAATGTTGGAAATTTTGAAACGGTCTACATTTACAAACACTACAAAAAGTATTAAACATTTTGATAGTTTAAAAAAAGAAACAACCGACTTCAAAATAACAATTTCGTTTACTTGGATAACATATCTTTTACTATTATTTAGTTTTAAAAGTCGATTTCGATGAAATCAAATTTATATGGGACCAATCTGAAAGTTGTACCTATATTTATATGGGACCAATCTGAAAGTTGTACCTATATTTATATGGGACCAATCTGAAAGTTGTACCTATATTTATGATTGTTACCGCACAACTCAATCATTTATACACAGATTTAAACTTAAAATATGTATTTCTATATTCAGATTGTTTTTATACCGTATAAATTTCACCAAAATCGGTTCAGTTATTTGGTTTACAAAATCAAAATTGCTCATTCTGACGTCAGTTAATTTTGATTACCTAGTTTAGTTTAGTATAAACAAAATAGCTTTGAATTCCGTCTATTAATCCAGGACCGAATAAAATATTTAGTGCAGAATAAAATGCAAATTGCATTTGCGTAAAATTGAAATAGTAATAAAAATAACATAAACAAACGCGACTGCAAAATGCTGAAAAACTAAAATAAAATCATAGAGAATTTATCTCTATGAATAAAACGCACAATAGTCGGCTTCGTTACCAAACGGCCGTGATGGGAGATTTCATGTCTGTCATCAACTGCAGTATGGCGGTGGTTCCGTTGAAAATTATTATTTTTAGAGTTCCGTACCTCAAAAGGAAAAACGGAACTCTTATAAGATCACTTTGTTGTCCATCTGTTCGTTTGTCTGTAGGTACGTAAACCGACTATTTTTGAGGTCGGTGTATTTATAGGACTTAGTTGATGATAGTTTAGGGCCATACCTACTTAGGTAGACATCCAGTTTTGATTTTTTTCGTGTTATTTCTCACTTTTCAGTTAATAAGATTGTTTTGAAGTCGGTTTAATTTTTTAAAATTGTTTTTCAACACACTTGCTCATAAAATGGCTCTAATTTCACCGCAATTAGGCACATAATGCCACCTGTAATCAAACTGTGACTTTTACATTGCTATTTTATTCACAAGTGAGTTATAGAGTTTTTATTTTATTGCTTGATTTGCTTTGTTCTTAAAAAAGTTTCGATACAAAAAAGATCGTGTTCAATAAAGATCAATAAAAAATATAGGTAATAACCCTCCCATTTCCTTCCTTACGACGCCGTATTTGGGTAAAATATTAGTATTAATGACTTTGACGGGGTATATCTAGCGAACGGTACGCTTGACCAAAAACATTATTTACCAAACCCTACCTTTATTTGAAAATCCTTGTTCAATGATAGCACACATGATGGATGATTGGATTTCACCTACCTACACGAATAATGAACCATCTCAAGTAACAATAGGACATTAAAGTATTTCAGTAAATAAATCTATCTCATGAGACCGCTATGCCATCAAAAACCGGTAACTCCCATTAGTTCTATAGAACTGTGACGTCATAAAACTGTTGTTTTTTATCCCTTTAGTTCTATGGTAGAACTATAAAAAAAACGGTAATTATAATTTTATTAACTGCACATTTACTAATTGTTTCTCTAAATAAACTTTTTATCTACTAAATAAAATGATTTTTTAGTATTATTTTCTTCACAAGTGTGTTGAAAAACGTCGTATGATACACGTGTGTATTGATGATTACCGTCCTCGGCTCTCTTAAGCTCTCTCTCAATGGCGCCTCGGCGGTAATCACCAACGTTACACACTTGTACCATAATGTACTGTTATATAACAAAGTAACTGGAAAAACATGTAATCTAATTAAACGAATTGCGTATTTTGAAGTCGGTGTTTTCAGTTTTTTAAACGATTACTTGTTTCTTTTTTATGTTGTATCCTCAGTTGCCAGTTACATTTTAGAACTAGTTATTTTTGTTGCGGGCCTGTATTATAAGGTAGAAGTATTCATTTGTGTTAGTTGAGACGTTAGCACTAATAGGCTTAGATTCCAAATTCAAATCAAATTATGTCACAGTGTGATGTAATGAAATCCCGTACAATATTAAAATCCTTAGACTTAAATTACTACGTAATTTAGACCCTCCTTACATGACGTGAAAAGGTTACCCTATTGGTGGTACTCAGGTACAGGTGGGGTAAAAATAACTTTCCAGCAAAAAAAGCATAATTATTCACTTTTACTTTAGCGAGGAAGAGGGTTTCGGAAAACAAACTTTGGCAGCCCATTAAATTATTTGTTATTTTTTTCGTAATTTTCCTAGTTCACTTTTGCAGAAATAGGTTTGCGCTTGACCGCCAACTCGCCTGGTGTTGAGCCTCGTTGCGGTCTACGATGAAGCACGCTATCCTAGAAGAAACCAATTCACTCACAATTTAAAGACACCCGATCATATTTATCGGTAAAGACCCACTCAGGAAGCGTACACAACACAATACACTATAATATACCTACTTCACTACACTACAATACTTGTTAAGATGGTGGTTATAATATGGTATAGATGGCAGCTTGGCACATTGCTTTACACGCAGTTTAGTCAACACTACTGCAATAACATAAGTTTTTACTGCCTCTCCCTACATATCATAACTTTTTACAACTATTTGGTAGTCAAAACCGAGCTTCTCTTCCGGCTTATGGAACAACAATATGATGGTGTACAATTATAGAATATGATAACAAAATACTTGTTTATAAGCCTGGTGTCGTGGACTATCGGTCTCAGCGCCGGGCGGAGCTCCTCGACATCACCATCCCACATCATGAGAATCTCGTGAAGGCTGAGAAGGACAAGCTCAGTACTTTGACTTGGCTCACGAGATAACCGCCATGTGGGATGTTGACTCGACGATCATTGTCCCGATAGTCGTTTCGGTGAACGGTGTCATAGCGAAGAGCCTCGACCAACATCTCCAGAGGCTCTCGCTCAAGGGTCGGATACAGAAGGCGGTCGTCCTAGACACAGCACGCATTGTCAGGAGGTTCCTAAGTCTGAAGACCCTACCGTCATTAACCTGGGCTTTGCTGCGCTGCCGGTAGCTATATCTTTGGCCTTTTCTTTCTATAAGTAAAGATGAGTCTAGTAAGTCCTAATGTATGTTATTTAATAAGTTGCTAGCGGGTTTTACCGGATTAATTTGGTATATGTTCTCCTTATTATTCCCCCTTGCCCTTTTTACTAACGAACAGTTATAAATGCGAAAAATCTTCGTTTCATGTTGAATAAGAAGACCTGCACAAAATGTTTTAATTCCACTTTCATCGTGCGGACTGATGGTAAATTATGTACCTAATAAGCCTTTTAAAAGCTTTTATTAATTGTGGTTTTGTAATAGTGTTAATTTGGGTGTCTTTAAAAAATCTGTAGGTGAATCTGTTGGAGGGCTAAGCGATTTTCATCGTAGGACCGCGTAAGTTTGCGATCAAGTGTTAGTTAAAAAAAGCTTAACCCAAATGGATTTCGTCCACGGAACCCTATTTTCCAACTTTATCGCTATCACGGGGTGAAGTAGGGAAATAAAAACTGTCACGTTTGGCTTGACGCCAGTGTAGCGAGTATTGTATCATTCTGGCCGCCAGACGAGTTACGAGTGGAGCGCACTACATAACGCACTACACTACATATCAACGACTGGCCTAGTGGCTCAGTTGGTAGTATGTCTGCCTGCTGATCTGTAGGTCGTGGGTTCGATCCCAACACAGGGCAAACATTTGTGTGATGAGCATGGATGTTTGTTCTGTGTCTGGGTGGTTTTATGTTATTATTTATATATAAAAGGTATATAATTATGTAGTCTATCAGCCATCTAGTTTCTCTAGTTGTACTTGCTTTGCTTAGTTTGTGCTAGATGGTGTTGTGTGAAATGTCCACAAATGTTTATTTATTTATTATCATTCTGTTTGTATTGTGACGTCACACGGCTCCGTCTATTCTATTATAGAGGTTTTGTTCAGTTCTAGTGTTACTATTGAAATGTATTTTTACCGACTTCAAAAGAAGAAGGTTTACAATTCGGCTTCTATTTGTTTTATTTTATGTTTGTTGCCGTATAACTCCGACATTTATAAACCGATTTCAAAAATTCTGTTTGTTTGGACATACGAGTATGTACTTTCGGATTGGTCCCATAGATATTTTTCATCAAAATTGGCTTAGTAGTTTTTTTTAACCGTGTAGTTTGAAATAGGTTTTTCAGTTTTTTTTCATTTTTTTTTTGTGGCAGGATAGTAGAAAAATAATGACAATTGTTACTATTTATATATTAAATCGTTTAAGGACCTGTAAGATTAGAGTTCGCTATCCCGTTCACGCATTTATTTCTACAATTGACCAACTCGTGGCCTCAACAAAACTCGTCGATCTAGAAGATATTCACTCTGTCCTTGAAACTTTCGCCGATTTTGATATTTGACAAAAACATTTGACTGAATTATTAATACTGAATTCTTAACAATAATTACAGCAGTAGACGAGCATATGCCCAAATCTCATCAATTTTCCGACTTAACATTGAATAAAGCAAAAATCAACTGGAAAAATTACTAATTTTATTGTAGTCAGCGTCGTCTAGTAAGGTACACACGTGCTCTGTAACTTTTTTCCTCAGTGAATACACAGCTTTACGTCACCTTCTATATTTTAGGCTGGAAACAGAACAGAATAAACATATCACATTTTTATAAGAGGTACAATCTATAATTTTGTAAAGTTTGTCGGAACCATCGGTGGGTGAGTCTGATTCAAACTTGCCCGGTTTTTAGGGTTCCGTACCTCAATAGGAAAAAACGGAACCCTTAACCCATTGTTGTCCGTCTGTACGTCTGTCCGCCCGTCCGGGTGTCAAGACCTTTATCTCGGGAACGCGTGAAGGTATCGAGTAAAAATATAAAAAAATATATGATTTCCCCCTTTTATCTCCATCCATCCTCGGCCACACCGTCGCTTAACATCAGGCGAGTTGGTGGTCAATCGTAGATCTATCTTCCATAAAAAAAAAAAAATGTTTGTACGGAACCCTCGGTGGGCGAGTCTGACTCGCACTTGTCCGGATTAATTTTAATTATTTACGCATACATTAATATATAAGTTTGTAGATTTTCATATTGTATTATTGATAGCATGTCGCCATGTCAGCCGGCGCCGCGGCCGCGGTTATATTATCCCTAATACTTTCCACTGTAACCAGCCTGAAAGCTACACGTCCTCCGTATAACCCACTACAGTACTAATCCTAAACGGTCGCATGTTCCCAGTAGACGGTACATTCACAAAAAGCTCGTACACAACGGACACGGATATAAAGTACGAACACAAACACGTGAAATGTTTCCGACGCGACTGTTTTTTACGAAACTTTTTTAATTTCAACTTTGTTACCACCTGACGTGCGTGTCAGTGGGATCGGCAACGCTCCCTGCGTTGTGGAGGCCGGCATGATCGCGGGAATCATATTGGCATTTGTATGCCTCGAGGAGTACTTAAAAGATAGCTCTTTGAATTACTCCACAAAGCATACAAATGCCTTTTCAACCGACATCCAAAAAGAAGGAGGTTATCAATTCAGTCTGTATGTTTGTTCACTGCTTACTCAGCCAATTGTGCATTGATTTTGATGATTCTTTTTGTATTTGGTAGATCATAGTTCAGAACTGGTCCCTTATATATTTTATCAAAATCGACGTAGTTCTTTAGTTTTTATAACAAAACAACTGGTAAAATATCATCCACTTGCCGTAGAAAACTGATCTGCAAGTTGCGTACATAATGTATGTATTGTATTGCGTATTATGCAAGTTGAAGTGGCAGTGGAGTGGGCACATAGCACGTAGAACTGATGGCCGATGGGGCCGAAAGGTTCTCGAGTGGCTGAGATGATGATGATGATGATTGCGTATTTTGAAGTCGGCTATTTCTATTAGAAATAAGAAATATTATATAAAATGAAGAGAATGTACGTTTTACATTTATTTTAAATTTACATTCATCGTTGCCTGTCAATAATGTCAAAACATTTCATAATACATAATTATATACGTATTTCTGTAAGCGCTGGAGAGAGGGGCGCCACCGTCAAGTTTCTGCCCCGGTTCGAAAAAAACATAGATCCGGGGCTGAAACGATTGACCGGAGTATAACACAAGGCGAAAAAGTGCTACTCATTCGTAAAGTTCTTCTGTCTCATGCTTCCTTGAATCTATTCCTACACGATTCTGTCAGAAATACGGCAAAATGCAACTTCCCAGCCTAGTGCAACTAATAACTATTTTCTTTTTGGTGCGGCGCCAAAACTCAGACTTTTAAAGTGAGTCTAGCCGGAGCAGACATAACATAATGTTGAATACCTCTGTAAAACCACATTTTGACGTCGGGTAGATAAAGCACGGGTAAGCTTCTTTATGGCGGACGGTTTGGTTTACGATATCCTCCGGCTAAATGACAATCATAATATGAGAAGAGCTTCTTGTTACAACCATGCAGAGAATAGCTGAGCTCTGGTTGCTCTGAACATAGTCTAGTTTTATCGCGTTGTTAGAACATAATCTAATATTATAGGTCCCTACTCTGGGATTTAACTGGAAAGTATTTTTGTAAACGAATGGGTTACTCTTACATAAAAAGTTGCTGATCAGGAAGTTTTTTATTTTTATTTAGAGATAGTTTTGACTGCCAATTCACCTTTATCTTAAATCGCAATGTTGTGGTTCACGATGTTAAATAAAGACACCCAGATTATATCTATCGGTAACCCCCTCAGAGAGCGTATTCCATATTATATTCCACTAGCAAGCGTTTTATTCGAAATATCCACCCATGAAGCGATCACTTTTTATAGTAATTCAAGGAACAGTAGATCTCGCGAGTATCATTGGTTATGCTTTTCGAGTGTATGTGTGTATGTTTCTATATGATCGCATAGAGACGGCTTGACAGACTTTGATGTGCGAGGTGTCGTTAGAGTCGTCTTTATTTCCTGTGTGTATGTATGTGTGTGTGTATGTGTGTGTGTGGCTATATTTTTTGTAACAACAATGATAAAACACTCACAAAAATAAAAAAATGCGTTGTTTCGCAATCTCCAACGAGCTAATAACTTCAATTTGCGGATTTATTCTGAAGATTGCGCATCTATAACATTTGACTGCTACTTCGCGCGTGCTTTCTAATAAAAAACGCGCACTCAACAGCGTAACAAAATCGTAAGCCTGCAAAACTCGCTCTTCTGCAGTTTTGTTTTTCGTTTAAGAGTCCGTAGTCCGACCATCGTCCGTCTCGCTCGCACATACCCACATTTTTGAAGATATAAGATGACTGAATTAATTTATAAAAAATCGTCTTTTGTAAAACTAGAAAATAACATCACAAATATTGGATAAAAAAAACAATTTGATCCAAATTAATTTTCATACTTAAAAAATATTATTTTGTTAATAATAATATCTAAAAATGATTTTTATGTATACATTTCTTTATTACTTATTCGTTTTGTATTGTATTGTATGGGTTATTGACCGAGCGAGCGAAGCGTCTCTGCATCAACAAGCCAAATTTGAACGTCGTAAAGCAGAAAGCGACCATCCTCGATTTTTGGCAAAATGAGTTTTAGTGCCCTAGGCTTTGGGTTTAGTATTAGCTACATTATCCAAAGACAGTTAACTTGACATCATATTCAGAAGCCGAGATATTAAAATGTCAAATGCGACCATTTGCCATAATCGCTCATTTTATTGTGTAAAAAGCGACCATTGGAGGCGATGGCTGTGCAAAATCCCTAAAAACCATGAAAATGCATTAAGCAGAATGAAACCATCGCGATGGGCTGGGAGATTTTAGTGAAAAAGTACATTTTATTAATATGCAGAAACAGACCATCGCAAATGGTCTCGTTCTGCAAAATGTGTTATAGCAAATAACTGTACATTTACAGAATGCGACCATTGTTCACGCGGGGATGGTCTAGTATTGCGATACGATATTTGACATAAATATCTGTGATTCTTTGTTTATCAGAAAGCGACCATCCCCATAAAAGGTAGTAGTTAAAAAAGTGGAACAGAACATCTTTAGCATGTTTTATGCTAAGCATTGCTGGGCGGCGCAGGTGACAACTTTTATCGTAACCGTATTTAACCTTTTTCTGAAGTTTGTTATGATTATTCCAATTATTGTTTAGATGTTTTATATGATTTTCAGTCATTTTCATCTGTGATTCATTAATTAGTTTTTCATTGTGATCTCAATAAATATGCCTAAATTGCTATTGTTTCGTTGTATTTTTATCGTGACTTGCAAACAAAAGATAGATACAAAAAAAAACATCAGAATCATCATAAATTATATTGTGAAACATTAATAATATGAGTAAAACACTTCAACCTATGCAACATAATTATTATTTCTTGGGGGCTGAGCTGCCCGCGTCCGTAGGAGAATACCCATTAACACTGATTCCCTAGACGCGGCCCCTGGGTGGTGCAAATCAGGCAGCAAAACTCCGGTGGGAGGCTTCGGCCGCGGTTAGTTACCACCCACCGGACTGAGTCCGCCCGTGAAGCGACCTAGTCGTGTTTCGGGAGATGGTCCGGTGAAACCATTGTGAGAGACGAGTCTGGGTAGTTGCTCCGACACTAAATTCCGTTCAAAAGCGGGGGATGACACCGTGCTTCTGGAGGGTAGCGAGATCCGTGGCACGGCTTTCCGCTGGCCGACCGCAGATAGTAGGGGGCCCAAGTAGTATGTTAACCACATACGAAAGGCTGCCCCGCCATCTAGCGAAAAATCCTGGGAGTGCGCCTTGATGCCGGTTGGCGACCGGACGAGAGGGCCTCAAGGACATTTTCGGGGGGGGGGGGGGGGGTACGGGCATCCCCGCAGTCTCCAAACTAGCCTCCTTATAGCACACTATATGTCATCTCGTGTTTGTACACTGGACTATGTGGCTGGTGCCTCACCCAACTACCGTTCTCCACACATCTATTCACTGTATATAATCATGAACAAAAGGAACAAAAATAGTAAGTTGTGCAATCAGCGGAAGCACGCCCTCTCGCTTCACGTGCACCTCTGCAACATTCGAGGTCTGCACGCAAATATCGAACCATTCCGATACAACCTTGAGACTGAGAGACCGCACTTGCTATTCTTCACGGAGACGCAAATCAGATGGCTGACGCAGCCTATTTCTCTTACCCAGGCTATGTACTGGAGCACAGGTTCAAGTCACGCGCCGGTATCTGCGTCTACGCGCGCGATGACATCTGCTATAGGCGTCTCCGTGACCTTGAAAGTTCCAGATTCTCCGTTCTGTGGATTTTGGTCGACACCGGCTTAGAAAAGATACTCTGTGCCGGCGTCTATCGCTCGCACACCGGGGACGAAGAGACAACTCAGCTGTTTCAACACCTTAGTGAGACGGCAGATCTGGCTCAGTGGCGATATCCTACAGCTCAGCTAGTTATTCTGGAGAATCTTAATGGTCACCACCATGAGTGGCTATTCCCATACCAGAAGACAGAGCATGCAGGCAGAGAGGCGTATAACCTAGCAGTGTCGCTAAATCTCACCCAGATGGTCAAGGAAGCTACGCGAATGCCCGACGTTGACAGCCACACAGCCAACTGCTTGGACCTTTTGCTGACGAATGATCCGGACAGATATTCCATTTCGGTGTCTGCACCACTTGGTGGTTCCGATCACTGTCTGGTGAAGTCTGTATCGTCTTATACTCCGCCTGATCCTAGCCCTAGAGGCAAACGGCGGGCATGGCGGTACAAGTCAGCAAAATGGGAAGAGATGCGGGATTTCTTTGCATCTTACCCTTAGCGGCAAGTATGCTTCTCTTCTTGTGACCCAACAGACTGCGCAAATGCCGTTAAGGGGGTGATAAATCAGGCAATGGAATATTTCATTCCATTTTCTGATGCTTCACCTTCTGGCGCAGCTCGCCCATGGTCTAATGCTGCATGTGACAGCGCTGTAGCGCATATTTGGCCTGGGCTGACGCTCGAATGCGCAAGTCCTTGGATGCACGTGAAAAAAAGAGAGCCTTTAACAAAGCCGCCAAATCCAGCAGAAAAGCAATTCGAAGAGCTCGATTTGAGCATATAAGCTGGATTGGGGCTAAATTAGCTTCTCACCCGACGGGTAGCAAAGCTTTTTGGTCCCTGGCTAAGTCTAACGAATCGAACTTCTGTCGAACATCTTTGCCTCCACTGTTGAAACCGGACGGATCTCTAGCTCACACCGCAGTAGAAAAAGCGAATCTATTCGCAGGTCTATTTGCGGACAACTCACGTTTAGATACCTCAGGAGAGACGCCTCCAAGTATACCTCATTGCGGCGCAACTATGCAGGACATACGCATCAATCAAAAGGAGGTGCTTAAGGCAAGACACTTAGAGGTCTAGACGTGAACAAAGCTAGTGGTCCTGATGGTATACCAGCTATTGTGTTGAAAACCTGCGCACCTGAGTTGTCCCCGATTCTGACTCGTCTTTTCCGTCTTTCTTTGGAGACTGGTATAGTCCCTAAGTGCTGGAAGCTTGCGAACGTCCAACCTGTTCCAAAAAAGGGTAGTCGTGCCGATTCTAATAACTATCGGCCTATCTCGGTTACGTCCATTTTGTGTAAAATTATGGAGCGTGTACTGAATAGGAAGCTCATAGCATACCTTGAAGACAATAACCTCCTCAGTGACCGACAGTACGGATTTCGCCGAAATCGGTCGACTGGGGATCTTCTCGTGTATGCCACACACATTGTGAGCGAGGCCATCGAGAACAATGGTAAGGCCTTGGCTGTGTCTCTTGACATCTCGAAGGCCTTTGATAGGGTTTGGCACGACAGTCTCCTTAACAAGCTCCCTTCTTATGGACTACCAGCCTCCTTTTGCTCTTGGATTAAAGACTTCTTGAGAGAACGATCGATTCGAGTGATTGTTGACGGGTGCTCGTCCGATCAAATGGCAATAAACGCCGGCGTACCTCAAGGGTCTGTACTTTCCGCTACTCTCTTCCTGCTGCATATTAATGACCTGCTGAAACCTGGTATCTTAGGGTATGCAGATGACAGCACAGTCGTGGAAAGATACACTTCTGGTCCAAGAGCCAAAAAGGCGGAAATCGAGGCGTTGAGAGAAGATATGGTTGTGCGTATAAATAAAGCTCTAAAAGCTGTGTCCGACTGGGGTGACGAAAATCTCGTCAAATTCAACGCCAACAAGACTCAAGCCTGCCTTTTCTCCGAGAAAAAGAGTGAGTTTCTTTTGTCTCCTACTTTTCAAAATGTATTCTTATCATTGACAGACCGTCTTGAACTGCTTGGACTCACGTTAACCCCAACAATGAACTTTAAGGGCTACCTTGAATCTAAGGCTAAACTGGCTAGTAAAAAGCTTGGCATCATTAATAAGGTTAGGCGATACTTCTCACCGGGACAACTGCTTCATCTGTATCAAGCACAGGTCCGATCGTGTTTGGAGTACTGCTGCCACCTTTTTGATGGATCAGCCAAGTATCAGCTGGAAGCTTTAGAATCAGTGGACCGGCGAGCTGTGAGGTTAATTGGTGACGATAAACTAGCTGCCAAGAAGCTACTTAGTCTCAAGCACCGCCGTAAAGTAGCATGTCTGTCTATTTTCTACAGGATTCATTTCGGGGAATGTGCGCAAGAGCTTCACGACCTAATTCCACCCTCCCCATTTCACTACAGGACTAGCAGAAAATCGGCGAATTACCACCCATTTCTCGTTGAAATGCCAAAAATCCGTACTCAGCGATATCGATCCACATTCCTATTGCGTACTGCACAAGAATGGAATTCGTTGCCGACGTCTCTGTTTCCTGAGACCTACAATCTTGGAATTTTCAAGGCTAGAGTGAATAGATATCTTCTAGATCGACGAGCTCCATCCTCGGCCACATCGTCGCTTAACATCAGGCGAGTTGGTGGTCAATCGTAGATCAATAGTGTATAAAAAAAAAAAAAAAAAAAAACTATAAAAAATGTTCCTAAAATTAAGTAATTCTTATTTTTATTTAAAGAAAAATTGGTTAGTAAGTTTAAAAGATATTTATTTTTTATTAAAATATTTATCAGCCGTTTTTACTATAGACTGTTTTGCATTAATCAGAACACGACCATTTGTTTGGCTGTTTCTATTTTTTAAACTATTACAAAAAATTCATTAAGCTGAAAGAGACCACATCGTTTAGATGTGTTCTGTTAATTACAATATGACGAATTTTAGCAATAAGCAGAAGACGACCACAACTTTAACTGCAAAAAAATATAATAAAATTAATGATTTTCTGAGTTTTTATTAGCTTAATCTCTAGCCACTGAAATATACTTTCATATAAACTAAATACTTAAATCATAACACTAAGTGGGAAAGTAGCAGCAGCAAAATACTTTGAAATGGCCGTATCTCAAAATGCATTTTTCGTCGATGGTCGCTTTCTGTTTTACGCCGTACATTTTCTTTCATCTGTCAGTTTGTTTGTGAGTTTGTGATTTGTATTTCGCGCACAGGGCGTAATTTTTAACCAATTTTGATGAAACTTGGCGTATAGATTCTATGGATTATTTAAAAATGTTTGTCATCGGCGATTTTTGATAGGAGGGATGGTTCCCATAAAAAGGGAGGAAGTTTATTGCGGCGCTAATTACCAGCCGATTTTAATGATATTTGGTAGGTAAATAAAGTATACTATTAATACAACTTAAAGTAAAAATAAACAGAATTGGTCGAGATATGACAAACAACTTGAGATTGCGTGTAACAGTGAGGGCGCGTGTTTGATGCATTTTAGTGTTGAATAATTTTACTTGATTTTACGGTTTCTTCATTTATAAAATTAGGCAAAATGTAAGTATTATATACAGATGACCCAGGGTGAGCTGGAAATAAGCTCTCCCGCGAGGTCTACTGTTCGTAGAACTACTAGTTGATTTCGGCAATGGTTTGTATAAATTTATAATACGTATATCATATCATAATATGTTCCAACCTGTACTTACTCATATACGGAATAAATAATTATGAATTATGAAAACAATATACTAGATATATGTTCTGTTCTGATCCATGTAGTAAGTATAGGTAGGTAGGTCAAAATTTTACTTCAATTGAATCCAATATCAACTGAACTTTGTTCGCTTCGCTTACTTGACCAAAAATGTTGAAGAAGCGGTTAGTAACAAGAAATTATCTTTTCAAATAGTGCAAATAACATAGCAAAATAAAATTATTTGGCACCGCAAATCTTTCACCGCATCCTTACCTAACTTTTTGTTTACAGATTTCATACAATTCTATTATTTACTTACACTTGTTTATATCTGTTAATCTATATCTATTACAGTCTTGTTGTTGTATGCTTACCTACTTGTACTTATAAATCTTACATTTTTACTATATTATACATAAGTTTACTTACATACCTTACAATTTATTTTGCTTATCTTTACATCATCCTTCCTGTTCAATTGATTGATATAAGTCGGCCCACCAACTATTTAGTCTGTAACGTTGTACAGAAACCTCGCTTCTTAGCCTCCATTCAAGATAACAGCGAGTGGTTACTTTTGTGCATCAAACCCTTCTCGCCGACAGTCCCGGACAATAGGTGCGCCGCGCTGGTTAACTCACTGGGACATACAAGCATACAGCTGGAAACGATAAACACTAAACTGATTAAATAAGTGCTTGCAAATTCAAATATATTCTCTATTTGAAGGAGATAATTCAAATGAACGTAGAGAGAGATCAACTTATAATGAACTTAACCAATGACGCAAAGTCGAAAACAAAATTCACGAACTAAGTGTCCCGAGTTAACCGATACCTGTGAAGAGCTAAAGATTTTGAATTAAACTCCATGTCATCGCGTTAAACCCTTATTTAGATTGAGAAGCTTAGAATTATTTTGCAAATGGAAATTATTTTAACCGTGTAAGGGCAATTTTTTTAATATCCAGATTAAAAGTTTTTGTCTATTAAAATATTGCTTTCTTTTTCTTATATCATTATGAAAGTGAAGGAGAGAAAAAAATTATCTGGCAGATATTTTAATCTCAAGATTGAAATATTAGCCCTGAGTGTTCTAAAGGTTGCCGCTTTAGACCTCATTGAGCTCGGACGGTTTTGAGCGCTGACACGAAATCCCTGTAAACTTGTAAGTACCAGTCCAACGTTGAAGGCTCGCGTGTGAAAGCGCTTTGCTTCACAGAATTAGTACGATGACCAAAACTTCATATGTGTGTGTGTGTGTTATATATACAGACGTCAACTTGCATATGTGTAACAGATTAGCGCGCCGCCTTTGTAAGGACTGGCCGACATATACCTAATGAATATTGATCAGTCTTTATTGACAATGGCTTCAGCCTTTAATATTCTTTAAAGAGAGAAGAGAGACCTTTGCCCTACAGTGGGTCAGCCACGATTGAAATTGAAATATTATATTCGTTCCGTAGGTTTCATATTTAGACTTATCCAGTAACGCTACCTCTGCGCTGTGTATCCAGTAACGCTACCTCTGCGCTGTGTATCCAGTAACGCTACCTCTGCGCTGTGTATTTTTTGCAAACGTGTGAACGTTTTACCTAAGGTTATAATCTTTGTCCGTACGTCATCATCGTCATCTCAGCCATAAGAAGTCCACTGCTGGACATAGGCCTCCCCAAGGATTTCCAAAAAGACCACACGCTACGCACGTGTGATAGAGTAATATAGTAGGTACTCAAACAAACAAGTACCGTGGAGATCTACCAGTCTAAAAATGCACGTAGGTACTTAACAAATTTGAAAGATACGTGTATAGCGCTTTTATAGTCCCGAAAGGCAGGCGCTAAATTATTGAAAATAAAGAATACTAAATAATGAATTCTATATAATGTTGATACTGTTCGGATAATCAGAGTCAAACATATTCTCATATCCGTACTCAGCGATATCGATCCACATTCTCATATCCGTACTCAGCGATATCGATCCACATTCTCATATCCGTACTCAGCGATATCGATCCATATTCTCATATCCGTACTCAGCGATATCGATCCACATTCTCATATCCGTACTCAGCGATATCGATCCACATTCTTGTTGAGTACAGTCATCTGCTGAATATCGGGAGCTCAAAATGAACGCGAACCACGGTAAATATCCCGTTCATAATAATAGTGCATTTGCAAATTTCAACTAGGAATATTTTTAACAGACTTCAAAGAAGGAAGATAATTTCTTCTTGTCTGATTGTTTATTGATACTCACACAAAAATTATTGAAAGTAATCAATTTTATAACTAGTTATAGTAGTAGTAGGTTCTAAACCATAAGAACTAGAATTAAAAATTACCAGGAAACTCATAGATCCAGGAGAATCCATAGTATTACACACCTGCGTTTGGCCAATTAGTGTCACAGTGTCGGACACTCGCGCGACACTCTGCGACACTTGCGCGACAATCTGCGACACTCGGGACGACGCAACGAGCGATTCTCCAATTAGAGACACAAAGACCTTTGTTGGAACTACTGAACTACTGTTACCTTCCCTAACAAAGTGGAATCTATTGCTGCGAAAAAACGTTAGATAGGAAGTGAAATCTACCATTTTGCAAGAAAATCCGGTAAACGCAGACATTATATCTAAATACTTACAATAACACGCCAAATAATTATCAAAATAACAATCAGCTCAAGCTCAAAAACCCCTAAAAAAACAGCTGAACCGATTTTGATGAAACATAGCTAAGATTTTGCAAGAACATTCGATGAAATCCTCTTTAAAACAAAAAAAAACTAGATCTATGTTCATCCGTTTGAGGGCTACGATACCATAGACACACACAAAGATACACAGATATACAGACTATAGACACACATATACACATTAATTAATCATTCATCCCTGAAAATCCGTCCTCATAAAATCCCTGAATTTCTACATTTGGTAATGAAATATTGCGGTAAAAGTAAGTAAAAATATTTAATCTACAAAATCTACAAATATACGTATATTCGTTGGCTAGAATCTAATTATTGTTATATCACCAGTATCACTTATATATTTATGTAGAGAATCAAAGCTAGCAAAGATACAAAATAAATATTAGAATAGGTATTTTCTAGGTCTGCGTGCTTTACCTTCGACCACATCATAGCATTCTAACAGGCGAGCTGGAGGTCAAACGCGGACTTATTCGCTTTAAAAAATACTATAAAAGTGAAAGTAACTCTGTCTTTCGTCTGTCTGTCTGTCTGTTTGTTGCCTCTTCACGGCTAACCGGCTGAACCAATCGTTATGAAATTTTTAGGTTTATGCTATAATTTTTATGTAGAGTTAGATTTCTTAGAACATGGAAAAGGACATAGGCTATATTTTTTACCGACTTCCAAAAGGAAGGAGGTACTCAATTCGCCTGTATGTTTTTTTTGTATGTTTGTTCAGCGATTACTCCGCAAATTTATGAATAGTTCAGAGGTGGTCCCTTATAAATTTCATCAAATAATTTGGCTGATAAAAAAATGGCTTTTATAACAAAATAACTGAAAAAATATCGTACTAGTAAACGAATTGCATATTTTGAATTCGGTTATTTTATAATTATCACCGTTTTTTGTCACTATGCGGGCGAAACCGAAGGGCACAGCTAGTTTATCATATAAACGGTTATAATGTCAGACATTGAGATCTGAAGTATCGTAATTCAATATGACAAAAGCTCAATCGAAACTCGCGACACAACTCCAAAACAAGTCGCAGTTATCGAAGTAACTCGCTAACAAGAAGCGATCCCTTTCCACTTGCCAGTTAGAACCCTTTCATTAGTGTCCTACAATCCAGCGAGTTTTGTAGGCGGCGGGAAAAGAGGAAGCCGAGTAGCCGCGGCCCTGGTGTCAGAGGTTTTAACAGGTTATTATTATAATACTAAAACATGGTCCTTACTATAGGCATTAGGTCTTGGCCTTATGGCCTTAGACCATGGTCCTTTCTAAGTCACGCAACGAGCTATGGAGAGGGCTATGCTCGGGGTTTCTCTTCGAGATCGAATCAGAGTTACAAAGGTCCGTAGATGACGAAAGTCACCGACATAGCACAGAGAGCAGGGGCCCAATTCAGTTATTCAATACCGCTCCATAGCCGAACCATATGTGGAGCGTTTCCCGTCGGCCGCAATTGTTTTTTTGATTCAGTCACTTTTATGTCATACAATTGACACATTTGATGTAAAGTAACACGTCCTTCGCTCGTTACTAAACCAAAAAAAGATAGCAGCCGACAGGAAACGCTTCGCACAAGATTCAGTTACGGATCGGTTTTGAATAACTGAATTGCCCCCCAGCAAATTGAAGTGGTAGTGGGCAGGGCACATAGCACGTAGAACCGGCCGTTGGGGCCGAAAAGTTCTCGAGTGGAGACCACGCACCGGCAAGTGCAGCGTAGGAAGACCAGCCACAAGCTGGACAGATGACCTCATACAAGGGAAAGGAAGACATGATGATGATAATGTTATTAAAGAATTCAATGTAAACCTGAACAGAAATTTGAAACAACAAAATGTAAGTACATTTATAGATCGCTGATTGTTACTTGTTATTTATTCGTATTTATTATTATAGTTATTTTTGTTACAAAATAAAAATATATGTCTAAAAATAATGACCTAGTTGTCACAAACAATAAAACATTCCAGAACACACCGTCTCACAATACAGAATGGAAACAGTAAACAAACTCACGCTAAAGCGCCGTAATGAGTAAACAAGGGTTCGATCGTGCCAAATCAACGTACCCGTGTTCAATACAACGCGTTTCGAGTAATCCAATATTTTGGAAAACAATCATTCGGGGATATGAATACAGATTATTGAAATGCAGATGTAGGGAAATAATTGTCATTAAACTAGTAGGTAGTTCTAGTAACAGTAGATCTCGCGAGCATGAACAATATTATCAACAGCGGTAAACTTTAGACTACTTTTCATTTTATATTCAGCCGGGACTGTCCCAATTTTAGACTATTTACACGATTAAAATAACTTCGGGTTTTAAAATAATTTGAAGCAACTAAATGGACGTCTCTAATCTTCTCTAAGCATCTACATTACGCTTTACCGCGGCGACATATAGGTAGATTCAAATCAAAATCTCAAAGTTCATCATTGTTGGCATATGAGTTAACTCAATACACTTTGTTCGTAAGTTTTGTTTTAGAATTTGTATCTGTGTGATAATAATGTCGTTACCATTATTCAACTAAACCAGGATTAAACATATATATTTTATCTATTAATTGTACATTTACCATTGCTTGCATGATATCAGACTCGTGAAAACGTACATTCAACATCATATCAAAGGTTTCGCAAGAAAAGTGTAAAGGTACATTATCGAGACGAGCAGCGGCTGCAGTTTGCGACTTGCATTCCGTCTCGGACACAAAAATCTCTCTTACGCAGTCGGGTAAATGTTTTTAGTAAATGACCGGTTTTGATCTAGCTTTTTTCGTTTGATCGAGAGTGTTCTTAGCTATGTTTCATCAAAATCGGTTCAGCTGTATTTTTATATCGGAGATTATGTGTTTTCTAAGTTTATTCTTGTAGATTATATTAGCTACGGAACCCTACCATATGCGTGTCACGCCACGGTCTTGGCCACTTATTTTAAACTAAGTAAGTTCGTATAGACTAAGTGGCCAGCCCTACTGTCGCCGCCCGAAAGGCCTCTGGCCTGGCTTGACGATTGCTGTTTTTAAAGCGGCTCAAAATAAGACCTCTTAGTGACTATTGTTTGTTATGTGTATTGTATGTTATGTGTTATTTGTTATGTGTATTGTTTGTTATGTGTATTGTTTGTTATTATAATTATATATACTTATACACACAACACACTTATAATACCTTTTTAATACCTCTCTGTTTTGGTCGGGGGTTAAATATGTATACTTGTAGTTTTAAAAAAAACTAAGCAATTTCGTTTACTTAGATGAAATTTTTCCGGTTATTATACTATTAAAACCATAGTACTGAACCGATTTTGATAAAATTCATATAAAACCACCTTCCAAACAAAAAAGAATTATAAAATTCAAGTCGTCAATTGACGGAGCAATTGCGTAACAATCGAAGCTTATTAGCGGTCCTCTATTTTGTGGACTTAACACACAACACCATTCAGTCCAAACCAAGCAAAGCTTGTTGGTTGGGAAAAACAACTTAGATGAAGAATTTTTCACCAACGGTGGGTGGGCTGGTTCTGGGATATTTTCTTATGTATTTTACCATCCGGCGAAACACGCCGGGTGTGACTATTCCCTTTTAGAAGGCCGGGCTTAGGAACAATTTTTAAATAGGGCAGTACATACCAACCCGTCGCCGGAGTCCTAATTGATATGATGCGCAAGAAGGGCGGCTCCACGGGCAACTTGCTGTTCACCCTTCCACAGGCACTTGGATGACACTATCAGTTATTTTGTCACAAAAACCAAAGCACTGCATCCATCCCGACAATATGTGTACGGGACCACTTCTGAAGTATAATTGAATTGATGCCCTCCTCCTTTTTTGGAAGTCGAATAAAATGCAATTGCGGCGAAGGTAGCCGGGCGCGCGCGAGCGAGGAACTGACGCCACCACTGTTCGTAGGCCGAACGTGGATTGGCATGTTTTAGATCTACTCTTATCAAAAAAAAAAAAAAAAACACTTGAACTATGGAAACTAGATGGCTGATAGAATACATAATATGCACTTTTTTAGTAAATATATATGTACATATTATACATATACATACAAACATACAACATACATATAGACACAGTACAAGCATCCATACTCATCACACAAATGTTTGTCCTGGGTGGGGATCGAACCCACGACCTACAGCTCAGCAGACAGACATTCTACTAACTGCGCCACAAGGTCAGTCAAATATATGAAACAATTCTATAAATTAAACAATTGTTAGGAAAATCACTTACATTTAATTCACTTAAAAATTTAACAATTTATAAATTACTATTCTATTTACACACTATTTACATGAAAATACTTTGAATAATAATATCTATTAGAATTTATTAGTATTACAAAAAATCTACAATAATTTACAAACTTTAGAAAAGCAATAATTCTGCTAAACAACTATAAATTATTTATTTGTCTATAACAATTGTTATCTATGTTAAAAAATAATTGATTGCAAATATTATTTGATTCGGATCGATTTTGTCACGATGTTTTTGTTATAGGCCTATACTCGTACGAATGAAGCTTGTTACCCCGTTTATGCATTTCTTAATTTTTGAAGATACAAATTGCTAACTACTCACAAATCTACTCACTATACTGTTTGGAAACAAAATGATCGTGGCAAAAATGGGAACTAACGTCTCGATTGTGCTGTTAGTCACAATCACAATACAATGAAATAAGGACATCAGCGCCCTCTATACCAAATTAGTTTTCTTTCCGAATAGACTCAAATTACAAGAAATGTATGCATACGAAATCTCGACAATAATTTATTTACATCTCACAAAACACTTTTTGATCATTTTGATTCTAAAAAGGTAGATAATAAACGGCCAAGTGCGTGTCTTGCCACGCGCAAAGTAGGGTTCCGTAGTTGCACGTTAAAATTTATGAGAACTTAAAATAGGGTGGGGACCCTGAAACATGAGTGTTTATAAGTTGACTTATGTTTGTTTAAATTAAATTTGCACGAAATTTTCATTTCTTACGTCTCTACATACATTGTTTAAGTTTATTGACTATTATTCATAAAGTTGCAAAGCCTACTTAGCCGTGATAGTTTTCCTTTTAATTTCATCGTATAATTTATTTTTCATCTTACTAGCTCGTAATGTTACGTTTCCGAGGCTAATATTGGCGTGGAAAAGTTAATTTTGCTCCCTAGGGTGGAAAGTAATTTCAAAATTCGAACACGACGGAGCTCTACATTTTCAATACAAAATATTTCCAACCTCTTTGTATAATACCTTCACAAAATGAAGAAAAATTGTTCGATTCAAGGAGGTTGCTATCTTAGCTTAAAGAAACACTAAATATTATATTAAAATAACTTAGATATTTTGTATATTTACGTAAAATGTAAATAAAAATGTACAATTTACATTATCTTAGCAGTGTTTTGAATTTTTAGAACCATTTACACGAAAATGGTTTGGATGAGTAAAGAAGAATGCGACCTATGCGAGTTGTGTCAAGAGCCTAATAGAAGAAAAAAAATAGAGTAAAAAAAACTTTGTTCTACGTCATTTTGATGTAAATAATGTTCAAAATTGTACATGTAAGTGAACTCACGTGGGTCGTAATAGGGCGAATTCTATGCTCACGTGATTATAATGTAACTTTAGGACCAGAAATAAATAAATGCCAAGAAGATTTTTCTACTCGAGAAAATAGGTGAACTAAAAATTTTCCTCGCTACGTTAAGATGAAAAATTTTGTATTGCACTCGGCTGTAAAGTTATTTTATCTCGTGTCTTCTTGAATCCATCGCTACGCTCAGGATTCTACACTGACAGACACTCGACGGTAAAATACAACTTTCCAGCCTAGTACAATAAATAACTATTAAATCTCCAATGTCAGCCGTTTAGCCGATAGAGGCCTCTATCAAAAATTATCATTTCAAAGCAACTATCCCTACAAATATACATACTTAAACAAATCCCTAAATTGAATATGGTTCCCCAATTTTTTTAATTACCTGTTAAACGATACCCAACACGATGGAGTATAGACGAAAAAAATGATTCATCCCAAATCTACGTGTAGGGCAGGTAACCCAATTTTTTTTTCTGATTTTATTTTGTTGGTGTAATAAATATATGTACTCGTACTAAATATGAACTTTCTAGTACTTATAGTCTTTTAACTAAGCCGCATTCATTTGTTGTTCATTAGCTAATGTCAATACTATATGTTTCCTTCAAGGATTTTTTAATCGGTTTCATTTCTATTTCTGGCGTTCACGAAATTAGAAAGCCACTTGTTTAATCCGCCAAGTTGTAGACAACATAATAACCTAACATAGGCTGATAACCTAAGAGATACAAATTACACGTCCAACGAATTTTATTCTAATTCCTCAAACGATTTATTTAAACAGAAAAAACTTGTAATTTCCGTTTCGTGTCATCACCAATCATTCACAAATTACAACGAATCAGTGATTCCTCAAGACAAAACAAACCTTCGCCGGAGATTTAATTAATTTCTAAAGAATTTGTTTTAACAAAATCAAAAGAAACGTTCAGAGACGAAATCTTAAATTCTAAGGGGAAACGCGTCAGAAAAGTAAACAAAAAACACAACCAAGTGCGAGTTTAGCATTCATAACCGGGGGTTCGGTACTCACGGAAAACACTGACACTAAGGTAACTTAGCATAAACCAAGTAATTCCTAAAGCTAAATGCAGATAAAATCAGTTTGAAAATTGTTAAAGTGAGTTCGATCGGCACTTAGCTAATTTTTAACCAACTTCAAAAAAGGAGGTGGTTCTATGTTCGACATTATGTATTTTTATGTAGTTTATAGCTTTTTTATCCAATTGTGGACTGATCTGAAATAAAATATATTCCTATCATGGATTCCATATAGTTTTCAGGTGTTCCTATAAAAAATCATCAATATTGCTTCAGTATAAAAAAGTAAAAACTCGTCAAAAATCAGGTGTGCCTTAAATTTTTATTTTTTTCTGATTATTATGATTTGTTTATTTATGAGCCGTACTATCGTACATTTAGTGAATATTTGAATTTTCTATTTATTTCGGTTCGAAAGATACAATAGAAAGTTCACTTTCTATTTATTTCGGTTCGAAAGATACAATCGTTTAAAACAAGTGAACAAAGAACGTTGACTTAGTAATAGGCTCCTGTTTCTTTTTACGGAACCATGAAAAAAATGTGGGCAGAGGTATTTTCCAGTAGTTCTGAGCCTTTCTCCCGAGAATACCATTTTGATATTTTAACACGTTTTATTAGGTCGACCTGTATGTAACTATGTAATGAAATTTAACCATCTTCCAAGGATCGTAGCGTCATGAAAATTGGCAGCTGTATTGGCGCTTTCTGATGATAATACAATAATATGGTACTGTCGAACTGATCTGATGATGGAGCCGGAAGATATGAACTAGAACTTCATTATGGAACATCGTATCATAGCTGTGTTTGGATTTGTTAGAAAAGTCATGAACTTTGACCACAATAGTTTGTAGCGTGTTTTTTTTTATTAACACTTAGTTCCTGGTAAAATACTACTTAAGTGAAATATGTTGAAATATAGAAACGTAAAAGGCTTTTAGAATATCAGAACTACGTAGTGAGCCGTGCAAACTTCTGTGAGCCTTTTCAGAATGTTTAGACAAATTATCTGAGTTGTTTGAATCCAACCTATACTAGCTATAAAGTTTTAGTAAGTAGTTCTTACTTAGGTATCTACTAATATAATAATTGCGAACCTATACCGAGATGTTAGCGCGTATTTCTTGTCATTTCACATGTTGTTCATTTGGCGTACATCGGTAGTCCGGTCAGGTAGAGCACTGATGCGGCATTGGGGACGCTGTTCTCCTTATTTCATTATTTTGTTCAGTCGAGACCACAGAATAATATGTAGTATATAAGTATATGAAGTCGGTTCAAAACCCAACTTCAAAATACGCAATTGCTTTGGACGATATTTATTGTTATTTTGTTACCACCTTTGTGCTAAAAACCAAAGTATTGACCCGATTTTGATAAAATTTATATGGGACCACCTCTGAGGCATTAACTACCAAACAAGAAAGAATCATCAAAAACAATTCATATTAGCGGAGTAATCGCTGAAGAAACATACAGTCCAATTGAGAACATCCTTCGTCTTGGAAGTCGGTTAAAATATTCAAAAATCCTAGTACACACGTCTATATGTATACTAACAATTTAAAATTCAAATATCTGTAGTGTGCATGAGCCTCAGTATTGCTGGTCCCAGTTCGTACAGTCAGGGGTAACAGCTTCTAATATAATTCATTCCCCAACCTTCCACTGCTTCCACAGACATCTCGAAGATCAAAAAGCTTTTGCTTGTTTCAACGGAAGTATCCAAAATGTAAACAAGCGAAATCTAAGTAAAGAGATAAGTTAATTACACGTAAAGTTGGTATATTAATACGTATTACGACACTCATGCAAACATAATTAGCGCGCCTGTTGCTCCGTTGTCTCTACGAAATTTTGTTTGAAGTTCTTTGATCACGTTGGGAAAGAGTGAGTGTTTTATTACACTTTATTATGATTAAGTGATGAATTCTTTCAGTATATGTACAAGAGATAGTTTTGTAAAGTGTGTGAAATAAAAATTAGAATCTAAGAACCTATTTTATGATCGAATCAAAACAAATAGGTGTCCGTAGACGTACGAAAGTCAACTTACAGTTAATTAGCAAGTTGAAGTGGCAGGCTGAGAACATAGCACGTAGAACTGATGGCCGGTGGGTCGAGAGGAGAGCACGCACCCGCCCACGCAGCGTAGGAAGACCAGCCACGAGATGGACATACGACCTCATACTCGTACAAGTATTAGCGGGAAGAAGCTTCCGTCCGACTTTTGAAGACAGTTCGACCGGCCTATGTCGAACAGTGACATACCCACAGCAGTCTCTTGTGGCTGAGATGATGATGAACCTTTTTCGATATCATCGGTTGTTGAACCCAGCCGTTGTATGAAGGCAGGATTGGTAAAAAAGATAAAGATCTCTAACAACATGAGAAAAATGTGTATTTTTAGGATTCCGTAATCAACAAGGAATCTTTATATAAGTAGTTTCGCTATGTACGTCCGCGGTCTTAGTACTGTTTTTAAATAGGGTACCTCACCTACATGTAAAGTGGGGATGATTTTTTCCCCTCTACCCCATGGTGTATTGTTGGATAAAAAAAATAAAAACACTGTGGGCGTGGAAACACGAATCAATAACGGTTACTCGGCAGTTGTAAAATTATTTAACACTTATACCTTTACAAATTGTGTACGGTAATAACTAAAAAAATATTTATTATACGTATAAGCTTAAAAAATTCAAAAACCCCCGACAAAAAAACGAACAGAAAAATACTTAGACCAAAATCGGTACATCCGTTTGTGAGCTACGATGTCACAGACAGACGTTATAAGACCCCTATTTTTTGGGTCGGGGGTTAAAAATTGTCGGGGGTTAAAAACGTTCGGATATAAATATAGAACAAATGCCTAAACATAATATTTATGTATTTACCTACAGTTATTATTTCACATACTCAATGGGGTATGCAAAGTATAGTTATTTTTTGGGATTCCTTAGTCCTTTAAAGTTTCAGGGAAAACATAAAATAAAATGTACGCTACGAATTGATAACATCCTCTTTTGAAGTCGGATTTTAAATACCGAAATACATAGACCTCATTCATTTAGATACTTACATGGTTTCCTAGTTCTTCCTTAGCCTATAAATATTTTTTTAATTACCTATTAATTACTGTACATTTTAAATTACAAATCGAAAACTTTTTGGTCTAGTTTTTATTCTACGTGTTAATTTTCAATATTCATATTGAAAATTATTTATATTATTAATATTTCCTTTAATTTTTAAATCAATATCGATGCAAACCGAATAACAGCTATCAAACTAATATTATTAGTTTTTTCATTAACAGTATTATTATTAATAATTGAAAAAATGTAAATCGCTTAGAACTTTTGGAAGACATTATTTCTGATAATATAAACTGGAAACTAACTAATTATAACTAATAAACGTAAACGTTAACATTATTAGAAATATTATTTAATTAATTAGAAGAACACACTACTCGTACAATTTCAACGACTTAAATACTACATTAGTAATAATTTATACAATTTATCGCATAAAGAGGTATTATATCTCATAAAACATTTTACGTATAATTTCAAAACTATAAATCAACAACTAACATATGAATATTGCGTTGAAAATATCAAGCTATAAAATCCATAAAATTTAATCTATCAAAAGCAATCCAAATTTGAAACTTTATAATTAAAAATTCATATTTAGCATTTACAACCGAGAATCTAAATGAATGGGCATTCCAACTTCGTCACTGTAATTTTGATAAGCTAAGGTTGTCCATAATTTAAATAGAGCTCTATTTGGCAATCTTATAATTGGCACTCCGATTAAAGAATCCATTATATAACGTCTAAAAACAGTTCATACCCATGTACTTTTTTTCTTTTCAACTTTAAAACCTTCGTTATCTGGGTGCTTCAATGTCGGCTTTCACAATAAACGTGTTCTTTTCGTCGCACTCGTCGTCCAGTCCATAAAAACAGACGCTCCTCGACGAAGACTTCTTACAGCAACTAGACGACCCTAAATTTCTAGGCAGCGTCTGGCTTCTACAATAATCACTTTTAAGACAATAGTCATAGGATCTATTATGGTCCTGTTCGAAGTACTGGCTGTAGTAACCTTCACAACTGTCAAAGTTTACACTGCGAGTGTCCATATGGCACAAAGTGGAGCCCTCGGGGCACGTTCTGGGCTCCAAGGGGCACGTGTGTGGCTCCAGGGGCCAGTGCGGGGGGATCGGGGCCCACGGCGGGGGCCCCGAGGGTCACAATCAGCGAATCGGTTTGGAGACGATGATGACGTCGGGAGCTGACCGCGTGGTCTCGGTGCTGATCGGACGGCGGTCGATCTTCTTCTCTGTAACAATATTTGTCGATTACAATTTTATTTAAGTGCTGTTGTATTTTGATTTTTATTAGAATTCAGTGTAAAAGTAAGTTTTTGTTTAAGTCTTCAGGATATTATATTTATAGACGGCGTCATTTTGTATTAAGTATCGTCACATAAATAAATTCAGCGGATAATCAATACTTTTTGCTGCGTTGTTATATGTCAAATCATGATGAGTGGAGAGATAGAAAAGAGAGAGAGAGAGAGAAAGATAAATACATCGCGAGAGAAAGAGAGAGATATGGATGATATGAGTTTAGAAATTATGCAGGAATAGATGAAAAACAGATAAAATGATTTGTATGTAGGTATGTGTGAAATGATTTGTATGTAGGTATGTGTGAAATGATTTGTATGTAGGCATGTGTGAAATGATTTGTATGTAGGTATGTGTGAAATGATTTGTATGTAGGTATGTGTGAAATGATTTGTATGTAGGCATGTGTGAAATGATTTGTATGTAGGTATGTGTGAAATGATTTGTATGTAGTTATGTGTGAAATGATTTGTATGTAGGTATGTGTGAAATGATTTGTATGTAGGTATGTGTGAAATTCAGGAAATCACAGTTCCTAGGAATTTTATACAATTCCTTTTAAATTTAGGAAATGTAATAATATTTTTTTTTTATTTATACAATACATACATTTCCTTGTATGTAATTTCTAAATAGCAGTAACAAAAGTATGAATGGACAGAATTCCTGTGTAATCATATAAATATCTAACAAACTAACTCATTGCTTCATTTGGCTCAGGAGCTTGGACAGGATTTCCATATTTCCGATTGATGTCTAAGTAATGTATAGATATCATAGGAAATGTGGGAAATTTTCAACAAAGTACATTTTCTTTCGATTTTAGGAATCGTATACATATCCTAAGAATTCTATACAATAACGTATTCAATGTATTTCTAGTGACATACATATATAATTAAAATACGTTAAAAGTATAATTCTCCTTTTCACTTCGCCGTAGTTAGGTAGGTACTTAGCCGTAGTTAGGTAGGTAGCCGTAGTTAGGTAGGTAGCCGTAGTTAGGTAGGTAGCTATAAATCTTACATAGTTAAAATAAAGGTTAAAACGCCGATCAGGTGGTGTTTAACCTATACAAGATAAATATTGCGGTTAAACGAAAGACCTTCGAAAGACACAGCGCAAATTATGCCGCAGAGAAACTCTTCACTTCCATTATAACGTATCTATAACTAGAGAGCTAATTAAGAAAATATAAATATATACATTAAATAATATTAAATAATAATTGTAAAACTGACTTTTACTAGGTATATAATAAACGTACTTGTTATAGGTATATAAGGTAATATATCGCACAGCATAGCAACATATCGCTTTACATACACCTCTTAAGTAGGACAAGAGGCCACCGTAATGCCGACTGGTAGTTGGTCACACAGACTCACAAATTGCAGTTTGCAAAGTGCTTGGGGTGTATTAATTTCGGCAGTTAAGACGAACTCGTCTGATTTCCCTCGAGAGGCTCACTTCATTGTTATCTTTATGAAATCCAACCTCTTTGGTTGGCTCGTAAAACGATGACGCCTAAGACGGTAACTTATTAATCTAAAAACGCTCGACTACAACATCTTAATGCGAAATTGATTATGTTCGATGATATCATGTATCATCATGTGTAGAAAAAACGTGAAATTACAAATAATCTGAGATATACAGATATAAGATAAAGCAGAGTTTGCTGAGTAATTAGCTCTGGTGTCAATATTCATGTTCATGTATTGTGTCATGCATAGGAGTAGGGAAGCCTCGGTGTACGAGTCAAACTCGTACTTTGCGGAATATATTTATTTTCATTTTCCTTCTTTTTATCCGACTGCGATAGAAGGAGGTACGGAACCCTAAAAATACGCATTTACAATCTTTTATACGTACACTCAACAGCGTATTGAGCGTGACGAAATCATTATTAAGCTAAACTGTTTTTCTGCAGTCGTGTATTTTGTTTTTCTTTTAACACTGATACTTGTTTCTTTATGCGAAGTTTTCCAAGAGCTTCCCTCACGTGGTCTACTGTATCTGCTGTATACTATACGAGTACAGGGGCGCACTCTGTCGGTACATAAATCCATGAAGCTAGTCGGAGCCACATTCCGGGAAGGATGCTCTATAGATAGATGGATTCGTTAGACTGTGGGCTGGTACACTCAGATGGAAAAGCGTGATGATATATAATATATTTAGTGTAAACAAGCTGCTACTACACATGTATTGAAAGCTCGATAGATCGAAACTCGATCTGTGCATGGGAGCCTTTACCATTTTGGCCACGGAGGTGTCACGTGGGATGGTCGGAACTATTGAACTGTCATTTTTGCTTAAGTCAATCAAGCGTTGGTGGCGCCACCCGTACACATACGCATCAAGCGTGCAGCTACTCAGCCGGACCCTACTGTATAGGTTCGGACCCCTTTTCTTGGGATCAGACTTCTAAAAATACGTTTTAATAAATACACCAATAACGACATTTTAAATTTTCAGACAACTCAAAGATATTTCTCTAAACCGAAATGTTTGTTCTCGGTTGTACCAAAAGTGAAGGTTTCGTTGGCGATAACGTTCATAGTTCGCGAGACGAGACCGAGTTTGAACTAAAAGCTGCAAGTTTTAAAAGCTAGAAATCGGATTGATTTATCTCGAGAGCTACGTCCGAGAACTTATTTTTGAAGTGAAAACTTTTTAGGTGCGCTGGGCACTTTATTGTGTGGTATTGAATGAGCCTGGGCCGTCACGTTTAGCTATGTAACGCTCGTTCGGGTAAAATAGGTTCGAGTCGACTAAGTAATTAAATGTCTAGGAGTAACGCCAAGACAAACTTCGGCGAGGTTTTTTGGTGTTACTATATTTATCGTATATTAATGTTTATTGGAGTAATAAAAAAAAATCATTATTATTATCATTGGATAATAATTATTAATTGTTTAAATGTATACACGGGCCTAGCCCGCACCTTTGAAAGGTATCAGTGGAGCCGGAACCAACACTGAGAGGCCCTTTTACAAATGTACCTATAATAAAAAATACAGATTGGGTATATTGGATGGAGTAATTAATTTTTCAACACACTTGCTCGTAAAGTGGCCCTTATTCAACCGTTTTTATGGCCGAAAAGTATCCTATTAAACACGCGAGCTTTTGACTTTTCTATTACGCACTAGTGTCTTTACTTTACAACCAATGCAAGGGCACCTGCGCGCGCACAATCTAAGCCTACTAGATTGTCAGAGTCCAATCAGAGATGAATACTTCTATCATACCGGCCCATAACAAAAAGAATTCACTTGAAAATCGTACTGGCAACCGAGAATATAACATAAAGAAATAAAACAGGCACGAATATTGCAACCAAAGAGAATGAAATATGCTACAACTGAAACATCTGTTGATTTTTGGATATTGTTTCAATAATTAAATATTTTAGTTATAAACGGGTGTTTTTTCCTCGCAAGTGTGTTGAAAAACGTCGTATGAAACGCGTGTGCATTATGGTCATTACAGTCCAAGCCGAAGGCGAGGGCGTAATAGAGCCGAGAGTTAAGCAACTTAGCACACTTGTATCATAATGTACTATATCATTATTAATGTTTTAATGATTAGTTGTGTACAGTTTTTATTTTATTAACGTTATTACTGTCGATTATAAAATAGATAATATGTATATTATATTAGCTAATGTAATTGGTAAATACCGTTTTAGTTAAATAAATAAGTAAATAAGGGAGCGAGAGAGATATATTCAACGGGTCACTGCTATGCTCTGCTATTTCGTATTATTTAATGTCGCTTTGAAGAAGTTTTCTTCTGTCGTGTGGTTAAAGACACTCAATATTTTTCTACTCCTTTTGAATAGTTTGAACGAAGAAATTATATTTCCATCTATTATTATTATTGAGGATTTTTTCTTACGGATCGAATATTGTAATAGAATTTTAAACCAGTTATCGTCAACTAAGTGAGCTGAATCTTTGCATCCATGTTTAGTTTGGATCACAATGCATGGATATCTAAGCACATATACATATGTGTATATATACAATATAAGGGTCTCACTTCAATTATTATGTATCTCTATGCACCTCCATAGAATGTGTATCAAATTAAAGGAACCGCAGAATAGGAAAAACTTGTTTTTTTCTTTCCTTTTTTTTTTACAAAACTTAAGTTATGTTTTTAACCCCTGTCCCAAAAGTAAGGGTGTATTAAGTTTGGAGTTGTTTGTATTTCTGTATATTGTGTTTGTGGCTCTTAGTCTAATGTACCGATTTTAATCTAGTTTTTTTTGTTTGAAAGATGATTTGATTTGATTGAAAGTGTTCTTAGCTATGTTTAATCAAAATCGGTACAGCCGTTTTTTGAGTTTTTTGCAGTTATACATGTAATCTTTTTTATATTGTTAGTGACTTTACATTATATCCTATTTTATCTGAACCACAAAATTGAGTCGATTAGACTCATTTATCAAAAACGGACGAGTTGTTCAAGTGTCACTTGAAATAAACTTAAATATAAACAAACTGCTGAAATTATAGCCATTCCTCTTAGCTCTGTCGAAATTGAGTAAAAATGTGTTCAAACTTAAATTGATACTCTGTCAAAACAAGGGTCCGTTTGGGTATCGAAGTAAATCCTCAAGCTTTTTAATCAAACCAGATTGAAAGGCTGTGAAGGAAGTATCGTGAACGCTTTGATCTCGACTGGGCGTAGTTTAATGAGAAATCAAGTGAACGGGATACGAGCTGCGGCTGACGACTGAATTTGAATGTAGAATGTCTTCTGTTTACCTGTTAGAGAAGAACTCAGATACACTTTAGCCGGAACTTTACCGGATTTGACCAAAATTCAGCCACCATTATACTTACGCTCTAACACTCTCCAACCCTTCCCTTCTCTTCTAACCCTCAACCATTCTCAAATGTGGCGTGGAAGAGCCTTATGCTCTTTGATGCTATGCTGACCCCGTAAAAGAATATATAGGCGTGATGTGTGTGTATGTGTGTCAATCAAAATCGGTTCATCTTTTTACCCGACTGCGAAAGAAGGAGGGTTATGTTTTTCAAGTGTATGTATGTATGTATCATATGTATGTATGTATATTTCTTTGGCACGCCCTAGAGCCTAAACGGCTTCTCATATTTTTATGTGAGTGATGTCAATAGATTCGTCTTAGTCGTGAGAGTGACACTGGGTCCATCAAAATTAAAATAAAACAAAATTAAGGATTTTTGGCGGCAAAAAGTAATCTCAAAAAAAAAAATGATTTCAAAATACATCGAATGTGGTATCAAAGTAAAGAATTTTATACGGTGATTACGAATATATTTATAACTTATATGTTTTATTGGAGTTTGGAATAGGAATAGCTAATAAATCACATCACAATTCACACTAATAATAATATAAATGCGAAGTTTGTGTTTGTTTGTTACTTCTTCACGGTAAAACGGCTTGACGGGTATACTTAGCTGAAATTTGGCACACAGGTAGCTTATAATCTGGTTAAACACATAAGATACTTTTTATCCCGGTATTCCCGCGGGAACGGGTAAAACAGGATTAAACCTATTTCATATCTCAAAAAAATCACCGACAACTGTTCCATTATAATTGTGTTTTAAGGTAAGGAGAGGGGATAAAGGAAGGGGAGGGGGAGGGAGAGGGGATAAAGGAAGGGGAGGGGGAGGGAGGGGGGATGGGAGATGAGGGAGAGAGGGAGGGGAAGAGGGAGGGGGGATAGCTAAGTCCTGGCAGGGAAGATGAGTAACATATCACAGAGACAGAGATGTATGTTTGTATGTATATGTATGCATGTTTCTATATGACAGCCTACAGCCTAAACGGCTTGTCCGATTTTGATGTGCGAGGTGTCATTAGATTTGTCTTTATTTCCAGAGTATCATAGGCTATAATATTTTGTAATAATAATAATACATCTCCTGCAAAAATAAAAAAATACGTTTTAATTTTGTAACCTTTAACGTATTATTTCGTAACAAACAAGTGACTTTACAATAATTATTCTAAAGAATGCGCATTTACAATTTTACAGTGATTTTACGCATACATTCACACAAAAAGGTACACTCAACAGCGTCAAGTGTAACGAAATTGTAAGTAAGACTGCAAAAACTGCTTTTCTGCAGTCGGGTATTTTGATTTTCTTTTAATAAACATATTTGTTAGAAGTTATTTATTACGTGTAAGTATAATGGTGGTGAATACACACTAGCAAACGCTGAGCCCAAAGTGGCCAGATAACCTCTTATACTTGGCAGGAGACGCTGGTTATAGGACGCGCGACCAATTGGACATGCCTATGTCCTGTATTAAGTATACTTCCTGTGGCTGAGATGATGATGATGAATACAAATATAACGACACATCCAAGTCAAACCATTTAGGTTACACTAGGAATTACTCAAACTATCGAATACAATTTAAAAATAAATATCCGGCCTAAAAATATAACCTTACTTCATTAACTCCACAGAATTCGCCCTATTACATAGGACCTTATTAACTCGTAATCAAAGTCAGTAGTAATTATGACGCTAAATTAATATAACCTAGTATATCTGTTATATATTATATTGAATACTAGTCCAATGAAAGCAAGACGTTTGAATGATGTTTACAAACTATTTAAATGAATGGTATCAGAAATGGGATCTACTTGAAGTTTATCTGGAGGCAAGGCAGTGGCCCCGCCAAGTCGAGCGGCAAGGCCACGCCGTACCATCCTTTTCTCGAAGCCATTCAGAGCACTTTCGACCCCCAGTAACTTTGTTGTGGATAAAACTAGAAGCCTGAAATTTCAGAAACAAAGAAAGTATAATAGTACTAAGTACATATCCAAATTTCATTTAATTTAAACATGTAGTTTAAGAATTATAGCAAGTTAAATTTCCTTGATTTTGTCACTGACTCACTCATCTACTCATTTACTCATCTACTCACTATACACTCACCGATCATCAAAATTCTAAGGTACTTACTAGCAGACATACGAGCTTGTTTTTTTTAATACATTATACATCTACGATTGACCACCAACTCGCCTGATGTTAAGTGATGGAAAACTAAAAAAACACGCTTCAAATTATTGTATTGTCATCGGTGGTCGATAAGCCTACAAAGTTTGAATGAAGTCTGGCCGTTTGAAGTAGGTCAAAATCAAGTGCAAAGGAGTCGGTTACAAACTAACAAACAAACAAATATGCATACAGGTGAAGCTAATAAATGCGTATTAAAAAGGCACAGTCAGTTACAGACGATGTCTCTTAAAGCGTACTTATATTTATAGAATAAATATATATATAAGTTGGTGCAGCGTGTCTATTGTCGAAGGCAAGCTTTTGTCACTAACAAACCCACCCTTTATCAAAATTCTAAGATACTTTCTTCAAATTTACATGATTAAAATTTGAAACATAATTATTGTTTAGCCTGCAAAGTAAGAAAAACTAAAACATAACGTAATTTCATACTGAGATAGATACACATTACATAGTTACTCTTGCAGCTTATACATTTTCCCATAACTTACGCTACCTAAAATTATGTAAATACATAGGTAAGTAAATAGTGTATATATATGTAAGAAAGGATAGTACCTAAATCAAAGCCTCTGCGAAAAGTCCACAGAGACAGGGGCTTTGAAGAACTCCGTAGCTGATGCACAAAATAATATGATACGCGAAAAGAAAACAAGTCCAACAAAAAGAAATGAGATCCCATCAAAAACATAATATGTACAAAAAGAAATAAAGATGTTATCGATATGGTTACTACAAAAGTTGTTAGTTAACTAATTAGGTCACAATTTCTTATAAAATAGTTGGATAAATGTTCCCATAGATAGTACTAAATTAATTAACCGACTTGGTTTTATATTCGATCTCACAACTTTTTGTGGTAGAAGAGCTGCGTTGCGAGACTTGGATTTTTGTACATATTATGTTTTTGATGGGATTAAACGTTTCTCGGTACGACTTTGTTTAGATTGTATGAGTAAATAGATTGAAATAAATATAATAGCTTTACTTATTAACTTATTGAAATATAATACTAAAATTAAGCACAATATTTGTACACCAATACTTAATAATAGTAAGCAATATGTCTCGTCGATTCACAAAATAAACAATATTAATAAATTATGTAGCTGTATAAGGGAATTGTATAAATATAAATTAAAATGAACCAAGCGAACAGACAGGCAGGTAGCTACACTTTTCAATATCTGTCAGGATTCGGAGTCATACTCATTTCTCAAGTACCTACTATTTAATGCTGTACAGTATTCTCCCTAATAAAAATTGCTTCACTTTATTTAAGAAAATAAATAAGTTAATCAACATCATCATTATAATCACCACTACCATCACCATCATCAACAACATCATCATTATCTTACCATGAATTTAAAAGCGCACTTGTTTCTCGCGTGGCCTGCATCTAGAAACTTCTTAACATCGAGTATGTGTGAGTCGTCTGTCCTCCATGTGACTGTTCGTCCTACGTTACATGCACCGATGCGTGCTCTCCACTCGAGTTATTTTTTATACAAGATAGATCTACGATTGACCACCAACTCGCCTGATGTTAATGACGGTGTGGCCGAGGATGGAGCTCGGCGATCTAGAAGATATCTATTCACTCTAGCCTTGAAAGTTTCAAGACTGTAGGTCTCAGGAAACAGAGATGGGTTAACCAAGGGTTTGATTATT
The DNA here is from genome assembly GCA_947563715.1 of Lycia hirtaria. Taxonomy (NCBI): domain Eukaryota; kingdom Metazoa; phylum Arthropoda; class Insecta; order Lepidoptera; family Geometridae; genus Lycia; species Lycia hirtaria. Next base: position 38,152,416 of record OX387383.1, on the reverse strand, counting down.
TTCATTTTATTGGACTTCGTAAAAACGAGGGTAAAATTTTTCGGTTCTGCAATTACATTAATTATATATTATTAGCAGACCAAACTAAGCAAAACTTGTATCATGGGAACTACGTGACTGATATTATAATATATATATATATAATATCTAATATTTATATATAACATATTGTTAATACATTCTTATGATACATAGAACAAACATCCATTTTCATCACACATATGTTTGTCCTGAGTGGGAATCGGATCCACAACCTACAGCTCAGCAGGCAGACATACTACCAACTGAGCTGCGAGGCCAGGTATGAAGTATGAATACATATTTCAGTGGTACCACCTGTAGCTTGGCAAGGCGTACATTATTTTTTAAATCTTACTTCACTTTTTGGACTTAAAAGTTTTAATATTTAACTTTTGACTTAATAATGTAGATCTCACCAGTCAGCGAAAAAATATTCCTTTAAAGTTAACGTATGCTGTGAAAACTTACGTGGCTTCACGGACTCCTGTCTAGGAACCTGGCGCAGCAGCTCGATGGTGATCTCTGAGGTGTTGGTGACGGGAGGTGAGGGACGTGCGATGGTGGCGCCTGAGTAGCCGAACGTGGAGAACCCGCGGCTGTTAGTGCCTGTTGTGCCTGAACCTGCGAAACACAGGTCACCGTCACCGGTTGAGCTTGGTCCATACGTATGCTCCATGTGGATTATCGAGCTCATTTTCCGCTAAAGGCGTGGCAGAGTCAAGTGTTGCACACAAGAGATCCTCATGGGTCGAAGTGCCACCGACTAGTTTGTTGTTGGTAGAAGACAATATGCTCCATGTGGACCACTCAGTGTAGTGGATAGTAAATGGACTGCACACAAAGCTTACTCTACGCACAAGAAGAATCGTATACTAAATCACACTAGAAACTTCAAAGTACATTTATCATCATCATCTTAGTCATAAGAAGTCCACTGCTGGACGCAGACATCCCCCATGGATTTCCAAAAAGACCGGTTGGAAGCGGCTTGCATCCAGCGTCTTCCTGCCGTAAGAGGTTATCTGTCAATCTCGTGACTGGTCTTCCTTACGCTGCGCTTGCCGGTGCGTGTTATCCACTCAAAATACATTAAATAAATAAACTTAGTCAAGACAAAGGAAGCAGACTGTAGGTCATCCGGCTGCAAGATGGGTGAACGATATTTGTTTATCGCTTGTCGAACATGGACTCGATTGGCGCAGGATCGAGGCAGATGGCATGCTAAGAGAGAGTTCATACCCAGCAATGGGATAGAGAAGGCTGTGGATGATGATGAACAATGTTATACTGTATAAAGATATGAAATATGAATTAGAAATATTTTTGGTTACCCCACCAGTCATCCCTTTCATGTCATCAGTCATTTTACCTTTATTGTTTCGTACGTAACAAGTTACGGAACAATAGTTACGTACGCGGCCGAAACGGTCAAAACCACCAAAAAATACCAGTTAGGTACTCACCATCAGAACTGGGCGGAGGATCAGTTTGGAACAAGCTTTCCCTGGTCTGACAGCTGGATTCCTTTGTGTCAGGGGGACCCACAGACGCATCTCTTATCTCTTTCCTTTCTTTTTCTTCTGTCTCCCGTTTACTTCTAAAAACAGTTATAAACTCATAGATAATTCTGGAGATGGCGTTGATTGTTAATGAGGGCTTTCAAAAAATTATTTAAAATTGTTGATAGATGGCGCTCATAAACATTACATTCACATTAATACTCTATGAAAGATGGTTTCTAAACGGAATATTACATTCTTAAAGCTCATTTTCTCTATTAATACATAAAAAAAAACAAATAATACATAAATAATTAATCCATCCGTGATCAACGTTGCTGGTACATCATCGAACTATATTTCTTAACGATTACTGTATTAACCCTAAGCTTTGTTGTGTACTGTTTGTTGATCCTAATAAACAATAAAAAAAAAAGTTTTATTATTTAATAAATAAATAATAATAAAATAATATGTTACTGCAAACTTCTGTCTTCAACAATTACTCTGAAGTCTTTATCATTATTCTGAAGGTTTTAACATTTTACTATCAAAATATACGTTCGATTTCTTCATCTGACAACATATTTTAATATGCATACAGTAGAATTGAGAACCCCTTCTTTTCGGAAGTTGGTTAAAAATAGTTACTACTAGTATACTATACCTGATTGATTCTTCCCTTTTACTCATATCACTTTTCCTCTCGCTCTGTCTCTCGTTCTGTCTCTCGCTGTGTCTCTCGTTCTGTCTCTCGCTGTGTCTCTCGCTCTGTCTCTCGCTGTGTCTCTCGTTTTGTCTCTCGCTCTGTCTCTCATTTTGCCTCTCGTGCCGGTCACTCCTGTGGTCCGGCCTCTCCTTCTCGCTCCTTCTAGATCTTCCGTTCCGTTCTATTCTGACGTCACCGCTTTCCGGGATGCTCTCTACTTCTCTTCGCCACGGCTCATCTTCTAGGTTGACGTGAGTTTCTTGGATGTAGTCTGAATCGATACTGCAGTCCTGTGAACAAAACATAAAGAAGACTGAATAAAGGCTAAGTATATACTGATTCTTGTTTTGTTGCTACCAATTTGTTTCCTCCTAATAATATCGGCTACAGAAAAATAGTCAACACATACATCTAAACATATTCTTGAAGAACATCCTTGAACAATCGGATAAAACCACGACTGCAGTACCGAAAAGACTGTACTGTTTTTTTCAACATTTTTTTTATTTCAAATTTAATTTCAACAAAATCGGTTTATTAGTTTGATTTAAATATAAAATAACTGACGAAAATTGACATCCAAGTAAACGAAATTGCGTACCTATATGAATTCGATAGTTTCAGTTCTAACTACGGAACCCTACCTTGCGCGTGGTCCGATGCACTTTTGGGCAATTATTTAAACAATAATATTTAGTAGACAAAGTGAAACCAAGATAGATCTGTAATCCAACTCGCCTGATGACAAGCGACGGTGTGGCCGAGGATGAAGCTCGTCGATCTAGAAGATATCTTATTGTTTATTTTTTACATTGCATTACAATTACATACATAGCCTAGGTACATACATAATCACCCTAATAGGGTATAGCAATCTAGTGCGGAGCGGAACGGTTTATTCTATTATGTGTTTGTCTTTAAAAAACTCTTCTATCGTATAATAGCCTTTTTTAATTAATATATTTTTTAGGGTTTGAGAAAATTCTGTATATTTTCTATTTCTTTCAGCTGCGTTGGTAAATTATTATATATTTTGATAGCCATAGAATGAGGGCCGGAGCTGTGTATATATAGTTTGGAAGATGGCAATATCAAATTATGTTTATAGTTCGATCTCATTAGGCAATCTCTTTTATAAGCTAATTTTGGGAAAAAGTAAGGGTGTTTTTTTTATGAATATGCAGTTTTCGAAGATATATTGAGAAATTAATGTCAGAATTTTGAATTTAATTAAATAAGAACGGTGAAAGTGTGGTATATGTCAGGTAGTTTAATGTTAGCTATAATACGTAGACATTTATCTATTCATTCTAGCTCTAAAAATTCCAAGAATGTAGTTCTCAGGAAACAGAGGCGGCAAAGTATTCCATTCCTGTGCAGTACGCATCAATCAAGCACCGATATCACTGAGACAAACATTAGACAATGACAAAGCGAAAACATTGTTAGACAAAGTGAATCTCTAAATACACATTCGCAGCGTGCCCGTGCTGCCCGTGGCGGGCATAGCAACCGGTCTGTGTTCACTGCCCACTTCTCCGGCCGGAATTTAATAGCCTTACAATTACGAAACCTTCCAATTAGCAAAACTTATCTCGGACAAAAAATACCCTAAATTTTCTTAAAATCTTTCTTTATTATTCTTTACGTGTAGCCTTCATCAGGTCCGAGTACTTGTCGGCTTAGGTACGAAGGAGATCTAGATCTTACCAAAGTATAACTAAGTTTGTAAAAGTTATAATAACGAAGGAAAAAGAAAATCGAGAGTGGATAGATAGGTATTTGCGTAGAAACACGCGCCTAGATCTACTGATACCTAATCAAAATACTTACCTATGTAAGTTTGAACAGTATAGACATTCAAACTCAACGTTATTATACATTTTGGGGTTTCAACTTTATGAGAATTCAACTTTCCGTTCGTAAATGTATGAAATATTTTGTCAAAAATCGTCGTTTGTAAAATTAGAAAACAACATCACAAATATTCGACAAAAATTTCAATTTGATCCAAGTCAATTTTCAGACATGAATGAAAATAATTCTTTAAAAATATGGGTGTGCGCGAGCGAGACGGACGATGGTCTGACTACGGATTCTTAAAAAGAATGTTTGTGGGTGAACCTAAAGTTGAAATATATAACCAAGTAAACTGAAATACGACTGACCTTTCTTTTGGAGAAGCTGTCTCGGCGTCTCTTGTACATCTCATTAGCCCTGTTCTCCCGCTCCAGGCTGGCGCGTGGCTCGGAGTCCCTCTGGAGCCGCTTGGCGTCCAGCGTCAGTCTGCTCGACATGGCATCCAGCCGGTCTTCGCACGACTCTCTGATGTGAGCCTGATAGAGAAGATAATTAGATGGTGTTCTATAAGGCACGAATATCTATAAAAAAAATATAGAAGTACAAAATAACGATTTCGTTTCATTGTGGATTTCGAACATTCGATTTACAAATTCGTATTTCAAAAGCAATTTGATTCTGTTTTGTGTTTTTAAAATTGTCCACAACAACAACTTAAGTGTTTTATAATATTTATCGTTTTATCTCGAAAAATTTTAATCACAGATGATTCAGAATAATTATCTTTGATAGCTTATGACATGGTCTACTACTATGGGTAATCTTGAATAGTATAGTATACTCTATAGTATAGTATATTCTTAATAGTATTAAACTCTTACCTTAATAATTTTGTGGTCATCGTACAGCTTTTTGATACACTTGTAGAGGAACACGATGCTCATGGTGGACAAGATGAGAGAGAAGATCACCAGGATCACTATAATGTGCGCCTGGCCGATCTGATCCGCGGCTGGAACCTGCCATATTATCATACCAATGGTATCTATCTTCCATTTTTTGTGTACATGAACATATACTTATATTATAAAACTAAGCTCTTTAAAGTACACAAAATCGTCCCTTATAATATATGTTGACATATACCGTCAATATCGATGGACATTTCACACAACAACATCTAGCCCAAACTAAGCAAAACTTGTACTATGGAGACTAGGTGGTTGTGTGGCTCTGGGTGAGGATCGAACCGATCGATTTGATTGCAATATTTAGTGACAAGATGATTTTGTTTTTGCAGATTGTGCTGTTTGGGTCCGCCAATTATTCTTAATGGTAAAGTGTCAGTTCTAGACATATTCGTTACAGGTTACATATTCGTTCTTCTTTTGTGATTATAATTTATGCTACTTACTTAAATGGTAAAAATTCAGTTCTAATGATACATGCTAAGATGCTAACATATTCATTCTTATTTTAGGAATATAATTATGCTCAATGGTAAATAGCTAGCTCTAATAATACATGCTTATATATTCATTCTTATTTTGAGAATATAATTATGCGCAATAGTAAAAAGACAGTTCTAATGATACATGCTTACAAATTCATTCTTATATTTGAATATATAATTATGCGTATTGGTAAAAAGTGAGTTCTAGCGACACATGCTTACATTGCACTTCTCCGGGTCCTCGTCTGTCTTCAGCCTGCAGTGTGCCTCTTTGTCACAAAAAAGTGATTTTTCGATGCACGTGTTATCGTCGCAGTCGAATTCCTCGGAAGTGCATTTCTCTGGAACAATCAAATATTACATACAAACTTCAAATCACCCCTATTTTCTCGTTATGAGGTAGACAGTGCATTAGAGATAATTGGGCTGTTTGGGACTACCTTTAACCGTGATTAGAGGGTTTATGGAAGGGGATGAGAGAAGGTATTAGAAGGTAAGATGTACAACATATTGATTTACAATGACAATGACTGACAGTTGCCCTCAAGCGTTCGCGCTGGTTATAACTAAAACTCAGTGTGCTTAAATGGCATTATGTTTAGATCAAAGGAGAGGTAGAGCAATAGCGCACTGGCGGCTAGGCCGCAGCGGCCAGGTCGCGGCGGCCATCGAGATAGATACATTAGTATGAAATCGCCATAGAGCACGCGCTGCCAGCGGCCACACCAAGCCGCAGCGGCCGGTGAGATCGAAGCGACGCATTTGCGGCCCGTGTTCAGTCGCTGGCCGCTGCGGCCACTGAGATCAATTGCATTGTAGTTAAATCACCAGTGTGCGCGCACTAGCCGCGGCGGCCGCACGTATGTACCCAATATTTTTTCCTTTTCTTTTTCCGCTTGTTACTTATAAGATACAAAAGCACTGCTATTTCCTCAACGTCCATTTTGAAGCGCGCTGTATGTACAACTGACGATCGTAGGTTTTGGCTCATTGAGTATGTTCAAGAGCGAGATATACTCAGTGAAGCCATGACACTAAATCTTGAAGACAAAGTTTCTTAGTTTCTAAATTTTATGATATGCATGACAGCTGTCAAAAATTGACAGCGCATATCATATCTGTTATCTTTGTGGGGAAACCAATACTCTAGGATCAATAGTATCTGAGATTTACGAGGCTGTCAAGTTTGACAGCTGTCATCTCTAATCTACACGAGATATCTAAGTTTTCACTATTGTTTCATTCGTTGGAATTAAAGACGTTATTGCCTAATGGAACTGGTGGAAGTGTGTATGTGGGTGTTCATTGCAATCACCGTAAGGACTTTTCATTGCATTGACAAAAGTTTGTGCCAAAAAAAAAGTTCCAGATTATCTTGTTACGTCTAAAATTAGAACAAAGTTAGAGCCTCACCTTCAGGGTTATTAGGATTGAGTGATCTATACGCGACGTAAGTAGCACTGAACTGTGTTTTGTTGGTGTATGCCGACTTCGCCAGGAAGAGTCTCACGTGCATCTTGTTCCCTGGATCGTTGGTGTCCTTGTCTTCCTTCGTAGAGACTGGGTTGGCTATGGATCCGCAGTACTGGACGATTCTGTAATGATAGCCGTTATGAACATTAAGAAGTATCATTAAAAGAGAGACGATGGTATCATGTTCGATAGAGAAGATGGTCGGTACGTCCACCTGCCACCTGCCACCTGCCACCTGCATAGGAGCCGATCAACAAATCAATAAATCTCAGCCCCGGCAGGTCTGCGAGATCTACTGAGCCCAAACGAGTGCATTTTTTACAGTTGTGAGTCGGAACTGTAAATAAGAACCACCTGAAGAATAGTTTATAAACTCACTGAATATAAAACAAGTAAAAGCATAGAAAATTTCAGTTCTCAGCACTTTCGAGGATATATAAATAAATATTTGTGGAAATTGCACACAACACCATCTAGCCCAAACTAAGCAAAGCTTGTACTATGGAATTAGATGGCTGATAGAATACATGTATACTTTTTTTTGTAAATATATACCTAAGATACATAAAACACCCAGACGCAGAACAAACATCCATGCTCAACACACAAATGTTTGCCCTGGGTGGGGATCGAACCCACGACCTACAGCTACCACGGCAGGCAAACATACTACCAACTAAGCCACAAGACCAGTCAGATAAGACACATCTTTAAGGCTTTAGTGTCTTGTCCATATATTATATCTTGATGTTGCACTTTCTAAACACACATGATGTCATTGTCACTATTCACAAGTCACACACGCGTCTAACAACGTTTACCTTACTTGAGGCTTGCCACGCCGACCCGGGGAAACCTATCTACGTATAATAAGACACATCTTTGTATTGGTTTCAACTATGAACGGTATTTAGAATGAAAGTATCACTCTAGGAGTGTTTACATTGTGCACTCACCTGTACTCCATTTCCGCTTTGTAACCAAACACTTCGATGACGTTTGTTTCACACTCATTCGGGTTGTCTAGCTTGAATGCAGTGAAGTTTAAATAAATCTGAAAATATAAAAGAACCATTGAATTTTTATCGATATCGAAAACAAGAAAACTTGCTAAGGGCATGTCGGGCCACGGAAAGTGTAGGGTTCTGTGGTTGCACGTCACATTAAATAGATTTCTTAGATTTAAGTTGATTGCCTTTTAATCGTTAACTTGTACAGCCTACTTTTCTGTGATTGTTTTTTTAGTAATGTAAAATGTTTTCTTGTATAGACATATAAAAGAAATGAAGACTTTTACCCGACTACGCAAGAAGAAGGGTTATGTTAAGTTTTTTGGATATATGTAGGTATGTATGTTCCTACGTCAGATCCTGCAGTGTAAACGGCTTGACCAAGTTTAATGTAAAGAATCGTTAGATTCGTCTTCACTACCCAAGTGTCACAGGTTTCTTTATAATAATAATAATAATAAGCAAACATAAATAATACACTTTTAGGTAACTTTCTTCAAACTTTTTCGAAACAAATAACTTGTTTTACAATAACAGTATTAAAAAATGCTCATTAATAGAAAGTATAGGCAAAACCGCTGTAGTTTTGCGTATTTTGTTGGATTGCATTTTAAAGTTATTTTGTTATAAAAATCAAAGTACTGCATCGATTTTATATGGGGCCACCTCTGAAGTATGAAATACCAAATAAAAAAAAAGAAGAAAAGAACATCAAAAAGAAGTCATTATTGATGGAGTAATAGCTGAACAAACATAAAGATGAATAGAGAACCTCCTTCTTTTTGGAAGTCGGAAATAAAACTTAAAACTTTGAAATTTGAATTTCCCGCCGCATGTCCGCCGATGGCCCTTCATATATTATTACCTTCGTGTTAGGCTTGGTTTCTATAGTCCAGAGTACCTCTACGTCGGTGCTTTGCTTGAGACAATCTTTATTAATGTATTTTAAGCCGACCCAACCGAGGAAAGAGTTCTCTTTATGGTAACAAGACGCTGGAACGCTTTCTGTAAACAGAGAAACAAACATATTTTGTAAACAAGTCATGGTGTAGACCTCGCAAGCACGAAGATTTTTTGCAACAATTATGTTCAACAGTCTGTGTTTCATTTGTACCAGTTTTTTATCTTACTTGGTCGAATCTAACCCGAATATAGGAACATAATAAAAACAGGTAATTAAATTAGCTTTTGAGTATTTTAATAAAATGTCTTTTAAAAAATTAATATAATTTTTATTAGCTATTTAATTATTTATTTTCTGCACATAGATTTTAAATTGTCGTTTTATTATTTAGTCTTAAGGTGTACCTATACATAAATAGTAGAAGTCGGTGCTTATAGTTTTTTTTGCGGTAGTTATATATTAGGATCATAATGTAATTATAATAAATACTAAATTTTCTGTGAAAAAAAATCTCGTTCTTGGGGAAATGATATTCGACATTTCAGAATTCGGATCATCAGTCCGTTTGGAACTACAGTCGGAGGTGACTCTAAATGGACGGTGTACTGTAATGTGACTCACGACTAGTCCCAGACACGTAGTTGATTTCTATCCGGAACCCGTTGTACTCGATGGTGTCGTCCGAGGAGAACTTAAGCCAGGCGTACCGGCCAGACGTCTGGATCACTGAAGGGAACGTGTCTCCGCACAGCTTACCGAGCAACTTCGAGTAGCCCTGCTCGCCGTCTCGGATCTGTTCAAATCATGTGGAAATCAAGTTATAAGCCAGCAGCAGAAAGCTGCCAAGAAGCATTTAATGCGGTAATGGAGTCACACTATTATTTTGTGCTATTGTTGTGGAGACATGAGGCATTTGAGGGACGTAAGCCAAATGCCTAATATCTGAAATTGCGCTCCGCAGAGTGAACGGCGGTGACTCCAGCTCCGATTCGTTCCTGGTGCAAAGGTTGCTATTGCCATTCAGCGGAGTGATGCTGTTAATATTGTGGGTACGTTTCCGCCGGTATTAATGCGGGGCAAAAATTATCAAATAATCCGTAAATTTTTTGATGGAAAAATTTATAGTAATTTAAGTTATTTAATATTATTGGAGTTATCACCACAGCAATTATAAGATTAATTAGAACGCCAGCGCCACCTGGTGTTGCTCAGTGGAGTCTATGACGTAGCATAGCGCCCAAGAGCGTCTGTCGTGTGGAATTGGGAGAATTCTTAATCTAAATTTTGAGCTGATTTCCTTCGCCTGGATTCTATATTAGCCTTGAATAACCAAGCGGAGCGAGTTATTTCTCTGCATCGACTTGTAAAATTTTCTAATCTGTTCGGTGTTTTGTTTGGATGTTGTTACTTGCATACAAAACGTATTTTTAGGGTTCCGTACATCAAAAGGAAAAAAACGGAACCTTTATAGGATCATTTTGTTGTCCGTCTGTCTGTCTGTCCGTCTGCCCAGGTGTCAATACCTTTATCTCGGGAACGCGTGAAGGTATCGAGTTGAAATTAAAACCATATACGCAGATTCATAGTATCTTGCTGCAGAAAGAAAAATTAAATTTCTCAGTTTTCAAAAACGCACATTTTGACACTCACAAGGGAATCAAAACCTATGGGGTACTTCCCGTTGACCTAGAACTATGAAATTTGGCAAGAAGCATTGCGTTATAGTACACATATAGGAAAAAATCCGAAAACTGGAAATTTTTAATTTAATCACTAAAAAATAGGGACTTTATGCAAGTAATGAGGGTCCAAATTTTAAAGTAAATTAACCGTATCATGTGACATATGAAAGAGCTTCATTAATATAAGCTAAAACAGGGTTTTAAATATTTTTGTGTATATTTTTCGGTTTATGAAGGAAAATATAAAGAAACATACGATTTCCACCTTTTATCTACTAGTTTGTCCGGAACCCCCGGTGGGCGAGTCTGACTCGCACATGTCCGGTTTTTTTTTTCAACTAACCGTGACTAAGCTGAATAAACAAGTTTTACAATTTCATAGTTTTTTTTGTCATCGGCGACTTATCATTGTCTCAAAGGGCGAAGTTTTTCTTTTTAAATTTGTTATATTTTGACGGTACGCGGTGACGTCACAGCGAACAATTTGGAAGAAGGCAAAAGAGATATCATACTTTAGATAGAAGAGATATCTAGTAACCTTCAGGTCCTAGGCCCAGGACCTGAAGGTTGCTAGATATCTCCTACACAAGCCTTACCTCCAAAAAGTCATATTTACATTCCGGGTGGTATTCTATCTGGAACTCGTCGATAAACTTCAGTTGTATTACTTGACCCTCTTCCGCTGAAAATACAGTAATACCATATATTCATTAAAATAAAATCATCCTTTCATGGTGGTTATTCCAAAACGGTTTGATTTCACTTTTATGCCATCGTATGGAGAACCGTATAGAGTATTGCATAGGCACGAGAAATTAGTAACATTGAATAATAGAATAGAATAACTTTATTGTACATCCATACAGAGTAATTTAAATATAGATAATAATCGGAGTTGAAAATACAACGGCGACCTTATCGCATAGAGCGATTTCTTCCAGGCAACCTTAGGGTGTATAGGAAACAGGCAATTTGGGAAGGAGGTTGGTAACATGTGTTTACTGAAACCATCCAATGCTTGATTGTATGTACGTACTACGTATGTATTAAAGACTTACCTATTACTTTTGTAACACAATTAGCTTTCTTGTAGTATAATTTCTCTCCCTTCTTGTGCGGATGTTGTATATAATCATCAATATTATTGAAATAGTAACATTCATCTTCAGCTTCTCTTTTACTTTTTTGCTTTATCACTTTGTTTTCTTTGAAAATTCTCAAACTGTCTTTGCTTTTTAACTTAAAATTCATTTTATTTAAATTAATATTTCTAGAAACTTCTGGTTCTACGTATATTTCATTATTCTTATTTAAGACTGATTCTTTATATGTATTCGTGTTGATATTGCTAGAAACTTCCGGTTCTCCCTCGTATATTTCGTCATACTTATTTATGTTATATTCAGAGTCTTGTTTGTTTAGTTTATTTACATACAATTCGCTATTGCTTTCATCTAAATTCTTATGAGTATTGGTCCATCGTTTGACAGTAGCGTGGTGAGCCGGGTGGTATCCCATCTCTGCTGGTGCTCTCAGACTGTTGTCATAATCAGCTGGTAGATCTGATGCTGTGCCGAAGATTGAACAAACTGAAACAATAGATAAATTCAAAATTAAAACAAAATCTCACAAACACGTGCTATTTAATAGAAAGGGGAGAAATAACAATGTTACAGATGTTACTAAAAAAATTAGATCAGAACTGGGCGTCTATAATCGTTTTATTGTTATCCAATTCAGTTATAATTAAGCCGTGCTTTAGGTATATGTTCTGTATAACATGTTTGCATGTGTCACACTTTTACACCTATTCTTTTATTGAACTGTCTTAGTGGTTGCTTTTTTCGTTTCAATGCAAAACGCCAAAAATGCAAAATCCCATAATAAAAAAAGTCGTTACAAATTACGACAAATATTTAATACCAAGAATTGCATAATTGCTGTAATAACAAGTATAAGTTTAGAAAACTAAAAACAACGACAAAATACGGCTGAACCGATTTTGATGAAACATAAACTAAGAACATTCTCGATGAATTTCTCTTTAAAAAAAAACTAGATCATAATCGGTTCATCCGTTTGAGAGCTTCGATGCCACAGACAGATATACAGATAGACAATTCAAACTTATAGCATCCGTCTATTTGGGTCGGGAGTCACTACTTCTAAGGTATCGCTTTGCGTCCGTGAATTGCGACTTTACCGTAAAATGCCTTCAAAGTCCTGAGCTTGTGAAATATTAATCGAGGTGAGTTTAATTTTCGATTACGATTTTATGTACACTTTACGAGGCAGGTAATAAAAAATAATTGAAAAAATCTTTACGAGTCATCTTTATGTAGCAATTCAAGGAATTTTGGCTTAGGATTTTATTGTTCACATATTTAAGTTAACAAGTTCGCGAGGTAAGCGCCATTTTAATGTATTACTGATTTTTTATCACAGGTGTTTATTGCACGTAGAACTGAAGGCCGGTGGGACCGAAAAGTTCTCGAGCCATACGCCGGCAAGCGCTGCGTAGGGAGACCGGCCACGAGATAGACTTAAGTCTAGTAAAAATAACGATATAATTATATAAAATAAATGCATACAACATAAAATACAAAAAAATAAAACATAACCCCTCCTTCTTGCGCAGTTAGGTAAAAAGTGATAAATCTTTGTTTCACACGGACTGATCTCATATATAAGCATGCTGGAGACATCCCTTAAAAGCGTATACTTTTAATAAATATAAAAGGGTCCCAGCTGCAGTGGACCCTTTTAGTGATAATAGATCTTTTAACACTGGCGATGGAATGTTAAAAAATGATTGTCATTCTATAATCACTTACAATGAATACGAAGAAGTATTGGGGTGTACGTGCATTGGGTTATGGGACCAACTATTGCGTTGACCAAAAACAGACAGAGAAATTAGACCAAAAATAAATGGGTAAATAGACGGACAACGAAGTGATCATAAGAATTTAGTTTTTTTTTCATGTACGATACCCGAAACTGTAAAAATAAATATAATATTTAAAAACTACGGGTTTTTAAATAATTCAAATGTTCGTGATAAAAATTGACTTTAAAATTATGTTATTTATAATAGTTTTCAAATCAAGGTTGCTTGTTTCTATCTCAAATTTTATTTATATCAATAACAATTTAAAAATACTCTCAAAAGTTCATTCTAAAGCAAAGTAATTGTTTTATATCGTCAAATTAAAACACAAAATTCGCAATACATATTTTCTTGGACATTTAATCCAACCAATGGCATGTAACCGTGGTAATGCGAGTTGACCCTCACAGCCACGGCATACCTACAGGCTGCCGAGGAGACAAACGACCAGGATTTTCAGAAAAATGAGAGAAATGACTTTCGGAATGTTGAACATTATTTAAAGAGACTATGGAATTCGGGTAACATTTCGAGCAAGGATCGTTCCGATCGATTCTTTACAAATAAAATATATTATATTACTAGATTTGTTTACATAATTCTTAAAAAAACTTAAACAACGACTTCAAAATACGCAATACACGCGACTTGCTGTTCATTTTTCTACAGGCGCTTGGATGATATTTTACCAGTTATTTTGTTATAAAAACCAAAGTAGTTCCTCGATTTAGATAAAATTTATATGGGACCACCTCTGCAGTATGATCTACCAAATACTAAAATAATCATCAAAATCAATGCACAATTGGCTGAGTAATCGGTGAACAAACATACAAAAAAAAACATACACACCGACATACATACTCCTTCTTTTTGGAGGTCGGTTAAAAAGCATTATTAAGATTTAATAAATTAAATGTAAAAAAATTAAACAACAATAGACTTCAAAATCGCAATTTTGATTTAAAAACTAAGCTACTAAACCAATTCTCATGATATTTCTATGAGACTAACAACGCAAAAAATATTGTTCAAATATATTCGAGGAATGGAATGTGAAAAATGAAAATGTAAGAGCACTCCTGTGATTCATCAACATTTCACAAGTTAGTAAGGCAAGATGTATGCACGTAGGTACGTAGGTACGTAGGTACGAGAATGTGTTGGCGGCACAGCTTGATTGTGTAATCTCACAAGATATATGTATATACAACTCTTTGAAGTCATTTTATTTATTTGAATACTCTAATACTCGTTTTTTAACCAAAATTTTCATAACTTTTTATTTCGACAACCACTTTACCAATTTTGCTCATATTTAAATATATTATTACCTACATCTCTACATAACAAACATATCATCGTTCTGGGTCCTGCGATACAGGATTTTCCAGGACCTTCAATCTATCTGTTAAACCTCTTGCTAAGGAGAACACAATTTTCACAAGCTAGAAATAAGTCTCTTAAATAATTTTAGTAGATATAACAATATGTTTAAATTCTATAGCTAAGGTTACATGTAAAAACATTTATTGGAAATAAATATTTTTGTATTTTGTATTTTAAAGATTTCTAGCTTTATAATATCAGCCAATAAATTGTCAATAAGCCAATAAGCAAACTATCGTAGGTATGTTGTTTTTAACTCAATACCCAAAAAAGGGGTGTTATAAGTTTGACGTGAGTATTTGTGTATCTTTATATATATATCTGTGTATATGTATATCTGTGTGTCTGTCTGTGGCATCATTACTCTCAAACAGGTGGACCGATTTTGTTCTATTTTATTTTTGTTTTAAAGAGGATTTCATCGACAGTCTTCCTGGCGGATTCATCAAAATAGCCGCATACCCCCGACAAAAAAAAGCCGTTTTTTTTGTCGGGGGTTTTGAGTTTTCTAAGCTTGTACTTGTTGTATCGTATGACGCAAGGGTAAGGAGTGATTTAATGTAATCACCTTGAAAAAGTAACGCAACTGCATTAGCAGGCAAGTGACGAATCCATATAATTATGTATGTATTAAAAAAGTATTAATCAATTATAATTAGTTCAAAATATTAAAACATAAAATATTAATAATAAATTAATATTAATATTGTATGGTTTAAGACCAACACCACAAGAGGCTCTCGCTAGATAGTTTGATCATCCTTCACGGCGCGCATTGTCAGTGTATTCCTCAGTCTGTAGCTCGTACCACCGACAGCTGGTGTCAGCTCCTGTCCCGCTCGCTGCCGGCGGCACTCTACTTTTAAGTTTTTTACAATAAGTATTTGTTATTTTTATAAGTTTATATTTCTATTGTAAAAAAATAATAATTAAGAAATCAAATAAATAAGTGAAACTAATATAATGTATAGTATAATACATATTATTAATAGTGTCACTATCAAATGTCGCCGTGCAATTTATTTGCATTCAATGTTAATTGAATAGGTACTAAGTTGTATTTAAACTTTATTTTGTTCAAGTAATCTTAGGGTTTTTCACCAATTCTTTCTTGGCCGAGACTAATTTCACTTGCATCTGTCAAGTTTAGTTACAGTCTAGGGTTTTCATGTTAATTTGTTGAAGTTTACTTGCATATTCATAGTGTTGTACTTGAAGCTCGAAACAGAGCTTCGCTTGCTGCGGTTCAACGTTCTAGTAACGGCGTAAGTTCTAGCTAGTGATGTGCTCCGTGAAAGGGCGGTGTTTGATGTTCCTAGAGATGGGATAATGTCGATATTTTCATGACATGATATCGATGTTTGGATTTTTTTTTCTGTTAAAACAATGGTTTGCTGTTGTTATTTTAATAAAACTCATTTTTGAATAATTGTAGTTTTAAAAATTGAAAACCCCATTTCAAAATGCGAAATTTTGTTTTAACAACCATACTGCTGATACAATTTTGATGAAACTAATCTAAAAGTATATACTTTCAAACAAAAAACTTTATGAAATCGGTTAATGAATGTCGGAGTACCGCATAGGTAACAAACATAAAATAAAAATAATATAGCCGTTAACCTCCAATCCTCCTTATTTTGAAGTCGGTGAAAATTACAACTACTTAGGTATAAAATTGGTAATTTTCTGCAAAACAAAACTAACACTTAACCTAAACTTGATACCTATAAGCTATAAGCAATTTTATATAACACTGATGGGGACACAATGCATAATTTTGATTAATCATCACTTCCTAAGATCATTAATAATGTGTATGTTGAATTAAATTTTAAGTTAAACCTAGCACATCTAAACAATATAATTTATCTTTAGAAATAACTTATAAATAATCGGCCAAGTGCGAGTCGGACTCGCGCACGAAGGGTTCCGTACTATCATCTATAATACTACAAAGTTTAGTTCTGTTTATTAAATAACGAGAAATCAACGAAATTCCAAGTAAAAGTCGAGTCGAGTAAAAATTGTTTAAAAATTACGTTTGTTGTATGGGAGCCCCCCTTTAATATTTACTTTATTGTTATTTAATTATTTATTTTGAAAGGTAATATACAAGTAAATATTCTGTGAAAATTTGAAGCGTCTATCTGTTACCGTTTTTAATATTGAGCAAAAAAATACGAAAAAAACACGTTAATTGTATGGGGACCCCCCCTAATATTAAATTTTTTTAAATTTTTAGTATTTGTTATAGCGGCAACGGAAATACATCATTTGTGAAAATTTTAGCTTTCCAGCTATCATGGTTTATGAGATACAGCCTGGAGACAGACAGACAGACAGACAGACAGACAGACAGACAGACAGCGAAGTCTTAGTAATAGGGTCCTGTTTTTACCCTTTGGGTACGGAACCCTAAAAACGCTTCAATGCCATTCTTTCATGGTAGATTTGCCTTCAGCTCGAACTAAGCGCTTTGCTTCCCCTTCCTAATTCAAACCGCTCGGGAATGGAATGCCTTGCCGCCGTCCTTGTTTCCTAAAAACTATCAAGTCTAGAGTGAATGAGTGTTTTCTATGTCTACGTGCTTCATTATCGGCCACAGCATCACTTTCCATAAGGCATGCTGGTGGTCAAACGTAGAGCTTTAAAATGAATATGAGGGCAGTGTGGGACCATAAAAATAAAATTCAGTATTTCATTATTTCAATTTCAAAATTATAAAGTTTTGAGACTTAAGGCGCTCAAAAACTATATCATGTTGGGTCTTAAAGTACACCATATAACATCTAAACAATTTTTTAAATTTGTTTTTTTATATTTTAATTTTTTGAAGTGAAAACTTTTTTAGCGGCGTTATGGATTTTTGGGATGGGTAAAAAATGTTAAACTCGCGTCAGATCGTCAGATCGTAGACGGACAGATAGAAACCTATTCTAACGTTCTGCATTTAAAGTTCATTATTGTATGTACAAATTTGTCCTTCTAGCATGACGTCATTATTTTAGTCAGAAAGTCAGAAACCTATTTTAACGTTCTGCGTTTAAAGTTCATTATTGTATGTACAAATTTGTCCTTCTAGCACGACGTCATTATTTTAGTCAGAAACCTATTCTAACGTTCTGCGTTTAAAGTTCATTATTGTATGTACAAGTTAGTCCTGTTTTTTTGCTATTTTATTTTTTACTTTTCACTTCTGCCGGCACTCCCTGTTGTTTGTTGTTTTTTTTTTTGTATAGTCTAAGAAGACAGTAGGAAGTATAGTCGTAGTTCTTAATAGCGATTAATTACGTGAAAAAAAACGAAAGTATCGATATGTCGATATTTCCGAGCACATCCCTAGCCGCGTGGAAGAGATCCCTCGGGAGGCGCCCTGAGGCCAGCACTAATTTATTCATTGCTCAGTTGGCGCTAACTGCCGCTTGACTTTTGAAAAATTCGACGCTTTGCTTCAACTTTCGTCTTTCCAACTACGTGGGAAAATTAAATTTGTATTTTTTTTTCATGTGTATGCGACAAGCACGTCGCTCCTTTTTACCGACTACAAAGAGAAGGAGGTTAACATTTCGGCTGTATTTTTTTTTGTTTGGCTTTTATATTTGTTACTGTATAACTCTGTCATTCGTGAACCGATTTAAAAAAATATTTTTTGTTTGAAAGCATATACTTTCAAATTAGGCCCATAGATATTTCATCAAAATCGGTTCAGTTCTTTGGTATTTGAAACAAAATTGCGCATTTTGAAGTAGATTTTTCTTTATTAGGGTTCCGTACCTCAAAAGAAATAAACGGAATCCTTATAGGATCACATTGTTTACCGTCTGTTCGTCTGTCCGTCCGTCCGGGTGTCAAGACCTTTATTTCGGGAAAGCGTGAAGGTATTGTGTGGAAATTAAAACCATATACGCAGATCTATAGTCTCTTGCTGCAGAAAGAAAAATCAAATTTCTCAGTTTTCGTAAAAAAAGTTAAAGCTGAATATGTAGTAAAAATGCACATTTCGACACTCACAAGGGAATCAAACTTATGGGGTATTTCCTGTTGACCTAGAACTATGATATTTGGCAAGAAGTATTGTGTTAAAGTACACATATAGGAAAAAATCCGAAAACCGGACATTTTTAGCTAAATCACAAAAAAATAGTGTCTTTTTGCAAGGAATGAGGGTCCAAATTTTAAATCATGTGGGGTATCATAAGAAATAGCTTAATTAGCATAAGTTAAAACAGGTTTTTAAATATTTTTACGATGTATAGTTTTCAGTATAGGAAGGTACTTAAATATAAATAAAATATATGATTTCCCCTTTTATCTATTAGTTTGTACGGAACCCTCGGCGGGCGAGTCGCACTTGTCCGT
This sequence comes from Lycia hirtaria, assembly GCA_947563715.1. Lineage (NCBI taxonomy): Eukaryota > Metazoa > Arthropoda > Insecta > Lepidoptera > Geometridae > Lycia > Lycia hirtaria. Next base: position 38,133,224 of record OX387383.1, on the reverse strand, counting down.
TTTTTTTTACTAACGTCAAACGGAAGGACATGGCGAAACTATATGGGTTCCATGTTTACTACGACACCCTATAAATGTTTTCATAAACATAATTATGTTTCAAATAGTTTGCATCGTGCTGGTCACAGGTGGGACTAGGTGACACGATAAATCCGTTAAAAATTGTTTAATTTCAGTAACAGTCGCGAAAACATTAGAAATAAAAACTAAATTTTTCATAAATGTTTAAACCGCAGCGCTGCATATGCATATTATTATATGCAATGCCTTGACGGTTGAGATTAATCGATCATTATAGATTTTTCACTTTTTGACAATTTTTTACCGACTTACAAAGAAGGAGGTTCTTGATTCGACTTTATGATTTTTTGTTTGTTCAGCGATTATTTCGCCAATTGTTTTTCCGTGTTTCTTTTTTTGTTTGGTATGCTACTTCAGAAGTCCCATATAAATGTTATCTAAATAGGTTCAGTACCTTGGTTTTTATAACAAAATAACTGAGAAACATCATCCAAGTAAACGAATTGCGTATTTTGAAGTTGTTTTTGAAGTGAAAACTTCATTAGCGGCGTTGTGCATTTTTTGGATGGGTAAAAAATGTTAAGCTCGCGTCAGATCGAATTCTAATTTTTTATGTCTTTTTGGTATTTTATTTTTTAGTTTTCACTTCTGCCGGCAGTCGGCACTCCCGGAGTGCAACCCGTTGTTATTTTTTCAGTTTCTTAAACTATAATAATTATACTTCAGCATTTTGTAGCGTTTCACTGATCACATCTTCTTGCCAAATTTCGTTTATGTAAGGCTTATAGTTTTTCAGTAAAGTAGCTGTGACTTAAGGACAGACAGACAGACGGACATTGCGAATTTTTAAGGTTTCCTCGTAGTTACTACGTAACCCAAAGAGTCTATAGTTTGTTTCCTTTTACTTATTGCTAGTGATTCCTTGACAATATTTAGATATCTCTCGAGGCGCACGAAGCCCGCGATACATTATGATGGATGACAATGGATGGCGCCAATAAAGGAAATAAATAAAAGATATTGACTCCTATTTTAGTACGTAATAAGTGATATTATCTCGAGAAGCTTTGACGAGGTAGGTGAGTAGCGCTGGAGTATAAATAAAGCTTATTTAAACGATGGAAAAAACAATATTTCAGATATAGATCGTATAAATTTCGGACTAGACGTTTTAGGACTTGTCATTTTTCCCCTCTAGACCTTTTGACACTGCATTAGAATCATTATTAATGGTATATTTACAGTTAATAATTACAATGTTATGAATAAGCGTGATAGTATAAAAAAGTGCTTTTGATAGACCTTTTGGTCCTTTGGACTTTTAGCTCACTGGTAAATATTCGATATTTTTGCGTGTTTTACACACTGAAGTATCTACAAATTTATAGACAGTTCAAAAATTACGCACATCCGACGGGACTTGAACCCGCATATCCCGATATGTACCTGGGAGCCATTACCATTTTGGCTTGTGACCCTGAACGAATGAAAATACTATTTTTGTGACCTCTTTGTGTAAGAATCAGTCACTGTTTTCTAAATAGATGGATATATGGGAGGAAATAGGTTTAACAAGGACATAAATTAAGACGGCCTACGGCCTTCGGCCTACCTAGTTCTTAGGAAACAGATGGCGGCAAAGAATTTAACGACGCGCATGAAAAACGTAGACTGAAATCGTTGAGTAAGGATTTCTGTCATTTCAATAAGAAATGGGTGGTAGTGGATGGTAGTGTGCCGACTTACTGCTAGTCCTACACTGAAACGGGGAGGGTATAATCAGTTTAAGTGTTTTTTTTTTATATTATATTGTTTACATCCTTAACATTCGAAATAATCCAAGTTCAGTAAGATAAAACAGAGCGTCGACATTTCATTCCCATGTTTCTAAAATGTCTATTTGATTGTATTCATTCCTTTTTCAAACCCTTCAAAAAGTGTAAGATTTGTTTACCTTTACTTCCTAAAGCATAGTGTAATTATAATGCCTCTATTACTTTTCCACTAGGGAGCGCCACAAGCATGTTTTTTATTATGCATTAGCACAGCTGGCGTGTCCGTTTGGCGTTCGTCCAACAAGTTTTATTAAAATCAGCTCTATGTATATTAAATTGGAATCGGGGGTAAGCCGCGCCTCTTACGTCAAGATACGTCTGGGTTTCGCAATAAAGCATAGTTTAATACGACTTGGAAGTGGGGGGAGTGTGGAGGGCATTTCTATTAAGGTTGTAGGTGAGTCCTAGTTGTTTTGCAACTATGCGGAACTGGATTCGAACTACGTGCGTTTACTAGGGATCATAATATTGAGTGTGTACGTACTTCCCGCCTTGTAGGATAGAGTGTCACTAAATACAATCTCGTTTCCGATTCTCATCAAAATATTAGATATCCAAGTGGCCGACACCGGCACTGCATGCGGCATGCGGCATGCGGCATGCGGCACTTCCTCACTTTAGAATGTTGCTTATAAACTTGCTGAATATTGATAACAGCTTTCGGAAATATGGGAATGCAGCAGGGAATACACTTTCTGGAGTTATTTGCACTTAATTTGATTTATATAACTTGAATTAGGTTCCAACAAAACAACTGTCTGTCACACACAAAGTATATGTTTTCACCACATTGCCCATAGGGTAGATCTAAAAGTGTTACCACTTTGGACAAGGTGTAGGTACCTGTCTGAAAGTGTTACCACTTTGGACAAGGTGTAGGTACTTGTCTGAAAGTGTTACCACTTTGGACAAGGTGTAGGTACCTGTCTGAAAGTGTTACCACTTTGGACAAGGTGTAGGTACCTGTCTGAAATTTATTTTCACGCAAGACAGATAGTTTAATAGATAACACTTTATTAAAAGATCACAATACAGAAACATTAAATACAGTGAAGGTAATAAATACAGCTAGGTGTTTTAATTGGCGACCTTATCGCTTAGAGCGATCTCTTCCAAGCAACTTTTAAAGCAAAACTTAACTAAGAACGAGTATAGATAAAACAACAGTAGTTAATTATAGTAGATACCTAGTTACGTTAAAATATGAGGGAAACGAGATACGAGATAGATCTACCTAAAAAAAATAAAAAAATGGTTGTCAGTAAAGTCGGTTTACGGACGATAATTTACGTGATAACGATGCGTCACAAGCCGAACGCTTAGGCCGATCGTGCCTCTCTATCGCTTGTTCCGCGCTCTCGCTTGCACGCTCGGCTCAGGCGGAACGTGACAATGAGTCATCCTTTTTCGTGCGTGCAGCCGGCGTTCATCGATTTATAAGACGTTATCACGTCAAAAATATAAAAAAATTATAGATTGTTTGTTACACAACAGTTGAAAGTAACCTATACTGATATAAGTGACTGAAATAGTTCGAGTGTCTAAATAGTTTTCTCAGCCGAAGTAAGCATTCTGCATTTCATTTCGAATATAATGAAAGTAGACAAAGACACAACTTGAAAATGGTAAATGATCTGATCGCGCGAGTCCACATGTCACATTTTCCACCACAGGGACTGTGACGAAAATGCAAATAAAAAGCAAAAATGCAAATTGGAGCACAGAGACACCGGAAAACATCACCTTTCGTTTTGCGCAGTAGGTTAAAAAATGTTTGTCGTACATACAATTACATATCAATCCCATGCCTCTCATACAGACAGGTATGTTTTTAAATCCTTGTTTCATTCCCAACACACGCTTCCAAAGCAATAACAATGCTTCAGAGCACATCACTACATGATCGCCGTTTTAATCTCAAAATGGCAACAACAGGTAAAACGCGGCAAAACGCTACGTAGGTGTGGTAAAACGCCACATATTTCGTGTTGTTCGCGACATTATGGGCAGTTACTTTGAAGGGTGCGGGGAAACGGAACGTGAGTCTTGTGTTTAAGTTTTTTAGCTATCCTTTTTTAACCCAACTACGGTGATGCTAAAAGGAGGGCTATTTTGTCGGCCTTTGTATATGCACATTCATCTCTATTACTAAATTTCTAAACTATTTATTATTTTACAAATGAAGTATTGTTATTGATTGTCGGCTGGGCAATTTTTAGGGTTCTGTACCCAAAAGGTAAAAACGGGACCCTATTACTGAGACTCTGCTGTCTGTCCGTCCGTCCGTCCGTCCGTCCGTCTGTCACCAGGCTGTATCTCATGAACCGTGATAGTTAGAGAGTTGAAATTATCACAGATGATGTATTTCTGTTGCCGCTATAACAAACAAAATAAAATAAATATTTAAGGGGGCTCCCATACAACAAACGTGATTTTTTTGCTCGATATTGATAACGACAACAGGTAGACGCTTGAAATATTCACTGAATATTGAGTTATATTATTGACTTTAAAAATAAATAATTAAATTAAAATAAAATTAATATTTAAGGAGGGCTCCCATACAACAAACGTGATTTTTTGCCGTTTTTATATATTTTGGTACGGAACCCTTCGTGCGCGAGTCCGACTCGCACTTGGGCGGTTTCATTTTAACTTTTTTCATTGTCGAATAAGGTCGTGAAGCTCTTGCGCATACTCGTCGGAATAGACCATATAAAATATTAACTAACACACAATAATTTTACGTCGGTCCTCGAGACTAAGTAGCTTAATGCAACCTATTTTTATAACCCTCTGTTTTGCGTCGGAGGGTTATGTTTATCGAGTGCATGTATGTTTGTATGTATGTGTGTGGATATGTATACTATGTAAGTATGTATCTATATATAATAGCGAAATACCACTCACTGATTAATCACAAAATCTCAGAAACTGTAATACTTACAAACTTGAAATTTGGCAGGAAGGTTCCTTAGGGTGTAGACATCCGCTAAGAACGGATTTTCCGAAACTCCACTCCTATAAGGGGGTAAAACGGGGGTTGGAAGTTTGTATGAAAGTCCTATATTTTTGAAGTAAGCGACTTGAAATTTAAAATGTATGCTCTATAGATGGTGTGGAGGTGTACTAATAATGTATCTTTAGATATCAACCCCCTTTTGGGGTTAAAACAGGGGATGGTAGTTTGTATGAACATCCATTGTTATTGAAGTTAAAGTAATTATGGCAGAAGGACTTTAAATGGTATTCAAATATAAGAATTAACAACTACTTACTACTATAAAGAAGGATGTTTTATTATAACAATAAAACGTATTTTAGCGTGGACCGAGCGGAGCGAGTCGCGTCGCTCTATGACGGAGGTTGCACGCTCAGTCTGGCGTCAGTTCAATCCATGATTGATGTCAATGTCACTATTCAAATAAAATATCAATCTGTGGATTCTGTATTAGAGGTCGATGATACTGTGTCACTACCCCGTCGAGTTCCTGCACACTCTCGACCCCCAGGAATACCACCTCACATCCTGTACTGAGGTACAAGTTGGTGCTCAAAATAAATAATGTTCGGAATTTGCTCTCATTTTAAAAAAAAACATTATTTTCTTTTTACATTACAAGTATCGAAAAACAAGAAACAACAATAAAAGATATGTAAAAATCATAAAAAAACATGAGCACATTCAGTACTTTCATGAATAAATTCGTAATCTGGGCACTTGGAAACATAAATATTTGCAAAGATAATTATGGCAACAACTTTTTTTTTTGTAGAGCAGTGTAATCATTTAGAGCAATTTTACGCATACTTTCTCATAAAAAACGTATACTCAAGAGCATATCTAGCGTAACGAAATCGTAAGTTGTACTGCAAATACTGCTTTTTTCCAGTCGGGTATTTTGTTTTTCTTTTAACATAGATACTTGTAAACTAAGCTAACTTTAAAAGTGCTACAGACAGACAGTCATTAATGTTGACATATATTTTAATAATGAGAGTGGTTGTACCGCGGTTCCCTTGCTTTGTATAGCTTTATACATGAAGGAGCAGTTTGCTTATTGCTTGGTTTGTGTTTGTCTCATTAGTCGCAGACCACACGTGCAGTCTTATTACTTATCGATTATTAAATCTACGACTATATTAACGGATTTTCTTCGCATGTCCATTAAAAGCTGATTTATTTTTAACTGGTACGATCGCAAACATCCGAAAAAGTATAAGTTTTAATAATTCTTACAAAAAAGCCCTATTCAACAAAATGTATCAAACTGTCAAAAAAAGTTAAAGTTAATTAGTTTGATATCAAACTTATAAATACGATTAAGATAATTTCGATTTTCAAAATAAACCGAAGCGGCAATATTGATGTCTGTAAGCTGCTCAATCTAAATAACGCTTTAGTGCGGTGTTATAAAACTTAAATCTTTTTTTTTTATTCGTCATTATTGGTATATAGGTAGGATTGGATATCGGTCCCCTCAGCACACTTTTTTCGTAAATATTGTTTTAGACTGTGTCCATGTCATAATAACATCATTCCATGAAAGGACATGTAATCATTTCACCCGTCATCTCTTCGCACCTCTCAGTTTATATCGCCCTGTATGATGATTGCCTTGTTTATGAACTGTAGGGTTGCCAGATCTCGCACAGAATACGACATAGCACGTTTGTTGGAGGCTTCACAACTACATGGGTTGCCATATTGTTAGCTCGGATTGCTTCCGAAATCGGGAATGAGAGAATACTTACGAAATCTATAGATTGGAATTATAATGTCTTTTATGAGGCAAGAATGAAGTTTCCGGTTGCTTTGTTAGGAGATCATTTAAATTTGAACTCGGGACCTGCGAGCTAGTGGTTGTAGGAATTCAAATCCCGCGGCATTCATCTCGGTCTTTTTAACCCGCAAACCAAAAAGAGGGGTGTTATAAGTTTGACGTGTATCTGTGACATCGTAGCTCTTAATCGGATGGACCGATTTTGTTTTTGTTTGTTTGAAAGAAGATTTCGTCGAGAGTATTCTTAGCTATGTTTCATTAAAATCGGTTCAGCCGTTTTTTTGTGGGGGATTAGATTTCAAAACTTAAACTTGTTGAAGTTAGAGACAATGCCAGCAGCGTATTGCTAATTATTATTTTCTAATTTAAACGCTGAAAGGAAATATCGTTAGGAAATTTAGATTTATTTTTTTCTTTACCGGGAATAATCCGCGTTTGACCACTTGCCTTTTGGCAAGCGACGGCGTGGTCGAAGATGAAACACATAGACCTAGAAGATACCTACTCACTCTGACCTTCAAAAGACCCGCGTTCTAAGTCTTAATAATCAAAGTAGCCGTCAATTTGTTCCACTGTTTGGCTGTTCGGGTTAGACACGTAGAGTTCAACCGTTTCGTACGAATCTTAGGAAACCGACTATCTACGTGTTCTATGGTAGAAAGGAGGGGATGCATTTTTGAAGGATGCGTTTTTGTAAATATGTAAATAGAACGATCCGAATCTCCTGTTGCCATTCACCTTACAGGGCCATTAAGCAGCTTACATTTTTTATTTTAATAATTATGTATAACAAAATGTATAGGAGTTGAAGAGTTACGTCTTTTAGAGTTAGTTGTTGACTTGGATTTGTACGAGATCAGATTATAATTGAACTGTGAGCGCTATGAGTATGTGAATCACGCCACCAGTTTGACATGAAATGATAGTTAACCGACTTCAAAATGGAGGTGGTTCACAACTCGACTGTATGTTATTTTTATGTCTGTTACACGATCATTTCGCCAAATGAATTTATTTTGATATCACCTACTATATCATCTCACTTATAATTTATTTTGATATCACCTACTATATCATCTCACTTATAATTTATTTTGATATCACCTACTATATCATCTCACTTATAATTTATTTTGATATCATCTACTATATAATCTCACTTATAATTTATTTTGATATCACCTACTATATCATCTCACTTATAATTTATTTTGATATCACCTACTATATCATCTCACTTATAATTTATTTTGATATCACCTACTATATCATCTCACTTATAATTTATTTTGATATCACCTACTATATAATCTCACTTATAATTTATTTTGATATCACCTACTATATCATCTCACTTATAATTTATTTTGATATCACCTACTATATCATCTCACTTATAATTTATTTTGATATCACCTACTATATCATCTCACTTATAATTTATTTTGATATCACCTACTATATCATCTCACTTATAATTTATTTTGATATCACCTACTATATCATCTCACTTATAATTTATTTTGATATCACCTACTATATCATCTCACTTATAATTTATTTTGATATCACCTACTATATCATCTCACTTATAATTTATTTTGATATCACCTACTATATCATCTCACTTATAATTTATTTTGATATCACCTACTATATCATCTCACTTATAATTTATTTTGATATCACCTACTATATAATCTCACTTATAATTTATTTTGATATCACCTACTATATCATCTCACTTATAATTTATTTTGATATCACCTACTATATCATCTCACTTATAATTTATTTTGATATCACCTACTATATCATCTCACTTATAATTTATTTTGATATCACCTACTATATAATCTCACTTATGAACTTAATTAAAATCGGTTTAGTAGTTTGGTTTTTATAACAAAATAACTAGAAAAACATGTCATCCAAGTACACAAAATTGCGTAGTTAGTATTTCGAAGTAGGTTGTTTCAGTTTTTTAAACTATAATTATGGTTAGACTCTGTTATTCCGTGAATAGTTTAAATACCATCACATAAACTGGTTCGGTCTTATAATTACTATGCATAGTGTCATAAATTTCATCAGACAAGGAACATACTCCACAAAATATCCCTACAAAAGTTCTGAACCCTTGAATTAGAATGAAAACATTATTTACTGAAAACATTATTTACTAGAAAAACAAATAGTTAGCGAAAGGACAGGACACGAAAAACAAAAACAAAAATTGCACGTAAACCTTCGCTTAGCATTAATGCACAAAAACAGCAAACAAAAGCCGTGAACGCATCTCTTGACAAAATTAATTAGAAAAAGCCGCGCCACCGCTCGCGCTGAGCCTTGCATGCTTGTCTACTAATGCAAGCCGTGCCCGACATTGTTTTAAAACATGGGAAAGTCTCATTTAAAATTTTGCACTCCATTTTAAAGTTTCTAGTTTACAGTGATTTATAATCCACTTTAAGGATCCTTATAGTAAAAAATATATTTGTAAAATTGTTATTTAAATGAAAATACTTGTGTTTTAAAATTACATTTGTCACAATGTCATCCTAATTCAAAAGCCAAGTTTGCTAGCTGTCATTATCGCACGGATCTACCCGTTGTTCGCTTCGCTTACTCAGTTAATTGTGCATATTCTAAGTAACATTTGAATGCGTAAAATATTACCTTTCATTCTCATGTCTGATAAAAAGTTATGACATTTATTTTATAATGAAGTCCAACTTTGCCTGACGGATTGCCATAATTCATATAAACTTAATTTGTTCTCCACTTAAAGTGTATCCTAATTTTTAGCCGACTTTCAAAAAGGAGGAGGTTCTCAATTCGACTGTATGTTTTGTTTGCATGTTTGTTCAGCGATTACATTACATTATGAATTAATTTTGATGATTCTTTTTTGTTTGGTAGGTTTTCAGAGGTGGTCCCATATACATTTATATTAAAATCGGTTCAGTAGTTTGGTTTTTAAACTAAATAACTGGAAAAAATATAATGTATGTCATATCCAATTTATTACAATTTTATTGCGATCATCATCATCATCATCTCAGCCATGAGAAGTCCACTGCTGGACATAGGCGTCCCCCATGTATTTCCAAAAAGACCGATTGGAAGCGGCTTGCATTTATCGCGATCAGTTGCACAAAATACGATGCCAAAATAAGAAACGGTTAGTTACATGGCAAGATTAAGCAGAATTTGACAGAATTGGCACCGAACCTTAGTATTAGGTTAGTAGATTGTACATTGAAGTATAAGACTACTTTGGTACTTTCTACTAGAAATCTCCTGTTGATATCTGAGCTAACAATCCTCTTGTTGTCCCAACAAACTTTACTTAAAGACTTTATATCACTGTTCGAATTTGAAATCTTAAGAGTCTTCGAACAATTAAACTCGAGCAGATTGTAACACCAACATAACCTATCTACAAGCCGTGAGGGCGTTACTTATATATGTTCCTAGCAAAAAGAAAAAAAAACCGGACAAGTGCGAGTCAGACTCGCCCACCGAGGGTTCCGTACAAACTAAATAAAAGGGGGAAATCATATATTTTTTTTATATTTTCCTTCATAAACCGAAAAATATACATCGTAAAAATATTTAAAACATTCCTTGCTCACCACTCGGATCCGAGTAGGGGCTATAGTAGCGGCGCCTCCCACTCGGATCCGAGCGAGCGAACGTTTGAGGCAGCCCTCATTCCTTGCATAGAGACACTATTTTTTTATGATTAAATAAAAAATTACCAGTTCTCGGATTTTTTTCTATATGTGTACTATAACACAATGTTTCTTGCCAAATTTCAGAGTTCTAGGTCAACGGGAAGTACGCCATAGGTTTTCATTCCTCTGTGAGTGTCGAAATGTGCGTTTTTTAACTGCTGTAACTTTTTTTTACGTAAACTGAGAAATTATATTTTTCTAAAGACACTATAGATTTGCGTATATGGTTTTAATTTCAACTCGATACCTTCACACGTTCTCGAGCTAAAGGTCTTGACACCCGGACAGACGGACAACAAAGTGATCCTATAAGGGCTCCGTTTTTTTCCTATTGAGGTGCCCTAAAACACAGTAGAATTAATAACCGCCTTTTTGGAAGTCGATTAAGAATGCTATAAGTACGGTAGTTGGCTCATAGTACAGTCACCGTGAGTAACTTTGAATCCGTGTCAAGCATTGTACTCAAATGTTCTCGTTTTTTTTCCTAATGGAATAATGGCCAAAATTGCTAATCTAATAATTAAGTAATTCCTGTACCTATTTTTAGGAGAAAACGTTACAAAACTTCGAAAAAGTCAATGTACAACACAGATTCAAACACAGTTTGACACAGATTCAAAGTTACCCGCGGCGCTTCCACTATATTTAATGTTTAACGTTTAGGTATCTTGTCTGAGATATTTAAAAGAGTATAATAAAGATAATGAATTAAATGTCAAATGAAATTTAAAACTGGCCAGCATTATTATTGTTATTATTATCAGCCTGATATGTCCCACTGCTGGGCAAAGGCCTCTCTATCCTCCTTCCACTCTGGCATTAATGAAATAAATTAATATGAATATCAACAGTGAACACAGGTTATAAAGGTAAAAAGGTAAGGAAAGATAAAAAAAAAAACCCAAAGTTTGAAAGAACCACCAGTTAGTTCTATATTTCTCCAACTGTAAGATTTAAGTTGGAGGAACAAGAATCCTGTAAGCCAGATACGAAGTGCCAACCCTTCGTGTGAACTGACAAAGGGATCGGAGTTAGGCTTCAAAAGGTTTCTAATATCTTCAAATAATGTAATTTAGGTATTTTGTGGTTATGGGTGCTTAACTGCTTACAAACAGCGAGATGTGTTATTCATGGTGGATGGGGCCGAAAAGTTATCGAGTGGAGAGCATTACGCACCGATAAGCGCAGCGTAAGAAGACCAGCCACAAGATGGACAGATGACCTCATACATGTGGCGGGAAGACGCTGTCGCGTAGCGATCGGGCGGTGAACACATGTGGAAGCATCCTATGTCCAGCAGAAGACTTCGGATGGAGATGATGATGACTGACGATACCCCCCATTAGACTTTTACATAAACTTTACAATTTGTCGATGAACTACTTGCGAAGAAGCTACTTAATCTCGAGTACTGACGTAAAGTAGCATATCTGTATATATTTTATAGAATTCATTTCTGCAAGTGTGCGCAAGATCTTTACGACGTCTTCCCACCCTCACCATTTCACTACAGGAATAGCAGAAAGTTGGCAAATTACCTCCCATTTTTAACCGACATCCAAAAAGAAGGGTTATCAATTCGGTCTGTATGTTTTTTGTATATTTGTTTACCGATTACTCAGCTACGATTATGCATTGATTTTGATGATTATTTTTGTATTTGGTAGGTCACACTTCAGAGGTGGTCCCATGTAAGTTTTATCAAAATTGATTCTGTATTTTGGTTTTTGTAATAAAATAACTGGTAAAATATCATCCAAGTGCCTATAAAAAAGTGAACAGCAAGTCGCGTGTGTGTTGTATTGCATATTTTGAAATCGGTTGTTTCAGTGTTTACAACACTGAAAACTATAATTATTCATAGAAATATCCTCAATCTATACTAAACGATTTTTATCCACCTTCTTGATGCATTTTTTTATCATCCCTGTTTGTACAAACTGTCCCACTGCTGGGAACGGGCCATCTTCTCATTGTGAGAAGAGAAGGGAGTTCTCATTCTCTCTTGATGCATACTGTATCAATGGTAGGTCTATTTAGTATAAAAAATAATGTATAAATACCTATAGAATGTGTTTCTGCACTCTAACTCTTCTAATGATAAAGAACCAATGCGGTCTACAATGAATCGCGCTTAATTAAAAGATTTACGTTTCCCTTGCAATTAAAACTTAACTTATACATTTTGTACGCAATCATGTAACAATAAAGCCCGGTACACACTTGGCCAGTTTTTAAGTAATCTCTCCCTAAGTGAGTAAAACCACATAATACAGCTAGTTCAAGATATATTTTATTCCCCTAAGCGTTAAATTCAACAATTCTCAGCAAAAACACTGTGGATGCCGAATTTCTTGCCATTAAACATACAAACGGCTGGGCGGCCCGCCCTCACTGCACCTTTGCAAATAAAATGCGGTAATAGCAATCCTAGGCGTTATCCTTCGTGAATTTATGTGCAGAAACGCCCCTAGGTGGCAGTGTGCCGCTATCGCGTAGGGAAACCTAGTGATTACATACACTTCAACTAGATAAAAACAGGTCTTATTTTTATTTATACCTTTCAAAATCGATCAAGTGAATCATTAATATAATATATTGACGGACCAAATGATTAGTACGGACATTATGTATAATAACCGGTTAAATCAGGACAAGTTATAAATAGTACTTTATTAATCACAGTGTCTGGTCATTATGAATATTGCGATGTGATTGTTTTAAGAATATGTATAATGATAGAATTAAAACGGAATCTTACTAAAGCATCAGCATCAAGCAGTCAAAAGCATCAATAAATAAGTAAAAAGTCTCTGTTAATAAAATCAAAGTCTTTTGCAAAATTAAATTCGCAAATACTATAAAATATTAATGTACTTATAGTTTAATAAAAGAAAAACAAAACACGCGACTGCATAAGAGCGTTATATTATGTTTTTGTTTATACCAACATTGTAACACTATGGATTGGCAATCAAATATCTGAATCTGAATCTGAGCGTTATATTATTGATATATGTTTTAGGCGATGTACAACCGATTGAAAATAATATATCATTTTTCTATTAAAAAACTGACTTCAAACGCAACTTACTAAACCCTTCACGATTGTAATTTTTTTAAAGAGACCTCTCTTCACTCGCTCTTTTTTTCTCTTGTCAAGAAAGCGATTTGTCATTGAATGTCAAATGCTCGTCTTCGAAGATTAGAAAATGTGCAGATGTTTATACGATAATCCTCAATATTTTACACTTTTGCAAAGAAAAACGTGTAGGTAGGTGGAACTCTGCGAATCTATAATCTGACGCACTTCACTCAGGAATACAATGAAAAAAAATAATTTTTAGAGATTATTCAAAAAGTAATAAAGCGATGTTTATAAAATAATTATGGGACCAACTTAGGAGCTTTCTCTATACAGCAATTCAGGAAACACAAGAATTGGTTCTCGAATGACGGAGTAATTCGTGTACATACATAAAAAAAATAAACGCGCTACGAATTGATAACCTCCTCCTTTTTCGAAGTCGGTAAAAAATAATCGGCCAAGTGCGAGTCGGACTCGCGCACGAAGGGTTCCGTACTATCATCTATAATACTACAAAGTTTAGTTCTGTTTATAAAATAACGAGAAATCAACGAAATTCCAAGTAGTAAATTGCAAACTTATAGGTAGGTTTTCGATACACATCCGGGCGGCATGACGACGCTCGCGCGAATACGCGCGGCTATGGCTCGCTCCGTGATGTTACCTCCCCCCCGCTACCCGCGCGGCCGTTGCTTAGCAACCGCCTCGCGTTCGCGCCACCACACACCGCGGCGCGGCGCTCGCACCGCGTTTAGATGCATGGATTATTTTCATTTTGTGAGTTTTTATGTATTAGATTAGGTATTTATTTTTATAGTTAATATATTTCTAAATATTTACTTACAAATATTCAAGTGTCTACCTGTTAATTAAGATCGAGTAAAAATTGCTTAAAAATTACGTTTGTTGTATGGGAGCCCCCCTTTAATATTAACTTTATTGTTATTTAATTATTTATTTTGAAAGGTAATATACAAGTAAATATTCTGTGAAAATTTGAAGCGTCTACCTGTTACCGTTTTTAATATTGAGCAAAAAAATACGAAAAAAACACGTTTATTGTATGGGGACCCCCCTTAATATATTTTTTTAAATTTTTAGTATTTGTTGTTATAGCGGCAACGGAAATACATCATTTGTGAAAATTTCAGCTTTCTAGCTATCACGGTTTATGAGATACAGCCTGGAGACAGACAGACAGACAGACAGACAGACAGACAGACAGACAGACAGCGAAGTCTTAGTAATAGGGTCCCGTTTTTACCCTTTGGGTACGGAACCCTAAAAAGATGTTAAACCAATTTTTACTGTATCACAGAGATACGGACCGCAAAATTTGAATTTGAATCCAGAACCTGCCGTGATATTTTTATACTCAATAGATCTACGTTTGACCACCAACTCGCCTGATGCCGCACTAAGACGACTCCAACTTTACCTACTGCTAGTGATTTACTATGTCCTAAACCATATTACAAGAGATTTAAGAGCCGCCGACGGAGGTGAGTCACAAGTGAGATGATCAGGCAACTATGTAGCTAACTAGCTACTTGCGTAGCTCTTCCGTAGCAACGTAGCTATTTTGCAGCTACGTGGCTATTCCGAATAACTGCTACGCAGCTATCAGAGGAAACAGGGGCAAATCTTCCTAATTTATGACTTCCTTTTTCGCCTTCGAGACGTGACGATAGCTGATCGAAGATTGTGAGAGTTGTTGAGGGGAAAATTGGGCAAATTCGTTACTTTCTTTACGATCATAAAGTCAGTTTCGTAGTAGCGTAAAGGGAAAAGTATGAGTGCGTATAGTAGTTGAGATGTCGCGTGAGATTGCTTCCCGATTGGTTCTGCTGGAACTAGGTAAGGGGAATATTTTCTTTGTAAATTATTAACTAAATTAGGACCGTTAACTGACCAGTCAGCAACTGAGCAGAGCATCAGTTCAGAAGTCGTCGATTTTGTTTTCATGTGTATATTTGGCATTGTCTAGCTAGATAGAGAATATATTACTAATAAAAAACAAACCTAATCTTACAAAAACTAATCTACTAATCTTGGCGAAACTTGATATCAGGGATTTCAAGGTCCCGTATTAAACAAGGAACCCTTTTAGTTTCGCCAGTGTACGGCTTTGCTCAACTAAAGAGCTGTAATTTGCCATGAATATTTTAATAGAATCATCAAAAAATTGATATAAAAATATCTTTAAAAAAATTTTGGAGTGAGTATCTGTCATAAACATAAATACTAACCGATACATTCCAAGCCACTGGAGCCCATATTACAAATAAAAAAAAATACAAGATAAGATTATTAATCTACACATAAAAAGCCAATTTAAAAATGGACCATATAAGTAAGTCAAATTATCAAAAAGGAATACTACTGGTATATAATATAGAATACATTAATAAGTATAAATAAATTTTGTCAAGTTGTGAAAATAGTAAATAAAAAAATATAGAAAAACAGAATAATTTTAAACGGAAACTAAGTCAAAGTAATATATTATATAAATTACAGTTTAAAAAACTAAAAAACACGTTACAAATTATTGTGGCCAAAGTTCATTACAAGACTTTTCTAACAAATCCAAACAGCAATGACACGATGTTCCATCATGAAGTTCTAGTTCATATCTTCCGGCTCCATCATCAGATCAGTTCGACAGTACCATATTATTGTATTATCATCAGAACTACATACAGCTGCCAATTTTCATGACGCTACGATCCTTGGAAGATGGTGAAATTAGTTACCTTAGATTTTATTACATACAGATTGACCTAATAAAAGCGTGTTAAAAATGAGTAGCCATTCGTAATTAATAATTCCTATCTATATGTCGTCAAAGTAAAGTTGTCGTAAAGTGAAGATATTATTCTTTTCTTAGCTACCCCGTCGTCGGGTATCGGTAGATAGAAAATCTAAAAATATTGCGAATTATAATCATTTTTTTATTTAGGAATCCGTTTGCGAAACAATAAGGTGTAAGTGATAGTTTTAACATATTACATTACTTAAGATATCTTCTAGTCTAGTATGAAACTATAGAGATCCTTATTTAAGTTCATATAAATTGTGTAACTACTGAACCCTACTTTGAGTGTGTTCCAACACGCATTTGGAAGGTTATACTTTGTATTAAATCATCAGTACTAAAAAATAATAATAATAAGGGAATATTACCTTTTTTTATCAGCCCTGTTTGTACAAACTGCCCCACTGCTGGGAATGGGCCATCTTCTCATTGTGAGAAAATATAAATATTATATATTATAATATATATAATTTAAAATATTATCTTATTTTTTATTATTCGAAAAGGCTTGCTTGACCGCTACCTTGCCTGATGTTAAGCGATTGTTGTAGTCGACGATGGAGCGCGCTTGCCATCCAGAGTATATCCATTCCGAAAAACCCATACAGGAAGCATATTCCACATATTGATGGTACGCACAATAAAAGTTAACCATTAAACGACGTCGCTTTTTAGTCCTTCTTTCCGTCCGATAGAACTAGGAAAAAATAATAAAAAAATATTCTTCTACTCCCCTATCGACTATAAGGGAAAATATTAATACTTTTCACAGCAGATACTGATTAAGCACTGCAATTAACCGACCATACTCGCTTTTCTCAACAAAATTAAAGAAAATTACGGAAATAAATCTAAAAACTGTAATATCAATTAATTATATAAATGCGGTACCGTAACAAATCAGAAATCAACGCCCACCACCGGAGCCGGGAGGTTCCAGTTAAAATAAACCGTACATTTACACGGAGGAGGAGGCTACGGAACCAAGGATGTCGGACTTAGATGACGTGTTTTTGAAGTGAAAACTTGTTTAGGCGCGCTTAACACTTTGTTTTGTGGGTATTGGACGAGACTGAGCCGTCACGCTCGGCTATGTAACACACGTTAGGGTAAAGTCAGCTCGAGTTGGCTACGGGAGCGAGATAGATATAGTCAATGTGTCACTGTCAAGTTTTCACTTGTGTCGTGTGGTCTTATGCACACACATTTTTTGCTAGAAGTTTACTATCTATTTAACCGTATGGACATATTTTGGGGGATAGTAATTAATACCTAATACTTAAAATGAGCCTGTGAAAAAACAATTGAGGGGGTGAAGGAAATAAATGTGCGAGGGGAGTGTTCAAAAAAATTGGTTGTAAAATTATGTCCGATAGATGTAAAACAAAAGATTATGTCGTATGAAATACGAAATTCGTGTACAAGCAGTGAATAAGTCAAATACATATACGATAGTTGAATATATAGACAAACGCAGTATACAACTCACACATGGATGTACGAAATGTATAGTATACGTGCTCGTATACACAACGGAACCGAGAGTGGTAACGACCGCTACGTTACTGTAACGGCATGAAAATCCGTCATGCCATTTTGGGACTCCGCATACGAGTTGGTTTTATTTCCATGGCCCACTAATAGATAAAAAAACTTGAGGTCTTTAATAATATTTAGATTAACGTAACCGAAATCCGACAGAGAACAAAAGTTCAATACATCGGAATTGAGGTAATGAAGTTAAAGTGGAACTGGGCAGGACATGTTGCTAGACGCAGTGATGACAGGTAGAGTGAGGTTGTGACTGAGTGGTGGCCAAGGCGAGGGAAGCGGAGGGTAGCTCGTCCAGCTGCAAGATGGGTGTACGATATTGTGTTTTATAGCGGGTCGAACATAAACTCGATTGACACAGGATTTGAGGCAGGTGACATGATAACAGAGAAGCCTATAATGATAGAGAAAGCTCCTCCAGATCATCATCATCCAGATGATGATGAACCAAAAGAACCTTGTAGAATTAAATTGGTAGCGTCTACGTCCTAGCCCGCTTGGAACAGACACCATGAATAAATCATCCGAACGGTGGCAAGAGACTCTCCGGTTTATTCACTCGTTTCCACCGAAATAATTATTTATGTCTCGTTAGAATAACGGTAATTAACTGGAGATTATTCCGTAATTGAACGGAAACGTTTGTTTACGATTCGAGACGTTCTGCGAGACAAATTGACTGCAAGCCTGTTTCAATTAACTTGTCCAGTGGACTGTGACTGTGAGTTTTATATCTTTCAATGTGCGTCCGGAGAAAATATTGCAAATACTGTGTTTTGACACACATTAGTCACTCTATACAACTCTAATCAGTATCAGTATATGCAAGTTGATGTCTACATAACGATGTATGAAGTTAGGGTCGTCGTACAGTTGTCGCTTGCTCGCAACGTTCATTGGGATGCGTTAGAAGCCCGCAAGGCTTGCTTCAACTGACAAAAGAATGTGTCGTGCAGGCTAACTCCTTTAAACGACAGGGCGAGAGCGGGGAGCGGGTGAGGAACTCGAGATTGGCTGGAGGTGGAGAGTGTGCGTTCTGTGTGTAATAACATTAATGTCTCTATTTTGTGTGATTTTATTTAACGCCTTATTAAACTTAACACACATATACAAAAAAAGATTTCTAGATCGGTTAAGAATGTGAAATGTGAGACACTATCTAAAGCTACCAGTAAATATTAGTAACAATAAATCAAATAATTTGCAAACTGAAAGGGAATGCCACCGTTTTGGGAACGGCGCTGAATTCGAATCTGTCATTACCGCGCCTAATATGAAACAAATTAGCCGCAGAGGGAGCGCGGCATCGACGCTCCAACATGGAGTACTCGCCGTATTTCAACACCGACCAGGCACGACGTAAGGGATACAGAGTGGGGCGTAGAATAACTAACGCCTGGGCAAGCAAGGAAGCATTGCATGAAATGCTGGCTTCTGTTATCGATAACTAACATGATGAAATTAGCTTCACCCGGTAAGGCCTCCTTTGTACTATCGTTTTAATTTATTGTTTATTTTGAAGTTTTTCTGTATGGATGTATAAAAGTTAAGTATAATCTATTCATACATTTGGCAAAAATTATAATTTTTATTACTAGTCAATATCTATTTAAAAACTAGAAATACTAAAATAATCAGTAAGCGCAAGCAATTATGAATTTAAAAAAAAACGATTAAAACGCATCAACAGCATGTAAATATGGTATGGTTGGCATATATTTTATGAATACAAATTTTATTTGAAAAAAATTAGGTTACAAAAAACAAGAAATTAATAAGATAAAAAAACTCGCTCCTCTAAACCATTTCATTTTCTATAGTTGTACGTTAAGCGCTGAATGGAACGCTTTGATGATTAAAATTGTTTTTCAGCCTGAGAAATATACTTGCCCCAACTAAGCTAGCCCTGAGTACGCTCCCAGCCATAAATGATTGATGGCGCAACGAGCGGCAAATGTATGGAAATGTGACTCCCACTAGCTCCCGCATTTACAACTGTAATCATTCAAACAGCAATTATTATCGAACGGGAGATATTTTGAACGTGTGACCTGGCGTGGTATTAGGTGGTGACTACTAGGATAATTTGTAGTTGTAAATGAGTTATATACGCTTCCTGAGTGGGATAGATATAGTCTGGATGTCTTTAAATCGCTAGTGAATTGTTTTTCAGGGTAAGCCCGCTCCATCGTAGATCGCAACATCGCTTAACATCAGGTAAGTTGATGGTCAAACGCAAACCTATTACGGTAAAAAAAAATATTCTAGAAAAAAAACGTATGATGATCGTATGATCGCCATATGATAGGCTTGATGACTCAGTGGTAGTATGTCTGCCTCTGAGCTTGTAGGTCGTAGGTTCAAACCACGTTCAGGGCAAAGATTTCTGCTACTGAGCATGAATGTTTGTTCTGTGTCTGGGTATTTTATATGTATCATAATATGTATGTATTTACAAAAAAAAAACTATTCTATCATCCATCTGGTCGCCATAGTACAAGCTTTGCTAAGTTTGGGACTAGATGTTATCTTGTGAGAATGTCCTCCAATATGAGAATGTATCAATGTCTATAAACCTTTTAAAGTAGGAACTAGCTGATCTTTTCTCTTAAATATGTATAACATCTATAGAATTAACCTAGTCTCATAGACAAATAAAATCATTGTATCATTGTATCATTGAGAAAAAAAAACTTTTCGAGATATAGCGATAAATATATGAAACACTCAAGTCGTTGTAATAAAGTAGTCAGTCATTGACCTTTAAAAACTGTCTAAAAACTATACTATACTACTTTGCTACAAAACTGTATAAAACTTGTAAACATGCAGCGCCGTGAGTCCCACTCAATGCAGCGCACTCAAGTGAACATACATACGTAAAATCGCACCCTTTGCGCGTTGTTTCAAAACAAACAAGTTTTGTAAATTGTTGTGATTGCTTGCGGGTACTTCAACAAAACAACAAACAAACGAATCCGTCAAAATAACTCACGCGTGGACAACTACAGAGTGTTGTGTATCTTAAACTAAGAGCGCGCCGTATGTCTACCTACCTCATCGGGTAACAAGATGAGACCTATCTAGGATGACGCATCTTATCGAGGTGTCTCTAAATGTATTTGGTAACCTGGAGGGTTTTGTACAGTTAGCAAAAATGTGACCACTTTTTGGGGTGCCCAACACCTCATCGGGTAACAAGTTGGGGCATAGTACATTCGAAAGAGCCTATCGAGAAGTGCCAAAAAAATTTGGTTGCCTCGCCTAACCCTGGAGCTTTCGTGAATCGGCCTAGTTTTAAACGAGCGACGCGAGTAACCCGTAAATAATTATTAAATTAAAATATGTTATAGACATATTAATATTTATAATTTTTTATTTTTTTTAAATGAAATTCTTAAATAAATAATAAAGACTAAGACGTAAACCTACAAAAATCACTGAAATAGCACAGCGGATCATATTGAAGTGGCAGTGGGCAGTGGGCAGGGCACATGGCACGTAGTACTGACAAGTACTGAAAAGTTCTCGAGTGGAGACCACGCACCGGCAAGCGCAGCGTTAGAAGACCAGCCACGAGATGGAGATGACCTCGTTTAAGTGGCGGGAAGACGCTGGATGCAAGCCGCGCGACTGTCGGTCTTTTTAGAAGTCCATGGGGAGGCCTATGTCCAGCAGTGGATTTCTTATGACTCATATTAGCGATTGATCACAAGCTTATTACAAAAAAAAACATACACCGTTAGGTATGTATTGTATATATTACGATGTACTAAACAAACATTTCGCTCGATCCACAGTCGGGAACAATAGTGAAACCACAAAACGCAGTTAATCTCATAAGTGTCCCATTGACCTCAATATTCAGCCGGAGATACGAGTATAATTAAATAAGTATAATATAACAATATCTACACTTTCGTTTACTTTTACTCATATTCTTACCATTCTCGACAGTGCTACGAACACGAGAAATGACAAAGATAGGTACCGAAGAGAGTTCCCTTCGGTATATTTACCTATCTTTGGCATTCGTATTCGAGCTGTTTGCACTGGATTATTTGCCTAACAAGAACAAATAATATTCTGAATTAGATTGTATTACAGAATATATTCAGTGATAAACAGAATAGCTGTATTCCATCGTGTCATGGGTACTTCTGAAATATGTATTATTTATGCACCATTATACATAATTTACTTACAGCGCAGCTTCAAAAGTTACTAAATCATAATAATTATAGTTTAAAGACTGAAACAACAGATTTCAAAATAGGTAATTTCGATTACTTGGATGGAGTATTTTTTCCATTTATTTTGTTTTAAAAATCAAACTACTGAACTAATTTTGACGTCCGAGACCAATTTTAAAGTAAGGATATCCTTTTAATTAAATAAAAAATAATTAAAGCACTTTCAGTTAAGTACTTAATTCTATATTACCTCCTATAACCTACACGGTTTGACCTATTATGATGTACTAGATGTCGTTAGATTCGTTTCTACTCCCTGAGTGTTAAATAGTAGTTTTTTTTAATAATAATACAAATCACGCAAAAATAAAAATATGCGCTTTTTCATAACCTCAAAATAACTTTTTCGTCATAAATAAGTGATTTTATTAGATTTATTTTAAAGAATGCGCATTTTTACGCCTTTTAGAAAAAGATACACATGAAAAACGCACACTCAACAGCGAATCAAGCGTAACGAAATTGAAAGTTAGATTGCAATAACCGCTTTTGTGCAGTCGGGTATTTTGTTTTTCTATATGTATAGATACTTGTTCGCGTATGGAATCGTGACATTTAGTCTTATCATAAGCTCATATCTGACTTTTTTGGATCCATTCCAAAAAATACTCAATAATTGGACACTAAAATAAACATAAATATTTATCGTGCAACCTTACCGAAATACGATTATAGGCTATTAAGTATCACGCCAAAATCGTTTCTGAAGTGTCCCTTCTGAACTATTTCTTCTTGCGGACTCTCCCTGGAGGATGCGATATAATTTTCGCGTTCAACCGTGCAAGGAGGAAAGAGGATAATTTTTGGCAAAATATAGGCACATAAAGAGATACAGATATATATCAGAATGAGAAGGGCAGTCTTTGAGGATCAGGTCGCATTACGACAGCGCATGGAAACGAAAAAAGATATTAGGTTAGAATGGTTTGTTCTCCACTGGCTCTCTGCCCTGCTCTGACTTCTTAGGGGTAAATAAGATATAATTTCAATTTCTTTTAAAATTTCAAAGAAATTGTACATTACAGTTAAAATTGTTTCACTCTGTCCTACTGTTCTTATATATGGATAAACATTTCCGAAAATATGACAACCTTAACCTATTCATTGCGGCGATGTTTGTCTAACAAATATTGCGAGGCATGATAGTCTGAGGTTTTTGAAGCATTATTGTAATTAAACCAAACACCAGTTTTGATTTTTAGTGACAAAAATTAGCAAGTACATCAGCTACACCAAATAGTTTGGGTTTAGTGATAAATAGTAGTAATAAATAATATGGGGTTAACTTAGGATAGACCTCTGAAAATACCATTTAACGAAGTTTTTCCAAATCACGACACTACGGTTGTGTCATTACAGTTGTGTGTTGTGTCATACAATAAAGATTGCTCTGTCACACATGTTGTGCTTTCAGAACAAAATCCGTTACAACAAATAGAAACGAAAATATACAAAAATATGTTTCCAGGTTAGTGACACTGGGGTACATAAAAAAACCGGTTTATTGCGTGACGGGTCATGTTTAGTGTAGGGTTCCAAAGTCGCACATTATATAAATTATGGCTTCTCATTTGATACTAGAATTTACTCATCAAAAGAAATTTCGTATATAGATGTGAATATATGTTTGTAACTTTACATAATATTTTCTATTCAGTTTTTTTTAAATCTGTGTTTTCAAAGACGATGACTAAAACAAAATTCCAGAATTTAAAAAATAATCAAAAAATCGCAACCGTAAGTCTCACTCGCACTTAGCCATATATTATGTTTGAAATGATACATCAATTAAAGTGCAGCTCACACAGACGGACAGACAGCCAGACGAAGAAACAGTGTAAACTTAGTAGAATAGACCATTCTAAAACTGAACGCCCCTCCACCAAAAGAAATTATTTCGATATGTGAGAGAAAATATTTATTCCAGTCTTCTCTTACTCCAATCTAGCCAGAACTGAAGAACTAATGAGATAATTGAGATTGGCAGAATGTGTGTGTATTGTGTTTGTGCACAAGATTTCCATATGTGCTTTTAAATTGGAGGGGCGTTCAATTTTAGAATAGTCGATCTCTAACAGGCTCTCAGGACCTTTCAATACGGAATCTTTAAGATAGTCCCAGTGTATTTCGACCTTAATATTTCAATTGTTTATTTTTCATCACACACCGCGGCTGACTTGGTGATGTGGGTGCTACAGTCTCACCCACCGAATTTTATGGCTTTAAAATAATGATTAATGAATCTAATTTTGCTCATTAATATTGTTGATTTATTTCTGAGGCGAGGAAGGTAAACATCGGTTTGGTAATCGAACATTATATAATGATTTGACAGTATGGGTATACTGACGATACAAATGATTATTTATTTACTTTTCGCCCTTTTAAATTGACAAGGTTGGTTATTTTACAGCTGCTATATGACATGAGTTGACGTTGTTAATGAAGTTTAGACATAGACATATCTTATGCATAATTGTTCAATTACAAGTCAACATAATAAAGTCATAATAAATTAAATGTAATTATTAATTAATGAATAATTTCTAACAAGCACTGATTTAGTTAAAATTGTAGTACCTACGTACAGTTATCAAAATATACTTTTATTTGAAGAAATTCTTCATACTTAGTTATAAAATGCTTGCCTAGTAAGAGCAAGCCCGGGTTCACTAAAAATGAAACCTAGCAAGATCAATGTATCGCCCCCTAATCTACCTACAAACCAAATTTCATTTAAATCGTTGGAGCCGTTTCCGAAATTCTGATTATATAGGTATATACAAGAATTGCTCTTTTAAAAGTATTAGACATTGTATTTGACGACTAAGTGTTGTATATATAACTTATAATCCGAAATTATTATTATAGAATTCTAGAAGCACACTGCTAACTTATCATAAATACCAGAGCGGCCAAGAAAGTTTTTACAAGTGTTTATTAGCCCTTTGTTATTACGTACGCCTTTTCTTGTTAGTTGGTGTTTCAGTTGTGGTGTAAGAAATGAAGATCTTATCTCTATCTATATGGGCCGAGGTTAGGTAAGTACACTGGCTGTTGGGACAAAAAAACTGTGAAATTTTAGTTTTCCTTCACATGCATAAAGACCGTATAAAGAAAAATCATCACCGCCTTTAGAAAAAATGTAGTCACGTGTATATTTTAATTAATAATGTTGTAATAATTTATTTCTCTTCGATATTTTTTTTATTTATACAAGATAGATCTACGATTGACCACCAACTTGCCTGATGTTAAGCGACGGTGTGGCCGAGGATGAAGCTCGTCGACCTAGAAGATATATATTCAGTCTAGCCTTGAAAATTCCAAAATTGTAGGTCTCAGGAAACAGAGATGGCGGCAAAGAATTCCATTCTTATGTAGTACGCAACAAGAATGTGGATCGATATCACATTTTTTTTAATTCTAATGTAATTTAAATTAATATGGATGTAAAATATCCGGAATAAAAACATTTTATTTCATTTTCATGTAAGTATGATACACCTTAAATCTCATTGTCACTTCCATTTATTTGAAATTGGTGTTTGTAACAGAAAAATTTCGACTCGAACCTATATGACATTTTGGTCATAGATAAAACGATATCGAGAGGAAATTTAGATCGCGTTGAATCTAAAGTAAAGTGGACTAAAGTCTTAAGTATACAATTTATGTTGAACAATACTAAAGTTAATTTGTCGAAGCCAAAAAAATTAAAAAGAAAGTCTACAAACAAGCCTGCGTAGAACAGAACGTGTATATTCATTAATGATCTTACAT
This sequence comes from Lycia hirtaria, assembly GCA_947563715.1. NCBI lineage: Eukaryota > Metazoa > Arthropoda > Insecta > Lepidoptera > Geometridae > Lycia > Lycia hirtaria. The sequence goes on along the minus strand of OX387383.1, from coordinate 38,107,351 downwards.
TATTATACAGCACGACCCGCGTCAAGCTAGCTTCCCTACACTAGGCCCTGATTCTACCTTCATCGAGATTACTTTTTCATTATTTTTCCCGATAGAAATGGAACAAAAATCAAACCAAGCACGTGTAATCTTCACCACGCATTCAGAATTCCGTAGCATATAAAGAAGTACTCCGCCTCTACGAAAGTGCTACGCGCTACGCGGGTGACAAAACCATCATAAGCAACGACCTTAAGCAAAATTAAGTTTATTGGCAATAGCAAACGTCATTTTTACCCGACTGCGTATAAGAATAAGAGGAAAATATTTATTGCATAACTGTGTGTACAAAGATGTTTTTTTTTTAAATAGGTATAGTATCAACAGCCTGCCCATTTCGAGCGTACAATAATATAAAACTTAGATCTAGAATATACATGCATACATGGGAATGTAATATACATAGATCAATAGTTTAGAAATGTGGGACGAGTTTATATATTTAATACAATACCTACATAAACTCATTTGATCAATCCAAAATTAAATCCAGGAAAAGTTACTATTTATTGTTTTGTTTACTTTTTCTAGTTTTTACAGATCTAATATATTATGTGCTGATATTTTACATTGTTCGAAGTATTCTTTTGTATTATAGAAGGCTTTCGAGATGAACCATGACTTCAATTTTTTCTTAAAACTATTGCAATCTATTTTTTTTATCTCAAGCGATAGACAATTATAAATTGTTATGGCAATTGCACACGCACTATTCGAAAACATACTATTGTTTAGATGCGGTATACATATGTTATATGTACATATATTTTGATCTTGTAATCTCAGCACGGTTAGATTGAATATCGTAAAAATAACTTACATTGTTTTTCACAAATACACAAGTTTCATATATGTAAATACAAGTGAGTGTTAATAATTATTAGTTTTGAAGATATCTCGCAAGGTGTCAGTATTATCTAGGTTAAATATAATTCTGAGACATCTTTTTTGTAATAAAAAAGTCGAGTGCATCTCTACTGAATTGCCCCAAAACACCACCCCGTAAACTAACTAAGGATAAACATAGCCAAAGTAGGCATTTATAACAATTTTAATAGATGAAATATTTGACAGTATGGACAATGCATATATTTAGAGAGTTTATTATTAATTTTACTTATATGTGATTTCCAATTGAGGTGAAAGTCTTTGTTAACGCCTAGAATTCGAGTGTATGTATGTGGGTATGTAAGGGTCGCCTACAGCCTAAACGGCTTGACCGATTTAGATATGTGAAGTATCGTTAGATGCGATGCATCTTCACTTCCTGGATGTCATAGGCTATATTTTTTGTATACACATACTTTCTCACAAAAAACGTACACTCAACAGCGTATCCAGCGTAAAGAAATCGTAAGCTAGATTGCAAAAACCGCTTATCTGCAGTTGGGTATTTTGTTTTCCTTTTAATATAAATACTTGTTGTTGTGGGTGTTTCAAAAACTCGAACGAAACGCTTTAACTATATTTTCATTCTGGGGGCAGTTGAACCCTTTGAGAACGTAACCCTACAACAAATGACAACACAACCTATGCTCACAATGATATGTTTTAAGATATAAAGTCACTGAATATTCTTTTGTAAGGTATATATATGAAAAAAACTATGTTGGTATACAACAGCATTATAAATATTCAGCAAAAATTCAATTTTGATAAAAAAATTCTTATTCGTGCAAAATACAGAATTGAAAATAAAAAGCACTATAACCATTTTTTGCTTGCAAACCTGTTTGAATCAAAATGAAGTTGTTAATATCGTTTATAACACTATACTCGGCTTAACGGCTAACTGAGTCAGTTCCCGAGGTATGGGAGCGACGCGGGAGGGGTGTGTCTACGGTACATCAAATGATGCGTGACGTCACTCAGGCGTCAGCATTGCTATTACAAGCCAACCCCCCCCCCCCCCCCCCCCCGTGCCGCTCCCATACCACGGAACTGACTAGGACGGACTGAGTTAAGCGTTAGACATATAATTTTTGCATAACAAACTTATTCGTAAGTAATTTCTACAGTAATTTTGAATCTAAACTAGCTGCCAATAAGCTACTTAGTCTCGAGCACCGCCGTAAAGTAGCATGTCTGTCTATTTTCTACAGGATTCATTTCGGGGAATGTGCGCAAGAGCTTCACGACCTAATTATTTTCCACCCTCCCCATTTCACTACCTACAGGACTAGCAGAAAGTCGGCGAATTACCACCCATTTCTCTTTGAAATGCCAAAAATCCGTACTCAGCGATATCGATCCACATTTCTGTTGCGTACTGCACAAGAATGGAATTCTTTGCCGCCATCTCTGTTTCCTGAGACCTACAATCTTGGAATTTTCAAGGCTAGAGTGAATAGATATCTTCTAGATCGACGAGCTCCATCCTCGGCAACACCGTCGCTTAACATCAGGCGAGTTGGTGGCCAATCGTAGATCTATCTTGTATTTAAAAAAAACTTATTAAATGTAAGTATGCGCTTATGAGCCGATAAGTTATCTCATTATCATCTACCTTTTTTTAACACTCGACAATGGCAAATACGATATCCGCGCGAGTCCAACAGGCGTTTTGAAGTATATTTAGGATAAAGGGAAAAACTAAGAGCCTAAACTCTGGCGCGGCAGAAGCTGCCCTCCGTATGGTTAAATAACCGTAAATCAATCAACACGCCAACCCGTCGATACATATTTGGGACGAATTTATAACTAAGATTCGCTACCACCAGACCCGAGGAAATATTAACTTAATGTACTTACATTATTTAAAATTAATTTATCGCTAAATAGTACAATCATTTTAACCCCCGACCCAAAAAGACCCCTTCTTATAAGTTATAAGTTTGACGTGTGTATCTGTATATTTGTGTGTCTGTCTGTGGCATCGTAGCTCGCAAACGGTTGGATCGATTTGGATTTAGTTTCTTTTTTGTTTGAAAGAAGAATTTATCGAGAGTGCTCTTAGATATGTTTTTATAAAAATCGGTTCAGCCATTTTTTTGTCGGGAGTTTTTAAGTTTTACAAGCTTATGCTTATATTTAATAAACACCTAAAACAGATATGTGGGGGCACGGCAGTGGCCCCGCCAAGTCGAGCGGCATGGCCACGCCGTACCATCCTTTTCTAGAAGCCATTCAGCGCACTTTCAACCCCTCTGTATTTTAATATTTTCGATAACACTTAAATAGCTAACGCTTCGTATTCAAATACAATTTTTTTTTTAAACTGCTTCTGATCGTTTCACTATTTTGTGAAAAAGTATTTTCATTAAGATACTTTCACATTGATCCATCAAAATCGGTGTAGTAGTTTGGTTATTAAAACAAAATTGTCACAATTCTAAAACAACAATTACTTATTGTAAAAGTGAACAGCATGTCGCATATATTATATTGTATTACGTATTGTAAAATCGGTTTAATTCGTTATTTAAAGTATAATGATTAGTTATCAATATGTGCCACTAACATCGCTAAAGCAATGATGTACCTACTCATTGCGCTAAAGGAACCGCCCCGTCTGATAAAGATACTAACAGATATTTATAGCGGTTCCGACGCTGGGTGTTCTTATCTAAAGAGGCGGCCGACGTAGAGTTATGGAACAACTAATTGTGGGCTTCATGTTCTGTTTTCGTGTATTTTCATGAAAGCCTGTTGAAAGGAGGTGTACTATCTGATCAGGGTTGTGACGTACAACTGTGTAACTTGTATGTGGAGTGCAGTATTTTGTGTCCGAATGTTTTGAACGCCCGGCCCAATAAGAGGGGTGTTATAAGTTTTACGTGTGCGTCTGTATATCTGTGTATCTGTGTGTGTGTCTGTGACGTCGTAGCTCTCAAACTGATGGACCGATATTGACCTAGTTTTTTGTTTGAAAGAGGATTTAATCGAGTGTTTTTAGCTATGTTTAATCAAAATCATCCGTGTTTTTCCTGTCGGGGGTTTATGAATATTCTAAACTTATACTGAATAATTGACGTACGAGTGGAGTACTAATAGTTGTATTATAATTATAATAGGATGGCGATCGGACGGAAATGAAAACGATAATTTGAGCGGGAAAATAAGCGACGAGTAGCGAAGATATGTTGAGTTCATTTAAAGAATACGATGGCAGTAGGTTAAATGTTATTTTTTGAGGGTTTTTTAATTTAAATTAGGCTCCGCACTCCACAGACTCGGTTCATACCATTTTATAAACTAATACATTTATACATTTTTAAATGACTACAGTGTGTAATATTGTTAGAATAATTATAGAATATACGCAAGTTATATGGGACGGCAGGACGGCAACGCCCCAAATTCTTTATTAATTCTCTTTCCTTTATAAAATTTTATTGTTGTTATTGTTTCAGCTCACAGAGTCCTACTTCTGGAAAAAGGTCTTCTCCTACCTTTCCACGAATTAACTTACATTTTTAGTACACTAACGAACGAAAATACAAATAACCTAAAATATTACCAAATGATTAAAAAAAACTCACCATGTGCCAAAAACAGCACAAGCAGTGCCGGCGATGTCATTGACCTGCCGGCCTGGAGGCCCGCCTGCCAGCATTCGTGATGATGCTAGCACGCTCATCAATCAGCCTACACTAGCACATCACTATCACTGTTATCAAACACTGCTATTTTCAACGTTATGTTTCTAGTTCACTTCTATTTCCACCGTTATCTTTCTAGTTCACTTCTATTTTCACAGTAATATTTTTATTTCGCCTGTATTTTCACAGTTATGTCTTTGTTTCACTTCTATTTTCACTGTAATATTTTTATTTTACAGCTGTTTTCACCGTTATATTTTGTTTTTCCTGTTACGAGTTTCAACACTTCTATTTCCACTATTATATTTTTAGTTGTTTTAATACTATTTAATTTTATTTGCGTTTGATGATTATATTATTGATAGCTTTCGGTGATTATCAAAAACTGACGTTATTTATAAAACCCGATTAAACAAAAAAAACATTTTTATATTGTTATGATCTTTGTATTATTGGTCTGTTTCGTTATTTGTCAACAGCTAGCTATTTATTTCCTCAAATGATTTGTAACAAACTAAAAATACTTTATTTACTAGTCCAATTTTCAAAAATAAATGCTTTGTAGATTTTTTTTATGTAGTATCTAAAGAAAACACTGGTGCACGATAAACAAATTTATAGTAATGGAAGTTACAACGTTTGTAACGGCAGCCAGCTCCGGAGCTTCAATCTGAAACAAGAAAACAATTCGTTCGTTATTTCAATGTGCCTGGAAGATATTTCCTTTTGGTTAAAGTCCTTCGAGTTGAGGGCGTTAAATTACGCCGATACCTTTTACGTTAGAACCAATTTGGCTTTGAAAATAACTGACTAAGCCTAACTTTTTACTTGACTGACCAATAAAGAGGTTTTTTTCGTATGAAGTAGGCTTATGTTTGACAGTCGACTGGTTGACGGGTCTAGCCTCAGAATACATTTATTGCTCCACTATGTACAAAAGTTCTTATAAGTACTAAGTAGACAAGTGTCAACAGCGTACCCATCGGGCATGCGATATACATATGTATATTAGATTGAACGGTTTTAATTTGAGAGAATCGACATTATTATTATTTTAAATATAAAATACTTAACACCAGGTGAGTTTTTTTTTAATACTTTATAGATCTACGATTGACCACCAACTCGCCTGATGTTAAGCGACGGTGTGGCCGAGGATGGAGCTCGTCGATCTAGAAGATATCTATTCACTCTAGCCTTGAAAATTCCAAGATTGTAGATCTCAGAAAACAGAGATGGCGGCAACGAATTCCATTCTCGTGCAGTACGCAACAGGAATGTGGATCGATATCGCTGAGTACGGATTTTTGGCATTTCAACGAGAAATGACGCGACGACGATCACGGTCAAGCGTAAGCCTATTTTCGAATTAATTAAAATCTTGACAATTGTAATAAACAAATGTAAAGACACCTCGAATATCTAAGTCGGTAAGATTTAATTATTATTTTAAGATTTCAGCAATTACCCGACATACCAACAGAAACAGTTCTAACTGGCCATAACGCAAAAAGCATTAAAAATAATAATCAAGTAAAATATAACTACGTATAAATGTATTGAAAGGTCCAACAATTTCAGCAAAAGTGTGATTTTCGATTAACATAGTTCAAGTACTGAACAGGATTAACCTACATTCATGAGATAAAGTGTATTTTGTTCGGAGATTTCAGCATTTTCACGTGAATATACGCGGGAATATTGAACTGGAAATTGCGAAAATAGACAACGGTTTGTTTCATTGTCTTGATTTTCGGATTAAGGGTCATATGGGGAAATACAAGGATAGATAGATAAACACTTTATCGTACACCATTGAACAAATACAATATTACAGACGACTTACAAAACTAGTGTGACAACAGGCGGCTTTATCGCTAAAAGCGATCTCTTCCAGGCAACCGTGGTATGGAGATCAATTTATAGAATAAGTAAAGCGGGCGTGGAATGGCAGTGACACTGGGTATAGCTAGCCAGCAAGGAATATAATGTACATATATGTATAGGTATGAAAGTAGCATAGTGATCTCCACCATTTGAATTCCGAATAGGTCCTAGGTTCAAATTCCTCGGTACGTACCTATGTGCTTGTGCTTTTTTAACCGACTTCAAATAGGAGGAGGTTATCTATTCGATTATACTTTTTAGGGTTCCGTATCCAAAGGGTAAAAACGGGACCCTATTACTGAGACTCCGCTGTCTGTCCGTCCGTCCGTCCGTCTGTCACCAGGCTGTATCTCATAAACCGTGATAGTTAGACAGTTGAAATTTTTACAGATGATGTTTATCTGTTGCCGCTATAACAACAAATACTAAATAACAGAATAAAATAAATATTTAAGGGGGCTCCCATACAACAAACGTGATTTTTTTGCTCGATATTGATAACGACAACAGGTAGACGCTTGAAATATTCACTCAATATTGAGTTATATTATTCACATCAAAAATAAATAATTAAATTAAAATAAAATTAAGATTTAATGGACAACAACAAATGTGATTTTTTGCCGTATTTATAGATAATGGTATGGAACACTTCGTGCGCGATTCCTACTCGCACTTGGCTGGTTTTATTCGTGTGTGATACCACCTAAGCCTGTCGTTTATAAACCGATTTGAAAAAATACTTTTCGTTTAAATTACATATGAACTTTCCGATTGATCCCATAGACATTTTTCAGTTTTTAAAACTTTATTTAATTTATTTATAAATTGTTTATTCGACGACGACGACTATTAATTTGGTTTTTATAACGAAATAACTGAAAAAATATCATCAAGTAAACGAATTACGTATTTTGAAGTGGGTTTCTTACTTTCTGAAACTATAATAACCATAGTAGATTATTACACAAGTGTCGAAAGGAACCAATTTAGCGAGAACGCCTATAGTTTGAGTACTTAAATAGACCTTTCACCCGCGGTAAACACTCTGTTTTCCATTCCGAATATAAGAAAAGTATAAAGCCCTCACTAGGTAAACAAAATCCATATCAGAATCAGAGGAACAAGCCCGTGTGAGGTACCTATACGAAGATAATTAGCTTTCAAGAAAACAATTGAAGATCTAATTTCCGTTTTCTCGTCTTTTTATGTTTTAATAGCAATCTACCAGCTAGGGTTTTTTACTAATTGGAGATGTTGAAATAATATTGAAATGTCAAACAAGATATGTTTTTTATCCGTTTCTTATTGATTCGATTCAAAATTGATTCGAATAATAATCGAAAAACTTGTGCAGATGTGCCCCAGTGACACGACAACTTTTAACATTGTTCCCGTTGTCCCCCAGTGGTGCACAGTGATACATTTTCAAAAAGTTTTCCTTCAGAGTCACAAGGTCTAGTGAGCCAAAAGGTCCAATGGGTAAAAATGATAAGACCCAAAATGTCTAGTCTGAAATTTGTAAATCAAAGCCGCGCATAAGTCTTAAAGTTGCATAATTACCTACCGTTCACCTCAAGAGACCAGCTGGGTGAACGGTGGGGAGGGGAAAATCGTATCCCATGGACGACAAGTATTAGTTTTCATCCCTGTGTTAAAGTAACATAAAGAGTACTTTCCGAGTGCGAAAAATGAAAAATATTTTCCTATTCAATCAACGTTCAATGTAAACCTTTGAACCTGCCCTAGAGTTGAGTGGCGCTCCCACTTCGATCCTTGTGCATTAGAGCCGTGGTGAGAACAGCGGCGGCTAGAAACAATCACGCTCCCGAGGGACAAAGACGTAATAACTTGCGCCCTGAGACTTTAATGGCCACTTCACACATGCTGGAGACCGGATGGTCACAGCGTCACCAGTAGGATAACCGTAAACTTGGCAACCGTACCATACATATCCAAAACCAAACATTTAACCAGCATTGAGGACGACGACACTTGACTCTACACGTAAACGGTCTCTCTCTTTCTAACTCGCTCTCTCTCTACAACGTCGCTCAGCATCAAGCGAGTTGGTGGACCATCTTGCGTAAAATTATAATTATATATTTATGTTTCTATATTACCTCCTACAGCCTAAATGCGAATACAAATTTTGATTAATTTATTAATGCATTTAAATAAATTGCACTGTAAGTTTGTGTATACTTTCTCACAAAACGTACACTCAACATCATTATCATGCGCAGAACGTCAGCGTAAATTGCATTATGAAAGACGCTCTTACGCAGTTAGGTATTTGGTTTTTAACCGACTTCCAAAAAGAAGGTGGTTTTCAATTCGTCTGTATTCTTTAGTATGTTTGTTTTGCGATTACTCAGTCAATCTCAGAGGTGATCCCATATAAATTTTATTAAAATCGGTTCAGTACTTTGGTATTAATAACTGAAAAAATGACATCCAAATAAACGAATTGCATATGATGAAGTCGGTTTTTGCAGTTTTTTAAAGTATAATTAACATTGGTTTTTCTTTTAACATAGATACTTGTTTATGTGTAGTATTGCATACTGCAAGTATTGTTACACTGCGTCTTCCTGGAGAGCACCGCGGGACGGCAGACGAGTGCTAGACGGCGACGAGTGCTGACATGAAAGCAGTATCCGACTCTTTGACTTATATTTTTATTTCTTTGAGAAACGCCTTTGTATCTTGTTTCATATTTTATTTTGTATTAACCGTCTAGACTAGTGGAAAATTCTACGTAATAATTAATGTAGTTTGAAGAACTGAAATTCCTAATTTAAAATCTTGAAAAGCGCCTGTATTAAATTTTAATTCTTGCAAATTTATGCTAGTTAAAAAAATTGTGTGTAAAACTAGAGTAAATAGTAGAGAATATTGGGTTCTTCAGGCACAGCTGTTTAATTACAGAGACCGTAGCACAAACGTTCAAGCAGGATTATTTCAATATTACTTTGACTTTTGTCTCTCTCTCTCTCTCTCTCTCTCTCTCTCTCTCTCTCTCTCTCTCTCTGTATACACTTGAGAGAGCAAGACAATTGTGGATTGTGGTAACCCGCATGGTAAGTCGCATGTTCATGTAGCCACAGAGTTATGCTACTTAGAGTGATAATTTTATTCAAAATTTCGTTCGCAGTTGAACCGAAAAATATATAGGTATAAAAATGTTTGCATCATCAATACGTAAATATTCTCCGATGTACAATAAGTGTTCGAATGATATATCAAGTGTGTAGAATTTTTGTCAAAAAGTGAATGAAATTATGCCAAATATTTACCAGCCCTAAGAAGCTTACTAAAAGATGCTTCACTTAGCCAGAGGCAACTCACTTTCTAAGCCTATACTCCTATGCTTGAAGCATTCTACACAAACTTGGTGTAAATACCTAAGTGTTTTAAAATAGCTGTATACTATTTAAGAATGGAAGAATCTCGGTAATTTAAAACTTCGAGGAAACTGAGTTAAAAATAAATAAAAGCCTAATTGGGCGCCCTTTGAAAGTTACTTCCGGAACAGTTGCCGCGTTCGTACACGAAGGTGGACAGTATACGTGGGGATCAAACGTTTGACACTAGAGTCTGCTCATCACAACTAATGCGGTATTGAGGGCGCTGTTGTCCATTTATTCAAGTCGAGACCACAGAATACCATAGTAGTTTGCATTTATATTAATTATTAAATTCATGTTTGATGAGATTGAGGAAATAAAAGGCTATTTTATTTTATTTATTTATTTTTATTATGTTTAGCAATAATGAAATCTGAATTTAGTATACACTTTAAGACGTTAGATCACATGTTTTGCTACGATAGAACTATAAGCAGACAGATTCGATTAGAATTTGAATTCAAGATTTCAACCATTGTCCGTCTCGCTCGCGCAAATTAATATATTTAAATATAAACGACTGAATGAACCTAAAAAAAAATATCTCACAAAATACTAGAAAGCAAAATCACATTTTTTTTAAAAAGATTTCATTTTGACCCAAGTAAATTTTCATACATATTTACAATTTTTTTACGTAAAAATGATTTTTATGTATGAAAATTTACTTTTGATATTGCTTTGTAGTATTCTGTGGGACGATTTGTTGTATGCGTGAGCGAAATGAATAAGTAAGTAAGTTCGTATAGACTGAGTGACCAGCCCTATTGTCAGAGTTATTAAGCCGCCGAAAGGCCTCTGACTTGACTTGACGATTGCTGAACAAACAAAGCGAGATGGATGATAGTCAAACTACAGACTCTGAAGGTAATACTTTTACTTTGGTACTATATATCCTAAACGTTATGAAAATGTATTTTAGTTGCAATACTTATAAAATATTCGTATATAATATATTCGTTTTAAACTTAAGTGAGCAACTTCTGTCCCCCCGTGTACGAACGATCTCATAACCTCGTTTGCTTCGCATTTGATAACTTTAGTAAGATTCCTGAAAGTTAAACAACATTATTTAAGTAAATAAACACGGCCTTATATTTACGTTCTTTTAAAAAAGCTTTAGAAATAAACATCATAAAAATATACAACGTAAAATTAGAAACAATAAAAGCAATAAAAAAAATAATTAAACCGACTTTATACCGAAAAGAGAGACGTATAACACGAAGAAAATCAATACTAGGCGTCTACCTGAGTAGGTACGTAAACCAACTATTTTTGAGGTCGGTGTCAGGACCTAAGCTGTCATCAAGCAAGTCCTATACAGACACCGACCTCAAAAATAGTTGGTTTACGTACCTACTTAGGTAGACGCCCAGTATTGATTTTCTTCGTGTTATTTCTCTTTTCAGTTTGAAGTCGGTTTATTTTTTTAAAATAAATAGTCTTAAAATTGTTAAATATAGCAGGATTTAGCGAGTTTTGTACTTTTGTTTGACCTACAGCCTAGCAGGATCGGAGATTGTGATCTGGCATAGATATTGACAAATTCATATGATCGTGTGAGGTATCCCTTAGTATTTTAATACGCCGGTCACGACACGTTCTTGGATTTAATACCTAAATGAGAACCCTCTTTGTTTTAAATCTCTCCGGCAAGAATTTTAGGGGAAAGAAATTCCATATCTCACGCACTTATCGAATAAAACTCCCGTCAAACTTTACTTATAACACTTTGTAACAGCCCCCCAAACAAGTATTCGAGGAGGCGTCTCCATGCCAAATGAATTAAGGTCACAAACCAACACACCGACTTAGTTATTGGCTAAAGCGATGGCGCCACCGTCATTGTTTCCAAGAGAAAATAAATTTTCAATATATCTAACAGCTTAGTACGCTTATTTGACCAACTATTGCGGTTAACTTGGTTGCTTCGTAAGTTAAGTCTTGCCAAAAGGAAGTGAACCTATGTGATAAATTAATCGTCTTTATTCAATTGTGTTTGTACGTGAGTTTTTCTTGAAAATTATAGTAACAAACAACAAAAACAAAAAAGTAACATTAAAAGATTAACATAAAAAAAACAACATAACATTATAACATACTTACTTTAGTAATATTTTTATTCATAGATAGAGCTCTTGACCGCCAACTTACCTGATGTTAAACATTGTTTAAGTCTACGATGTAGTGCGCTTGCTTAGAAAAAACTGATTCATTCGCGATTTAAAGACACCCAGATTATACCTATCAAGTAAGACCCGCCCGGGAAGCGTATTCCACAATTTAGCAGTCCGCACGATGAAATGGAATGAGGTTTATTCACGCTCGAGGTATTTGAATTCTATGTATAAGCATATTGTGCATTAAGATTTTTAGACTATACATATTATTATTTTGGATGAGTTTGGATGCGAGTTGAGTAATAGCGAAGTTATTGCAGTTTGGATGCGAGTTGAGTAATAGCGAAGTTATTGCAGTTTGGATGCGAGTTGAGTAATAGCGAAGTTATTGCAGTTTGGATGCGAGTTGAGTATTAGCGAAGTTATTGCAGTTTGGATGCGAGTTGAGTAATAGCGAAGTTATTGCAGTTTGGATGAGAGTTGAGTATTAGCGAAGTTATTGCAGTTTGGATGCGAGTTGAGTAATAGCGAAGTTATTGCAGTTTGGATGCGAGTTGAGTAATAGCGAAGTTATTGCAGTTTGGATGCGAGTTGAGTAATAGGGAAGTTATTGCAGTTTGGATGCGAGTTGAGTAATAGCGAAGTTATTGCAGTTTGGATGCGAGTTGAGTAATAGCGAAGTTATTGCAGTTTGGATGCGAGTTGAGTATTAGCGAAGTTATTGCAGTTTTCTTTTTGCCTTGTTTAAAACATGACGGCTTTGCGGTAATGGTCAGTGATGATATGAACGTGACAGCGCACACACTACGTAGGGAGGTATGCGTGTGTGAGCATTGAATACATTAACGGTATATAGTTATATACAGATGAGCGAGCGAGAGGATGACTACGCCATAAACCACACGATCGCCGTCTCTGTTTGTCTCGTTTTTGCGTGTGCTACTCTGGGCCCAATTCAGTTATTCAAGACCGCTCCATAGCCGAACCATATGTGAACCGTTTCCCGTCGGCCGCCATAGTTTTTTGATTCAGTGACTTTTATGTCATACAATTGACACATTTGATGAAACGTAACACGTCCTTCGCTCGTTACTAAATCAAAAAATTATAGCAGCCGACAGGAAATGCTTCGCACAAGGTTCAGTTACGGATCGGTTTTGAATAACTGAATTGCCCCCGTATCTTCGTCATAATTCATCAAATTTTAATAAAAAAAATTACATCAATGACTAGATTATTAAGCGTCACTACAAATCTGCGTAATAAATAATTAATTTAGCAAGTTTTGCAAGTGTTCCATTATAATATTTCGTCCACCGTACCTTATATTCGGGTTTTAATCAAAACGTTTTTCGACTATATTAGGGCCTTCAATTCTGTTTCCGCTGGTCAATCTCATTGCAAGCCTTTTAAGTTGGAAATCGAATCAAACTTTTCACACTTTTTACCCGACTGCGCAAGAAGGATGGTGTTGTTTTCGTCGATCTATTATGAACGTAAAGAAAAAAATTCTAATTGTGCCGTAGAAAGAGGAGACTATAGAAGCAAACCTACTTTCCTTTTTCAACCTGCATGACAGAGAAAGTGTACTACATTTGAACAAATATTGAGACGGTGTATATTTAAGGTAATAGCAATAAAAGAGACCTTACTTATTCAAAACTGTCACGTCCTTCTTTCTTTGTCTGTGATAATTCCATCTGCATGAGTTTAAAGGCAATGTCAAAGTCAAAGAGCTGCCTTTCCCTCTTTTCCTTCCGTAATGGAACAACCTTGTTTTATGAATTCGATTTGTACCCGCGGCCGCGGCCTCTCGAACGTATTATTTTTATGAGGAAAGATGCCTTTTATCTAAAGTTTGGTCGTATTTTGATAGATCTTTTGACCTGTGTTATGTATGAGTATTCTATTTTATTATTTACCGACTGCACAAAATGTAAAGGTATATGTTGGTAGCCTCTTATTATATTACGGCCAAGGGCTAATATTGCAATCCTCATATAAAAGTATCTGTCAGACATTGAGCTGTATGTACTCACGTACGAGAGCAGACACCACTCATAGCTACTGTGTTACATTCAACTGCGGCGAGAGCGCCGCACCTCACTCAGTGGCTTACTAGTGAAGTGACTGCTTTCGACGTTTTGCTGGCGAAAACACACCATAGATGCAATTCTGCGCTGCAAGTATCTATCGTATCGTATAATCGTAGGTAAACGATGTAATTATTATTCCAGCGCTGTAACGCTGTTTTGTTTATTTTACCAAAAAAATTGACAATAATTTAGCTTCAGATAGCTCCTCTAGTACGTAAGTACATACAGCTCAATGCTGTCGGATTAATTTTAGCTATGTCCTTATCTTTCATATGAGTTAAGAAAAAGAAAGAAATATTTTAACTGACAAATAGTTTTTATCAGGGGGTTGAATTAGTCCTCAATTAATCTTGAAATGAAATGGATGTGTTTTATTACAGATGTAAATCAATATCAATTTAATTGAGATTGCAATAAAAAAATGAAATCGGATATAATTAACTATAATTAGTATCCTACCCTAACTAATATTACAAAAGCGAAAGTAGCTCGTGACTGTCCGTCTGTATGTTCGTTACCTTATAATGGCTGAACCAATCAATATGAAATTTCACAGAGAAATTGTCTAGGACCTGGAGAAGGCTATATTTTATCATCGTCATCACCGTTTTTCATCACTACTAATAGTTTAAAAAAGAGACTTCAAAATACGCAATCCGTTTACTTGGCTGTCATTTTTCCAATTATTTTGTTAAAGACCAAAGTTCTGAACTGATTTTGATAAAATTTACATGGGATCACTTCTGAATTATGACCTACCTAAGTAGAAAAGTTCCCCATCTTTTGGAGAAATTGCTCCAAATACCAAATCGTCACAAAAATTCAGGTGAAAACAATTTCGACCAGTTCTGGAATGGAGATCCTTCACTCCGCTCACATAGGTAACATTGGACAAAACGGTACAATCTTGCAAGAATAAAATCTTATTATAGCAATAATACAGGATTTGAATGTAGCTCACAATGTGTGGAGCTGTGAAACAGTTATTATAAGATTTTAGAGTCTGCATGAGATCCGTCTAGACGCGAGGAATGTGCGAGCTGGCAACACGCCCAAACCATACACCATATAAAAAAACGTCTAGAAGCATGTCTCCTCTATAATCGAATATTAATAGATAGATAAGCAACTAAAAATGAAATGACGAACACTGAATTGTGTAGCAAGTATTGATAAGTGGCCAAGTTCGTGTCGTGACTCGCGTAGGATTCCGTAGCTAATTATAATTAATGCCGTATAGCTGATCTAAAAGAAAACCTCGTGGCGAGTGTTTTTTGTTTAGACCACTTTGCAACAAGTATCTATATTAAAAGAAAAACGAAATACCCGACTGCAGAAAAGCAGTTTTTGCAGTGCAGCTTACGATTTCGTTATGCTTGATACGTTATTGAGTGTGCGTTTTTTGTGAGAAAGTATGCGTAAAATAGCTATAAAAGACGCGCATTCTTTACAATAATTCTAGTGAAATCTATTAGGTATTTATTACGAGAAAGTTCGTTAGAGTTTGCGAAATGACGTATTTTTTTTATTTTGCTAGAGTCGTATTATTATTATTACAAAACACTCAGCCTATGATACTCAGGAAGTAAAGCTGAATCTAACGACACCTTGCACATCAAAATTGGTCAAGCCGTTTAGGCTGTAGGCGATTGGTGGGCTGTATCATATCTGGCACACATTACATTTGCGAAGAATATGCTATATGAAACTTTAATCTTATCTTATGATCCCTATCCATGATACAACAGAGTGAGGTTGAAAAAAAAACATCATTTATTTATTATGTATGGAGTGCTAAACTATTTTTTTAGGGGTCCGTACCCAAAGGGTAAAAACGGGACCCTATTACTGAGACTTCGCTGTCTGTCCGTCCGTCCGTCCGTCAGTCTGTCACCAGGCTGTATCTCATGAACCGTGATAGTTAGAGAGTTGAAATTTTCACATAAGATGTATTTCTATTGCCGCTATAACAACAAATACTAAAAAAAACACAATAAAATAAATATTTAAGGGGGCTCCCATACAACAAACGTGATTTTTTTGCAGTTTTTATAGATGGTACGGAACCCTTCGTGCGCGAGTCCGACTCGAGTTTGGCCGGTTTTATTTTTTGTAAATATTACTATGGCATTTTATTGCGGTTCATAGAACACATCTGCCTGCTAAACTTCGTTAATATAGGGCTTATATTCTATGAGTAAATTAGCCGTGACATACAGACGGACATGATTCATTTATAACGGTTCCCCGTAGTTAATTCATAACCCTATTCTGGATTTCCTATCAAATGCAGAATTTGCTACGAATCTACGAAAGGTGCTACGCGCCACGCTTCGTTGTTCTTCCGTATTTAAATTTCTCGATGATCATCAAGATGATTCTACAAATGTTTCAAGTATTTCAAGTGAAAAGTTCTTAAAACACGCTGAGCTCTTTATGTTGTGGGTAATGAATGAACCTAAGCCGTCACGCTCGGACATGTAACGCTCGTTCGGGTAAGGTCAGCTCGAGTTAACTAAGGGAGAGATATAGCCAACGCGTCACTGCTATACTGTTATTTCATATTATTAACATCGGCTTGGTGAAGTTTTCACTTCTGTCGTGTTATCATAAGCAAACACATTTTTTTTCAAAGTTTGAGGTCCACAAATTTCTGGCTTTGGAAACTATTTTATTTTTACTTTCAACAATTTCACAAAGGGAAGACACAGAACATTTTAACTTGAATATCAAATCACCAAATACGTGCCCGACAACTCCTGGTCTAGTCATTTAACTATCCAAGTTGAAGCGCAGTCCTTAGATTCACTGAGTGGAAGAATGAATGTGAGCCGTTATGGAAACTATTACTATTAGTACTCCTTTATGCTATAAAGATGTTTTTCAGTTTCAAACTTGCTTTCAAAGCATTCAAAGTGTAAATTGAGATGAAATGTTTTGTGATGTCTCCATTTCAAACAATGTCTTTATAGTGAATCATCGCGAGACGTTTTGTTCTCTTGGTTGCAATATAATAGTATTTTGAAAGAACACAAGACTCTGGAAAAGCTACAGTAAATAACAATAAGCGACCTTAACTGATCAAATTAATAATAAGAATAATAAGAATATACAGTCGACATCTGTCGGGCATGCCACCGTCCCGGAGAGTATCTCCGACATATTATTTCCGGTTGTTCACATCTTGCTAACGGCGAGTATTTGCACAGACACAATCAAGTAGCCAGGATCATCCACCAGCAACTTGCCCTTCAATACGGCCTTGTCGAGTCAGAGGTGCCGTACTATCAGTACGCACCAGCGCCAGTTCTCGAAAATAGCCGTGCATTAATCTACTGGTATCGTTCTATAATCACGGACAGAACTATTGTTGCCAATAAGCCTGATATCGTGATCGTAGATCGGTCTCAACGCCGGGCAGTGCTCGTCGACATCACCATCCCACATGATGAGAATCTCGTGAAGGCTGAGAAGGACAAGCTCAGCAAGTACCTTGACTTGGCTCACGAGATAACCGCCATGTGGGATGTTGACTCGACGATCATTGTTCCGATAGTCGTTTCGGTGAAAGGTGTTATAGCGAAGAACCTCGACCAACATCTCAAGAGGCTCTCGCTCGATTATTGGGTCAAGGGTCGGATACAGAAGGCAGTCAACCTAGACACGGCACGTATTGTCAGGAGGTTCCTCTCTCTGTAGCTCCTACCACCGGCAGCTTGAGCCCCGTCCCGCTGCCGGCGGCACCCTGGTTTTAAGTTTTTTACAATATTTATGTTTCTTTTTTATAAGTTTATATTTGTGTTGTAAAAAATTTAAAATTAAGATTGTAAATAAATAAATGAGAAAATAATAAATAAAGAGGTATAAAAATAATAATTGTTTATTTCCATAAATACATTTCCAAAATATTACATAATAGGAGTACACAAATTAAGAAATTAAGCTAGGAGATGGAATTACCTACGGGCCCCAAACTAGGCAAGCCTGTCTTTTGGGCACCCTGTGGCCAGTTATACAGTAATACATTGTGCGCTGAGCTCTGTACACACTATTAGTATTTCCATTTTTCATTACATTATTTAAAATTTTACAAAAGAAGCTAAATTATAATAGAATTAAAAGAAATAAAATTATAATAAATTGTATGAGGAGTAAAACGAAAATTATTTTCTCTATTTCTCTGTCTTCTTTCCGCAAGTGTCATTACGTGTCAGCGTAATGTTGACAAAATATGTTGAGTACATATTGCTCAAATTTGAGTAACGTTTTTTAGTAAGACCCTTTGTGTTCTACGAGTTTTAACGTATTTTATACGAACTACAGACTCTGAAAAGGTCTATTTAACAATAAATAAAAGAAGGCAATGAAAAGTTCATCCTTATTTCACATATTGTATACCAGAGCTAGTTTTTGACGTTTATTATTTCATCAAATTATGATATATGTAAATATAAAAAAATGTACGCTTATATTTTTATAATTTTAGAGTTATTAGATTCTACAGAATTAAGACTCACAGAACAAGAATATAAAGATTCCTTTAATACCACGAAATCTACAAAACATCTTAAAGAGATCCTAAAAATACTGAACAAAGAAGGTATCTATAAATTGAAACTTACAACAGTTAGATAATTTATACCCTGTCCCTTTTTTGACCTTGACCTCAAAATAACCTCAAACTACCTTTCTCTCTAAGCAACGGCGTCGGTTCAACTTTCGGACAAGTCCTCCGTTAATTTAGGCAAGTATTTGCATAGTTGCGGAAACTTTTAATTCAAAATGTCGCCGGTGTCTCGTGGCTTCTTGTAATGAGACGATTTCTCATTTCAACAACTTCCAAATATTCATGACGAAATGTAATATAACGACCTCGCACCAGAGTTGGTAGTATGTCTGTCTGCTAAGCTGTAGGTCGTGGGTTCGATCCCCACCCAGAGCAAACATTTGTGTGATGAGCATGGATGTTTGTTCTGTGTCTGGGTGTTTCTATCATAAGTATATATTTACAAAAAAAAATGTATTCTATCAACCATCTAGTTTCCATAGTACCTACAAGCTTATGGGCTAGATGGTGTTGTGTAAAATTTCCATCAAAATATATATTTATTCATATAAGTCCGTTCAGACATTGTGTTCCCTTCACACAGCTCGTTGTGTTCCCTTCACACAGCTCGCTGTAATTTAATTCTAAATGAGCTGTCTTATTTATAAACGTTTGATAAGCTCATTTTTCATTGCGTTTGTAATTTGAAACGAAATAATATGTGTTACCTACTGATCATGTTTTCGTTATGTTCAAAACAGACCAGCGAATAGTGGGAAAAAGAAGTCCAATTCAAAGACGCACGCATGTGGAAAATATTATCATTTTTAGTTCAATAATACAGTAAAGTACCAATGTAAAGTGCAATTTAAATGTTTTTACTTATATTTATCACAATTTTTCATTGCCAGATGTTGAGATTCAGGAGATTTACGATTAATTTCGATACATTTCTAAGTTTTTGTTTAAAATCTACAAATTAGCATAATAATTAGTAATAATAACATAACAACAAACATAAATTTGTTGTTACCATAAAATGCATATTTAAGAATTTACAATTTTTGATTGTTATTCAATCTGCAAGTTATTTTAATAGAAGAGTATTTTCTTATGGGCCAGTGGCTTCATTAATTACAACTATTCAATCTACAATCTACACACACTAAGCCACAAGCCCCAGAAGTACAAACAGAATGGCCACTCTCTGTCTCCCGTCAATCTCGGGTTCCTCCTCGCTTGCTCCGAGGTTTGCCGGATATTGGCATGGCGCGGCGGTTTCATTTGCCCGTCAAGACTCGAGACAAGCATTACGAGCTGCAAGTGTTCGAATTACAAATGACGTCATGATCGAGCGGCTGTCAGACGACGACCATAGTTTCATACATGTGTGCGTGTTATATACAGGCGTCAACTTGCGTATGTATCACTGAATAACGCGCTCTTGTAAAGAGTGGCCAACGTATGCTACTACACAAATAAGTAAACAAATTGACCCTAGACCAATGAAGGTCTAAAAATAGTCTAAATGCTCAAATCCACCAATAAACAAGTAAGAAAAACAAAATACTCGACTGCAGAAAATCAGTTTTTGCAGTCCTACTTACGAATGCGTTACGCGTGATACGCTGTTGAATGTACGTTTTTTGTGTGGAAGTATGCATATAATGGTGGTAAAAGATTATAAATGCGCATTCTTTAGTATAATTCCAGTAAAATCGCTTATTTATTACGAAAAAGAAATGCATTTTTTTGCGAGAGATGTTCTACTATTATTACAAAAAATATAGCTTATAACACTCAGGGAATGAAGACGAGTCTAACCACACGTACATCGCAATCAGTCAAGCCATTTATGCTGTAGGCTGTGATATAGAAACATACATTCGAAAACATAACCTTCCTTTTACGCAGTCGGGTCTCAAAATATATTAAACTTTGGTTATTAAGCTGTGCATTTTTCACTGATTTGGTTTATTTTTGCTCGTCTTTCATGTATATAGTATCGTCCCTACACATTTTATTAGGTCATTTACCCTTCACAGTAATCTCAACTTTGTAAAACTAAAATAGTTTCGACTCTTTATAAGGTTATTAGTTTCGTGGTTACAAACTTTATGCAAAATGAAAAGTGTTTCCAGTGTAATATTGTTATAGATCGGAACTTTTAATTAATTTACATTATTAAAACTCTGGTATTAGAATATACTTGGCTCTTCGATATTGGGCTCTAAAGCAAATATTGGAGTATGTACTTATGGTTTCACCTAAAATTAGTTTTAGTACTTTTTAGGTTCCTTAGGTTCTAAGTAGTCTTAAACTTTGAAACAAAGTTTTTGACTGTGTACACTTCTTTATCACTTTTTAATGTTTACATCAGAAATTTTATTAAGGTTTTTTACCGGCTTCAACAAGAAGGTGGTTAACAAAACGGATGTACTTATTAGGGTTCCGTACCTCAAAAGGAAAGAACGGAAGATATAGAAGATCACTTTGGTGTCCGCCTGTCAAGACTTTCTATCTCGGGAACGCGTGAGGGTATCCAGTTGAAATTAACACCTATACCTAGGGCAGATCTGTAGGGCAGATCTGCAGACCCTTGCAGCTGTGAAAAAATACTGTAATTTAAAAAGTTACAGACCAATGTTGATCTAGTTATTTTTTGTTTGAAAGAGGATTTTGTCGACAATATTCTTAGCTATGTTTTATCAAAATCGGTTTAGCCATTTTTTTAGTTTTCTAAATTTATACTTGTTTTGTTTGTTATCACATAACTCCAACATTTATAAACAGATTAGATTTTTTCAGATTGTTCTCATAGAAATGTCATCAGAATCAGCTCAGTCGCTTATTTAAAGACAAACCAACCAATATTTAAAACCAAAATTTTTCATAATTTCAAAGGATATACTTTCAGATTCGCTCCATAGAAATTTTACTAAAATCAGTTTAATAGTTTGGTTTAAAAAAAATTGTGCATTGTAAAGTCGTTTATTTCTGTCGGTTAAATCTAAATTATGTTCACAATTTTTTTGCTAACGAATGTTTTTAGGTGTCTTCAAATCACTAGTGAATAGGTTTCTTCTAGGCAAGCGCGCTCCATCGTAGACCGTAACTGTCGCTTAACACCAGGTAAGTTGGCGGTCAAGCGCAAGCCTATTTTCGAATAAAATAAAATGATTTTTTTAGAGCTCCGTAACAAACAAGGTACCCAAATAGTTTCACCAAGTCTGTCTAAACGAGTGCCAACAAGAAAGTTCCTCATTTCGTTATTATTTACTAATATATAGACGCAAGGATACAATGAAGTTTCGCTGTGCTATAAAGCTTAGTCTTCACTATTTAAGAGAGCCAACAAAGCGGCCGAATTTCGTAAACCCCACGCGCCATTTGGTCTGGCGAGCCAACATTCCAGCCATACATCAGATTAAGTGAACGACATTTCGCGCTTCCGTCTCGTGCTTCAGGACGCTTATTTCATAAGACGAGCGACGAAGCCTCCTAAAGTGATGAGTTTCTTCCTCGCAAAATTATTTTCATAAAATTACGAAATATAAAAAGTACGAGTAGTCGTAAAGGCGGGCTTAGATCTGGCATTAGCCTGCGTGGCACGAACACACTTTATCTGCGCGAAGAGAGATTTACAGACGCCAATCGTGATTTAGGACAGTGTGCGCCTGCCCTCACATCGGCGAGACACGGTGGAAACTTGGAAGGAAGACACGTTTTTCTATTATTATTTATCAAAGTATATATAATCATTTTTTTTAATCTTAACATCAGGTGAGTTGACGGAAAAAAATTGAAAAAAAAAACAAACCATAGAGACACAGAAATTTATAATTTTAATTACATAGAAAAATAATCAGAAAAACCGGACAAGTGCGAATCTGACTAGCTCACCGAGGGTTCCGTACAAAATAGTAAATAAAAGGGGGACATCGTATTTTTTTCATAATTTCCTTCTTTTACCGAAAAATAATATATACATCGTAAAAATATTTCAAAACATGTTTTAACTTATGCTAATAAAGCTCATTCACATGATACCCCGCATGATACGGCTGAAGAACTTTAAAGTTTGGACCCTCATTCCTTGCGTAAATACTTACACAATTTTTTTGTGATTAAATTAAAAATGTCCAGTTTTCGGATTTTTTACACACACACTTTTACACATTTTTTGTACTCTAACACAATGCTTCTTGCCAAATTTCATAGTTCTAGGTCAACGGGAAGTACGATAGGTTTTGATTCCCTTGTGAGTGTCGAAATGTTCATTTTTTACGACATATTCGGCTGTATTTTTAAATAAAAACTACGGGTCACTCACGTCTGTTTTGAGCCGAAATATCCGACTATAGTTTCAACCGCATTCGGCGGTCTTTTTCAAAGGAGCAGCACACACGTCACTCTCGGTCGGTGACGCGCCTAGCACTGTTTAAAAATGTGTGAAAACCACGTTAATTTCCATAGTATTCGGCTGTAACTTTTTTTTAAATGAAAACTGAGAAATTTAATTTTTATTTCTGCAGCAAGATACTATAGATTTGCGTATATGGTTTTAATTTCAACGCGATACCTTCACGCGTTCCCGAGATAAAGGTCTTGACACCCGGACAGACAGACGGACAACAAAGTGATCCTATAAGGGTTCCGTTTTTTTCTTTTGAGTTGCGGAACCCTAAAAATCGGTTAATGTTTAGGGATAGAACAGTTTTTTCCCATTTGTATGTGAGATCGCACGACAACACCTCTCTTAACCAGTAGGTATATAGACACTGATAGATAAACGAGTGTGTACACGATATCGTAGGTTATATTTGTGCTGAGCAAGTGATAGTCGAAGAGCTAATGGATCGTAATATTTGGTCCGCTTCTCTAATGTATACTTAAACACTTCATTAACAAGTAATATTAGATAAAGTTTTTAATATTAACTTTTTTGTCATATTTTATTTATTTTTAAAGGTTAAAGGTTGACAAACAAAATCTTTGTTCGAATCCCTATCAATTCAAAATCAAAATCAGCCCTGTTTGAATAAACTGTCCCACTGCTGGGCGCGGGCCATCTTCTCATTGTGTGAAGGGTAAGGCCATAGTCTACCACGCTGGCCAAGTGCGGGACAGACTTCACACATCTTAAGATCATTGAGAACTCTCAGACATGTAGGTTTCCTCACGATGTTTTCCTTCACCGTTTGAAGTTGGCGGCAATCAACAATACGCACATAACTTCGAAAATACCCGATATAAACCTTTAATTTGTCACCGTCCCCTCTACGGTACATTCCTTTTCTCTTTAGTTAAAACCGGTGACCCGTCTGTTTCGAATCACCCCACTGTGTTAAACCGCACTGTGGGCAAGTCTAACCGTTTTACTACTGAGTTGTAACATCGAATTAGCCGGACAAAGTGAGACGTATAACAGAATGATCGCCACGAAAGCCGCACATAACTGCCTTTCCGCGTACATTTCTTAGTATTTCTTTATTTTTAAAGGACTTTTCTGCTTTTGAAATACTTTTTTTTTTAATTAAATGTAAGTATTTGAGTTGAGTTGTTGCAATAAAATATAAATGTCGAAAATTCTAGTTTCAAAACTGAAGTAGATCTATTTTATTAACAAATGTTGTTTAAATTTAATGTAATGATGATAAACAGCTTATATGTAAATCATTTTCCAAACTAAACAGTTTAACCCTTAACCACCTACCACCGGTCTCTGAGACCACAACGTATTTTTTAATTCAAATGTTTCGATCTGTATGTGTTGTAGGACAGTACGCGTCTATATACCTTTTTTACACATCCATCGGTACCGCGCTTGCCCTTGGCGAGTATGCACATGCGCGCGTTTAGCCAGGGTAAGTTAAAATATTTCGTCACCGGTCTGTGTGACCGCTCGTAGGTTGTTACGTGATTTTTATTCACTCTCATCATTTTGCTTATTTTAGTGAAAAACGACGAAAATATAGAAAGATAGTTGCAACGAGAGATGTCAGACGAGGAGGTTATGTTAGACGAGGATTGTAGTGAAGTGGAACCCGATTTGGTTGAGGATGTTGTTCAAGTTAAGACTGTAAATCCGAGTTTGACCTCGAGGGTGATGATAATGCAATTTCAGTGTAAGGTAATTCATCTCAGCCTGAACCAACTGGTCAATGTCTTTCGAAATCAAGATCTCCATCTACGGCGTCGAATGAAACTGATTCTTCAGTTGATATTGTTTGGAGTGTGCGAAAAAAATATACTGCAACTGCCGCTAAAAATTGTTAATCTTTGAGGGTTGCAATTTTGATGAAGTTTTTGTTTAATTTTTTTTTTCTTAAACTTTATAGTTAGTATCGTATAATAATCGTATAAGTTTCTTATCTATCTGATCTCATTAGTTTAGAATTACTAGTTTTTGAAGGATTATAACAAATATTGATATCTTCGTATAGTTTATGATATTTAAAGGTATATAATAAAGGTCTAAAGTATAAACAAGTATTTTACTCATTTGAATTCTTTGTTAAAACTATAGAACCCGAATTAAGGTAGTTGTCCATAAGCGGTCTCCAGGACCGCACGTGCGGTCCTGGAGACCGCTCATGTTAAGGTACAGAAATAGGTGGTAGATAGTTAAGGGTTAAGATATGTAGGAGATAGAAGCAGTAAAGGTGTGCATGTATTTATAAAAGTTAATTCAAATCCTTAGAATAGGTACATTTGAACAAGTAATTGTTGTTAAAAATACATGAATATGTAATAAAACCGGCCAAGTGCGAGTCGGACTCGCGCACGAAGGCTTCCGTACCATTATCTATAAATACGGCAAAAAATCATGTCTGTCGAATGGGAGCCCCCTTAAATATTAACTTTATTTTAAAACAAATTATTTATTTTTAAAGTGAATGGTAAAACTCAATATTCTGTGAATATTTCAAGCGTCTACCTGTTGCCGTTATCAATATCGAGCAAAAAAAACACATTTCCATACAACAAACGTGTTTTTTTACAACAAACGTGTTATAGCGGCAACAGAAATACATTAACAATGAAAATTTAAACTCTCTAACTATCACGGTTTATGAGATACAGCCTGATGACAGACGGACGGACGGACGGACGGACAGACAGCGAAGTCCGTTTTACCCTTTGGGTACGGAACCCTAAAAATTAAAATAACTCCGACAATATTAATTCATATCTCGCCGTTTATTTGAATTTAGAAATAAGACCATATTACATACCTTTTTAGATATTTTTTTAAAATTTTGATTTAGTGGTAGTAACAAAGTGTACTAATGGTAAAATACATAAGTATTATTTTTTATATCAATAATAAGTTTAAACTTGACAGTAAGTTACCTTCAACAATGTAATGCGATTGCCTAAAAGACCTTCTTTAGAGAGATTTACCAAAATGTTTCCGATAAAAACTGATAAACAAGCAACTTTCCAGTTCGAAGCTTTTGTTCCAAAGTGAAATTTACAAAGTTCTCACTAAAATTCACTTGCTAGCACTAAAATTAGCTTTACGGTAACAATAACATTTTTACGTCCAACTTGACCAACTAACGCTATGTTACGACTCCTTAAGACCCGGTAGTAAAACTGATAGCCTCTTTTGTTAATGTCTCTTATCAAGAACTCGACCTCATAAGATGCTTAATAAAATTAGCCCATTTTCACACATATTTACCGATTTACAAAAAGATGAAGGTTTTCAATTCGTCTGTATATTTTTTGACGTGACAACGTCTAATAAATTGATGAACGCCGGCTGTAAAAGTATGACTCATTGTCCCGTTACGCTCAGTGTCTCGTTACGCTCATTGTCCCGTTATTAAACTATCGTCCGTAAACCGACTTTACAGATAACATTTTTTTTAATGTATGTTTGTTACGTGAATACTCCGTCAATTATGAAGTGATTTCGACGATTCTTTTTTGTTTGGTTTAATATTTCAAAAGGGGTTCAAATGAACTTTATCAAAATCGGTTTTTTATAACAAAACTATAATTATTTATGTTTTTTATCGGATAAAATAATCCGATTTAAAAATATTGTTTTTTTTAAAGGATCTGATTCCAGATTAGATAAATAGAGTTTAGTGGTTTTGCAAATAACTGGAAAATATGCCATCCATGTAAACGATTGCGTGTTTTGAAGTCGTTTGTTTCAGTTTTTCAAACTATAATTTACTAAATGTTTATATATCCTAATATTAAGTGGAATCCAGTTTACCTCTGCAGTTTTAATAACAATGGCTTGATTGGATATGATCTATGGGAAGATATATTAAGTAAGTATAGTTTGTTGAAGTGGTAGGTAGTGATTAACGCCAAGATCTGTCCTCCAATACTTGTTCTTAAATGTTGTTGTACTGATAACAGCTTAATGAATACCTTGCTATAGATTGACTAACTAAAGCATTTTTTTATTATTTAGTACCTAATAATAGGTTTGCGCTTGACCGCAAACTCACCTGATGCTAAGTATCGTTGCGGTCTATGATGGAGCACGCTCGTCTAAGTAAAATGAATTAATTCACTTGCGATTTAAAGACACCCAGATTATTACTATTGGTGAAGAAAATTTATTGAATCAGGTGTTACTTTGCGGTAATTCATATTTAAAATTTTAATTTATATTCTAGTGTGTTTCTGCTTGGAGGTCTTCAAGCTGGTGCTTTTGCCTACTTCGAACTTCGAACTACTTCGAAGTCTTCAACCTGGTACTCTTGTCAGATTCGGTGTTTTCATAACATAATATTTCACAGGGAAACAAAGAATGTGGCAGGGAATTCCACTGTGCAGTGCGCATCGCAAATGTGTATATTACTATAGAACATTCTTTTAAATTAAAAAAGTGTTTATTACATTACACTTTACAAAATTAAAAAAAACTTTAAAATTAAAAAACACACTTTAAAATTAAAAAAAAACACTAATCCTACCTTTCCACTGCCTTCGTTTGCACGAAAGTAATTAAGATTTCCGTCTATTTTAAGCGTCGAAATTTTAACCACCAAAATGTTTTTCTACAAAAATAGTCTTTCAATTTTCTGGTAAAGAAAAATCGCAAATTGGTTCTGAATGTTTAAATAAGCAACTTCCCTTCCAGTATTAAGAGGTAGAACTTCTAAAAAATAACTTCGAAAAGTAACTCCAAGTTAGAGTGGCAATTTGTGACACACCGTAGAGCGTCTTGGAAAACAATATTGATACGAAGACGATCTAGGTAAGTGCCTACAATTGGACGTCACGAACATTTACGCGCCACTGACTAGAGAATGCG
Organism: Lycia hirtaria; assembly: GCA_947563715.1. Classification (NCBI taxonomy): domain Eukaryota; kingdom Metazoa; phylum Arthropoda; class Insecta; order Lepidoptera; family Geometridae; genus Lycia; species Lycia hirtaria. The sequence goes on along the minus strand of OX387383.1, from coordinate 38,079,420 downwards.
CAGCTTTATTTATTTATAAATACCGACTTAGTTTTATCCAATTACTTTCCATCACGTGGACGTAAAGTTGGTTGACCGATACTCATATACCAACAATGACGAACTTAAACATGTTCATATAAAGACTCTATGTCGTCGCGCCTAAAGTCGTCGCGTCGGCGTAAAGCCTAATTTAGATTGAGAAGTCTAGAGACGTCTATTTTGCAGCTTCGAATTATTTTGAAAATCTAAATTATTTTAATCGTGTAAGGGGTCTAATTAGATCTCATTGGGGTCGTACGTTTTGAGGACTGACGCTACATCCCGTTGATACTTTATCAAAGGTTTCCCAGAAATGCATCGAGAAAATGACAATTATAAAAACAATTGAAATAAGCGTTAACAATATCAATTTATATCGTACTCCTTTTAACCCCCGACCCAAAAAGAGGGTGTTATAAATTTGACGTCAATATCTGTGTATCTATCTGTCTGTGGCATCGTAGCTCTCAAACGGAGAGACCAATTTAAATCTGTTATTTTGTTTGAAATAGGACTTGATCGAGAGTATTATTAGCTATGTTTCATCAAAATCGGTGCAGCTGTTTTTTGAGTCGAGTGTTTCTAAATTATCTAAGCTTGTTGGTTCGTATATTCAACAAACTTTTCAATGACAATCAAAGACACCTCGTAAGTCGCTACAGAATGTTAGTTTTATGCAAAATACTTAACTCTATTCGGACGTGACGCTGCTGTCCTTATTTCATTATTTTGTTCGACTAACAACACAAACGAGACGTCAGTTCACATTTTTAACCGACTTCCAAAAAGGAGAAGGTTCTCAATTCGTCGGAATCTTTTTTGAAAACAGAATAACTGGAAAAATTATGTCAAACAAGTAAATGAATTGTGTATATTGAAGTAGATTTTTTAGTTTTTTTAACGATTATTTGTTGCCACAAATGTTCTCATTCCAAACAAACTATCTACTCTGTGTTGTTTGCCGAACTGTTAGACAGTGTGTCTCGAACTGCAAGTCGTATATCTCGTAAAGTAGCGCGGGAGAGTTTAGTTTGTTCCGCGGAATGTTGGTCTATAAACAACACATTTAACTAACGGCTATCATTTGTACTTTATAGACCATTGTCCTTGACCGATGACCTCTGGGCGGGACCTACAAGACGGAACTTTGCACGGTTGGGAAGGTGCGACAGAAACAATTCATACATAATATATACAAACAATCGAATATCTAATAAATAAAATATATATTGAATTGACATAATTGATGTGTGATTAGATATAAATTCTTAATTATTTTCTTTCCGAAGTGTATTAACGCTGATTCTTTGTACATAACAGCGGTCCTCCTCTCTTGTATGTTGCTGCGCCCGACACCGACAGGATCTTTAAAAGATACTAGTGCTTATTTGTTTATACCAACTTTGTAATACTATGGATTGGCAATAAAATATCTGAATATGAACTCTGACACTAGAGAAACATACATTTATTTCTTATGGACTTGAATAAAAATGTCAATAAACTTACAGATATACTTTTAAATCAGCTACAATCAACGATATTATATCGGCAAAAGCTTTTTGTTATTTTATTTTAGGCAAGATTGATCCACGTTTGACCACCAACTCACCGCGACGGTGTGGCCGAGGATGGAGCTCGACGATCTGGAAGATAGGTATCTATTCACGCTAGCCTCGAAAATTCAAAATTGCAGCTCTCAGGAAACAGAGATGGCGGCATAAATTTCGTTCTAGAGCAGTACGGATCAAAAACGTGGACCGATATCGCTGAATACAGATTTTTGGTATTTGAACGGGTAATGGGTGGTAATTCGCTGATTTTCTGCTAGTCCTGTAATGACACGATCTTCGGGTCAGCGCTCAAACACGTTTGAACTTAATGAGGTCTGAAGCGGAAACGTTTAGACCACTAACACGATTAAAATAATTTAGATTTTCAAAATAATACAAAGTGACAAAATATTATGTAGGTAGATGTTTTTCAACTTCTCATTCTAAATTAAGCTTCAGCGCGGCTACATAAAGCTTAAATCAAACTCTTTAAGTTCGTCATTGTTGGTACATGTGATAACAACTTCATTGGCTATAATAAAGTAAACATGTTCAAATTTCATACTAAACATCAAATAACAGCTTGAATAAACTAAAATAAATTGACGTTAAAGAAGAAGATAATGAGTTATAATTTATAACGCGATCTTAATTATCATATTATTTTTTAAAAAAGCAAATTAACTTTTTTTGCGTCCCACAAAAATGTTGCCGCAGAAAAAAAAGTTTAATTCCACATCTTCCCAAACACGTTGGCCACAGAATTACCCCATTTACTGTCCCAAATAAAAGACCCTTTATTTTAATTAAAAAAAGAATTTAATTACCTTTAAAAGGGCTCCAAAAGGGGTTCCATCCAAATTAATAATGATAACAGCCGTTCAGAAACCGGATTTGCCATTAGATTGAATATTAAAATGGATCATTAATACTTTTTATATATTTAAATATTTTGACAATTTGACTCTGCTTGTGAAGGGTTAACCTTTTTACCCGTCTGCGTAAGATGAGAGTTATGTTTTTAGAGTGTACGTTTTTTGTTTTTGTTAATTCATCTAAATAATGTACAAAACAAACAACACAAACAAACACACAAAAACAAACTACTCATACTTAACTAACTAAACTACTACACAAAAAGCAAATTAATGTATGTATATATGTATTATAGCATAAAGAGCCTGACCGAGTTTGCTGTGCGAGGTGTCGTTAGATTCGTCTTCACAAGTTCACACCCGGTTATATTTTTTGTAATATTAATAATAAATCTCTCGCAAAAAAAACTGCGTTTTTAGTAAGCTCATTGAATATTTTCATAATAAACAAGTGATTTTACTAAAATTATTCTAAAGAATGCGCATTTAATAATTTACAGCGATTTTACACTCACAGTTCACACACTCAACAGCGTATCAAGCTTAACGAAATCGTAAGTTAGAATGTAAAAAGTACTTACTTAAAACAACTTTTTAAGTTAAACGGTTTTATTGAAAATAAAGATAATGGAAGTTTCCGGCAGCCTAGTGGTGAGACCGTCTGACTTGCGATCCGCAGGTCCTGGGTTCGAATCCCACAGCACGCACCTCTGTCTTTTCGAAGTTATGTGCGTATTGTTGATTGCCGCCAACTTCAAACGGTGAAGGAAAACATCGTGAGGAAACCTACATGTCTGAGAGTTCTCAATGATCTTGAAGATGTGTGAAGTCTGCCAACCCGCACTTGGCCAGCGTGGCAGACTATGGCCTGACCCTTCTCACAATGAGAAGATGGCCCGTTCCCAGCAGTGGGACAGTTTGTACAAACAGGGCTGATAAAAAAAAAAAAAGATAATGATGTAGGTAATATATTTACTGTATTTTACTAGAAAAGCCCTTTTATTTGATACCCATATTGTGGGGGTTGTGTTAAAATATGAAATCCGCCATTTTGTGGCGGCGGCCATCTTGGATTTAGAATGATACTAAATATATTTCATTGTATTGTCGTCTAAACTAAAGGCGTGTACCAAATTTCAGATCGATCTGTCTACTGCAAGGGGGTAAAATTTCAATTACTAAATTAGACCCAAATAAACAGGTCAAGCTAAATAAAATCGTATAAAAACTGCTTTTCTGGAGTCGGGTATTTTGTTTTTCTTTTAATATAGATACCTACCTGTTACCAATGCGTGTTGTTCCGGATTTTTTATAAAATACTAATATTTTTTTTCATTAACAGGCTTGGCTTGACCGCCAGGTCGCCTGATGTTGAGCGGCGTTGCGGCGGCGGTTATATAACTGATAGATAAAATTTCCACAACAGATTTGGATTTTTTTTGTACGAAAATTGATTAGGTCTCAATTAGCAATTTTTTCAAAGTTGTGTCACACAATGCAACTAATATAAAAGTGGGCATACCGTGATCTTAAAAAAAATATCTTTTCTCTTGTTTTTAAAAAGTGGGCATCGTGCTGCTAACTGAATATGTAAAGTTACATAGTTAGCAAAAAACTACCTAAATCTTATGTTACGAAGTAGAAATTTTACATTAAGTTAGCTGAAACTACCTACATCTCATTTTACGAAGATGATATCATACAAAAAGTTAGCAATAAACTGCCTAATCTTATGTTACGAAGATAATATCAGATATTAAGATAGCAAAAAACTGCTTAAATATTAATACGAAGTGAGCATTCTGTGCTGTGTCTAACTATTCTGTACTAAACTCATACAGGCCTCTATTCCTCTCGCCCGGTTTACTCGTACCCAAGGGTATGTTGGGATTTTTATATCAGCCTAGTAAGGCGATGCGAGACGAACGTGGCTCTCAGATAGGATAAGTCCAGGCTATTTTTGGACATAAATAACCACTATACTAAATCTTTGTTCAGCGTTTGTGAGGCCTTAAAATTCTTGGATCTCTACAAGCATGCCAATAGAGGGGTTGTTCATAGATGCTTATACATTGTGGATTTGATTAACGGTTTAATTCTATGTTTAGCCGACTTTCAAAGAGGTGGAGTTTCTCAATTGGTCGGAATCTTTTTATTAGGGTTCTGTACCTCAAAAGAAAAAACGGAACCCTTATTGGATCACTTTGTTGTCCGTCTGTCTGTCCGTCTGTCCGCATGTCAAGACCTTTATCTCAGAAACGTGTAAAGGTATCGTGTTGAAATATTAAAACCATACACGCAGATCCATAGTATCTTGCTGCAGAAAGAAAAATAAAATTTCTCAGTTTTCGTCAAAAAAGTTACAGCCGAATAGGTATGTCGTCAAAAACGCACATTTCCACTCTCACATGGGAATAAAAATCTATGGGGTACTTCCCGTTGACCTAGAACTATGAAATTTGGCAAGAAGCATTGTGTTATAGTACACATATAGGAAAAAATCCGAAAACTGGATTTTTTTAATTTAATCACAAAAAAATTGTGTATTTATGCAAGGAATGAGGGCCCAAATTTTAAAGTGAATTAGCCGTATCATGTGGGGTATCATATGAAAGAAATTCATTAGCATAAGTTAAAACAGGTTTTTAAATATTTTTACGATGTATATTTTTCGGTTTATGAAGGAAAATATAAAAAAAATATATGATTTCTCCCTTTTATTTAGTATGTACGGAACCCTCGGTGGGCGAGTCTGATTCACACTTGTCCGGTTTATTATATATTCTACGGTTAAAAGGTAAAAAGGGTATAAGCGATATTTTAGTCAAAAATGAGTTATGAATGCTAAATGAAAAAGCGAAATTTTTTAAATATGATAGCATTCATATTACTTTCGTTTCACTCCTCTCCATCCTAAGGTTGCCTGGAAGAGATCGCTATTAGCGATAAGGCCGCCAGTTGTTACACTAGATTTTAAATATCTTATCTTGATTGTAAGTTTCTAAGGTGTGTAATTCTAACAATAAAGAGTTTATCTAACTATCTATCATTCATAATTCATTTTTGATTAAAATGTCGCTTATACCCTTTACCTTTTAACCGTCGAATGTTCCCTGATTATTCGAAAACACCAGGACCGATTTGAAAAATATTTTTTTCTTTGAAAGGATATACTTCCCAGGTAGTTCCATACAAGTTTTATGAAAGGATATACTTCCAAGGTAGTTCCATACAAGTTTTATGAAAGGATATACTTCCCAGGTAGTTCCATACAAGTTTTATAAAAGGATATACTTCCGGGGTAGTTCCATACAAGTTTTATGAAAGGATATACTTCCCAGGCAGTTCCATACAAGTTTTATGAAATTTTGATAAAACTAAATAATGAACCGGTTTTAAACCGGTTCAGTATTTTGGTTTTAAAACAAAATAACTGGTAAAATAGGTCGTCTAAGTAAACAAATTGCGTATTTTGAAGTCCATTTTTATAGTTTTATAAACGATTATTTGTTTACTAGATAAACGATTGACCACCAACTTGCCTGATGTTAAGCGACGGCGTGGTCGAGGATGGAGCTCGTCGAACTAGAAGATATCTATGAACAATTGAAATTTTAGGCTTTCTTATTTCCTAAAAGATAAAACAAGAATTTTTCAAAGTGAGTAATTGAAATTATCTCTTAAGTCTATGCGCTTCATCTTCGACAAAAGCGTCGCATTCTAATATACGAGTTGGTCAAACTCAGTAATTGTTTAATCTACGGGAAGTACCTACCCGAAAATAATTGCTCTCCTTATTATGCAGTCGGATAAAAATATGAGGTAATTGCCCTGAAATGTAAATGATGGTTTGTATTCCCCCCGTGGCGCCGCGCAATCTGTGCTAATTACTTTTTCTTTGGTTTAAATTTTATTGATGAGTTACCTTCGAGGTGCCTTTAACTAGGTCAATACTTTTTTAACTTTTCTCGTTACGACCCCCAGCCGATGTTAGATAAAGTATCTTTTTTATGCAAGATAGATCTACGATTGACCACCAACTCGCCTGATGTCATGTCAAGCGACGGTGTGGCCGAGGATGGAGCTCGTCGATCTAGAAGGTTATTCACTCTAGCCTTGAAATTCCAAGATTGTAGGTAGATTCTATTCTATTTCCTGATGAGCTATTTTCAAATAATAATCTTATTCTTTTGTATTAAAAACTGAAAAAAACTGAAACATCCGACTTGGAAACCCGTCATTTCTTTTACTTGGATGAATTAATGACATACATACTTGATATAGTTTTTTTAGTTATTCCGTTTAAAAAAAAACAATTATGACTGAACCGATTTAGATATCTATCTATGGAATCAAACTGAAAATATATTCATTTAAACTAAAAAAAAAACGAAATCTGTGTATAAATGAGGCGTTTTGTGAGAAAATATGCGTAAAATCGCTGTAAAAGGTTATAAATGCGCATTCCTTAGAATCATTTTAGTATCATCACTTATTTATTACGAAAAAATTCGTTGGAAGTTACGAAAAGCGCATTTTTTTATTTTTGCGCGAATCATATTATTATTACAAAAAATACAGTTATATCCCCCAAGGAGTGAAAACAATGTAACGACACTTCGCTCGCACATCAAAATCGGTCAAGCCGTGTAGGCTGTAAGAAATAATATACATAAATACATACCCACATAAAAACATACTTGCAAACATACATTCGAAAAGCATAACCCTTCTTTCCTGCGCAATCGGGTAAATATACAATCAATTTGAGAACCTCCTACGTTTTTAAGTCGGTTGAAAAGAAAAACAAAATACCCGACTGTATAAGAACCTCGTGACTGCGATGCGCTTGATATGCTGTTGAGTGTACGTTTTCGCGAGAAAGCAAAGTTCAAACGGCTGTAAAATGTATTTAAATGTGTTACATTTTAAATTTACCTCTCCAAGTACTTATATGAATTACATAATTCGTTAACTTGTAAAATCGTGATAGTTTTCCTTTTAATTTCGTTACAAATATGCTGTGATTTTTTAGTCGAGACGAAACTATCATCCCTTCTATACATCTAGAGGAAGTACCCTAAGCAACATTTTCTCAAGATTTCATATTACAGTTTTGTCGGTGTTTGTACATTACTGTTTTTAGGGTCTTTCTGTCAGTCACCAGGCTGTATCTCATGAGCCGTGATAATTAGACAGTTGAAATTTTCACATAAGATGTATTTCTGTTGCCGCTATAACAACAAATACTAAAAAACAGAATAAAATAAATATTTAAGGGGGCTCCCATACAACAAACGTGATTTTTTGCCATTTTTTTTAAATAATGGTACGGAACCCTTCGTGTCGAAGTCCGATCGAATATCGAGTCCCTTCGAAGTCCGATTCGCACTTAGCCGGATTTTATTAGTATTAATGGTTTTGGAGCTAAGGCGATTAGGGTTCCTTGTTGACTATGAAACCCTAAGAAAACAGTCACAATATCATATTAATATTATAAATTCAACAGCATCGGGTTACGATTTCAAAGATTAAAGAAAACAAAAGGAAAAGTGAATTGAAGCGCACCATTTCATCCATTCTGTGCTGAGGGACCAAAAGATGTAGCGATATAAATAAATATGATCGTATCACAACACAAATCTCACAATAATCATTTCCATAACAATAATATTCGCATTTTCGATGCTCAGAACACCTAGGGAGGGAAAATACCGGTAATAATAAACGGAATATCGATGAATTACAATTATTCCTAGCGATGATGATAAAATTTCTGACAGTTATTTATTGCTTTTGAAATTTATTGAATTCGATAATAAAATTGTATATTATGTAGTCGGCAAAATGTTAGCTTTATTGTTAAATTGTAAAGCAGCAGTATGTCGACAGTATTAACTGCAAACTTTTTTTTTTAAATATAGGTACGAATTTTATTTGGTTGATATTACTGTTATTCTTATAGTGTACCACAGAGGTGGTAACTATTTCTCTAACCCAGGATTTCATTGGTTTTGTATATAATTAAGATTTTTTGCTGTTGTTGACAAGTCTGCAGACGACCTGACTGACGTTGGACCTGGGACTGGTCGGTGTGACGTCTTGGTACTATTAAATATATTCGAAATGATGCCAGCACCTCTGTCGTATTTTGTGGCTAGAGAACTAATTTGTTTAGTCTTTCAATTATATAATATTTTTAATCTTTTATTGTCACATTTGTCAGTATTAATATAATATTAAACATAATATATTTAATGACCCGTAAAACAACAAAAATGTTTACAAAAATAAAAAAGAGAAATATACAGTAAACAATATACGAGATTATCGATAATTTAGTTCTTCAATCACATCCCTTAAGTAGATAAGTAAATTTTTTATACGATAAACCAGTAAAAGAAGAGCTTCTAGTCAGGGGCAACTCCTTATTATTAAGGTTTAGGAGTGAGAGATTTTACGATGACCGATATATTGAGACGGTATTAAATAAGTATGAATGTGAATATTTAAATTTGTCTTTTTGTCCCCCCCCCCCCCCTTTTTATAAACTAAACTATTACACACATGCTGTATTTCTATGAATAGTAGATTGTGCGAATATGTATATTTTTTGCAATAGTATGAGCTGCGAAAAAGTCAGTGCTCGCGGTCTATTGTTCATAATCAAAATTAAATATATGTGTATGTTTATTATTATCTAAATAGGCTAACAAATAACTTCTTAGCCAATTTTCCCCCATTTTAACCAAGATTTCGCAAACGTTTTCAGCTTAGTTTTTACCAAATGTTATTAAAACGATGCCTCAGCAAAATTTCCACCTTTTTGTGAAATAATCTGTGAGAGTTAATGAACTCAAAATTTTACAAAAAAACTATTAATATGAAATGTTATTTTATAAATAATAAATAACCATTAAACATCAATCCGTCATTAACCATTAACTCACGTCACGCGTTTCATTATATTCCGGTTACCCGGTCCTCTTAAAAACAGATTTGTCCTAAGTTACTGCAGAACTGCTGTATCGCATATCCGAGGGATGAAAAAGCTATCAGCTTATCCTGTGAGCCGATATTCGATGTTTGCTAAAGTTTTTGGTTTTATTTTAATACGGATTTTTTGCCGCCAGGAAAATATCGCATTTCGTCTGACGAGAGATAATATCAGAGGCGTTTGAGCATCGAAATCGATATATCTATGTAAACAATTTACCCCCATGGATTTCTAACAAGATATAGATTTGGTGGAAGCGGCTTACATCCACCGCCTTCCTCCCTGCCTTCTCGTGGCTGGTCTCCCTGCGCTGCGCTAGCCGATGTGTACTCTCCACTTGAGAATTTTTTGGGCCCCATCGGCCATTAGTTCTTCGTGTTGTGTCCTGACCACTGCCACTTGTGCCTGAGAGAGGAATACTTTATGCAGACAGGTCTGATTTGACAGACTACTCAAAATAAAAGTTCTCCTTCTATAGTATTCGAATAAAAAGCGTACGTCCGTTCTTGATGCGTACTGCGTAGGAATGTAATTCTTTACCGCCGTCTCTGTTTCCTGAGTGCTACAATCTTGGAATTTTCAAGGCTTTAGTAATTAGACGACGATCTAGATCGACGAGCTCCATCCTCGGCCACACCGTCGCTTAACATTAGGCGAGTTGGTGGTCAATCGTAGATCTAACATATAAAAAAGGGTTCAGCTGTATTGTTGTAAAAGTTAAACTCTTAGCAAAATCTTACCTCTTTTGCTTTTGATTATTATCCCGAAAACTATAAAGCCAGAATCAAATATTGTGTCATTATTAATTATTCGAAGGAGTTTTAAATTATTATTATTCATAAACCACAATCACTTGTCAAGACTTCATAAATTTTATCAAAGATGGTCGTTTACTTTGAATCCGAAATAATATGAATCATACGGAGAATTAATTTGTCTTCTCCTTAAAATGGCGGCGCTTCCCTCTGTGCCGTGCGAGATGCGTCACAGTCCTTACTCAACAAAACGAATTTTCGAGTGGTATAATAAAAGGATGATGGTCGTTTTGGTACCAACGTCTAATGAAGGTGAATCCATACATCGTTGTTTTTTTTTTAAGTGAACAAAAACTACTATGACGACCAACTCATACAAGCTATCAGTTTTGAAATATAACTCTTAGGGACATACTAATAAGCTAAAAAATGTGAACGTAAAGCTTAACACAAAAATTTTCTTATCGTCTGCCTTCCTTATTGATTATTAAAGACGGATTCACATTAAATACAAAATATTACATAATCCCTCCCCCCCCCCCCCCCCCCCAATCCTTCCATAACATTCATAGGCATTGTAAAGACAAGTAGTATATGAATCGAGGACCGCCATACATCTCCTTTGAACGGTGATGAATCACTGGAGAGTGTTTTTGACACCGGGTTGTCACGTGAATTAATGGCGTCCTTAAGGCGATGGCTGCGGGTTTGGTTTATTGCAGGGATCCGGGATTGATTGGCTTTTTTGTGCGCTTTAATTACCTGTGCTATTGTCGGAAGATGTTTTTTGTTGATATATCTTAGTGGCTGACTAAAGAACGGGGGCCGGGGCGGGGGGGATAAAGGCCGCTGGCATAGAATACTTAATAGTACATTTAGAGAAAACTCAGAATTCGCTTGACGCGCGCAACTATCTCTCTCTCGCGCATCACAAACTTTTCTTTTTCAACACATAAAATTATTGAGTAGGGATATTAGAAAAGTAAGAGGCCAATTTGTTTATTTAAATAGGAGAAAATAAATAAAAAAGTTTTTTTTTTATTGGTTAAAGTATTGCAAAATATTCGTATAAGTATTCGTAAATATAAATACGTTTTTTCACTATTCCGTCGGCAGATTATTAATAATGATATCTGATTAAAACTATTTTTAATCAGCATATCATTTAACATGTTCGGAGGTGCGCAGCTGCGAATATGTCATGTCATACATTTTTATACGTTTATTTTTAATATTGAAAATTAATAATGCTAGCTGCACCCGCGGTTTCAATAAAAACCTTCGAAAACGTACCCTATTTCTTAATAGGTACTTGACAGGAAACCCGAGACCCTATTATTTGATGTAGGATATTGTTTATTTACATTTTAAAAAATCGTTCAAATCAGTTCTGCTGTTTAGCACGAAGCACAAACTCACGTCTATAATATTAGTGAGATATTGCTTGCAGTGATTTTAGCAGTACTTACTCTAGTTTTTAAAACTATAATTTATCAACATTTGAGTTTTCAGAGAGAACTATTTTCACAAGTAGGTATTGCACTCTTGAAAGTTTGCTCGTAGGCAAACTTTTGAATGAAGCAGCACAGAGGAAGCACAGCGAAGCGGAGTAGGTACTTAGCGACAATCTACCTTTGAACTCTAACCGTTAGTGTTATGGCACATTAGAGCTTTTGCTGTCTCGGACCGGCTAACAAATAATATTGCTTTGACAGAACTTTGTGCTGCTAAGTCTTTAACATGAGTTTCTAGAGGCTTCTATAATAATAAACTGATGTCGAGTTATAGCTGATGATGCTCGTGGCGTAGCTTGACTGGATGTTCTCGAACGATCACTAATGTCAAGCAACGGACGGTCAGTCCTCGGATAGGTGGCCGTGAGTAGTAATTATATCTGAGTGCTACCCTGGATCTGATGACAGGTTAAATTGTAGGTCCCGGTTGTTTGGCAATCTTCAAGCCAGGTCAGAGGCCTTTCGGCGACTTAATAACTCTGACATATACATAAACTCTGACTGTCCAAAGGAGTGGGTTACAAACAAACAAACATGCATACAGATGAAGCTAATAAAAGCGTGTTAATAAGAAAGCCTCAGCTCGCGTGTCTTAAGTGAGAGTAATTTTAACGGATTTGTCGCGTATACTTTACGTAATTAGTCATCTAGTCTCACCTATGACTGTGACATCGGACACTGCAAAGTATTCGAAACGTCAGAACATACAATTATGTATAGGTATAATACCTATTCGCGATAAATCTGTTAACATTTATTATTATTACATTTTAATGAGTAATAGTAATAAAATTGCCGACGATATAGTAGTCATGGCAAAGTCGATGGAAGAGCTCAGTACGATGCTCGAAGACCTCAATAGAGTTTCCCAACGGGTGGGCCTCAAAATGAACATGGACAAAACGAAGGTTATGTCGAACGCCCATGCAGTGCCCTCCCCAATATTTGTGGGGAACTTCACTCTTGAAGTTGTTGACGAATACGTCTACCTAGGACAAACGGTCCGATTAGGCAGGTCCAACTTTACGAGGGAGGTCAATCGCCGTATCCAACTCGGCTGGGCAGCGTTCGGGAAACTTAAAAGCGTCTTCTCGTCCAATATTCCCCAGTCCCTCAAGTCGAAAATTTATAACCAGTGTGTGTTACCAGTGATGACATACGGCACTGAAACGTGGTCCCTAACTATGGGCCTTATAAGGAAGCTCAAGGTCACGCAACGAGCTATGGAGAGGGCTATGCTCGGAGTCTCTCTACGAGATCGAATCAGAAATGAAGAGATACGTAGACGTACAAAAGTCACCGATATAGCACAGCGGATTAGCAAGTTGAAGTGGCAGTGGGCAGGGCACATAGCACGTAGAACTGATGGCCCATGGGGCCGAAAGGTTCTCGAGTGGAGACCACGCACCGGCAAGCGCAGCGTAGGAAGACCAGCCACGAGATGGACAGATGACCTCATACAAGTGGCGGGAAGACGCTGGATGCAAGCCGCTTCCAATCGGTCTTTTTAAGGCCTATGTCCAACAGTTGACTTCTTATGGCTGAGATGATGATGATGAGATGAATGAGTAATAATCACGAAAACCTTTAAAAAAACATTACATTTAAAGTTTTTCTACGCAATAAGCGATTTATGTTTAAAGTTTTTCTTTGCAAGTACCTAAAGCTATAGAAAAAGTATAGTTATTTTCAGATTCAACACGCGTCGGCACTTCTTTTGTATTCCAACACCAGTTAGTTCTTTTTAAGACCGCGCTAAATTTCGCGAGGAGATTATTTCCAAGTTGGTTATAAACGGACAGTTTAAGATGGTTCTGCATCCGTTAGCAACTCTTATTAAAACTACAAATAGTTTTATTTTCTTTAATAACAACTCTGTGAAAAAATATAATTCATATACTTAAAAAATGCGCAAGATTTTTTTAATAGACAAATACCTTTATTTACTACAAAAAAATAACAGGTACATATAAGTTCACTAACTTAACTACCTAAGTACATAAAAGACCAAATCATTCTAGACCGATTAAGATGTAAAGATAACATTAATAGTAAGACGCACTACCGGTTGACGGTGTACCCAGTATGCTAACGGCACTGCCACGTAGCAATGTTTTGGAACAAAATAGTACGTAGAATAGAAAAGTAAGTTGTTAATGTTGTATGAAAATTGGCAACCTCATATTCGAGTGATCCAAAAATGCGTAAAATGAGAATCACACGCAATCGGTTTCACGTATGATTTGTTTTCACATGTGAATAAGAAATTCATACGGGCGGATCAAAAATCGCACCCCAGTTACAAAAAACAGGCAGCTCTAAAAAGGAACGCTTCGATAACTCAGTCAAAAACAACACGACAAATTAGACACGCGGCGGCGGCGGCGGCGGCGGCGGCGGCGGCGGCGGCGGCGGCGGCGGGCTGGCAGACGGTCAAATGTTCGGAAGGACATAAATCGTCAACTTTAGAAGCGAAGTTATGGCATTAAAATTCAAATAGGAACATTTGCCGAAGTTGGGAGTTATCGATCGATATTTTATTTAGATTCACGAGAATCAGGCTACGAGGTTTTACTTTATGGCGCGTAAAATTATAATTACCATTTGAAAACACACAACGAGATTTTATCTATAGAGATGTTATACTCATTGAATATTAAGTAAAAGCATGGCAAATCTCAGTTCCCAGCACTTTTTGCATAAGTCCACATTCTTAAGGCCTTTACTATCATGGCCTTATGTATCTTGGTGTTGCACTTTCTAAACACACAAGATAGCATTGTCACTGTTCACAAGTCACGACACGCGTCTAACAGCGTTGCCCGACGTGTCGCGACTGAAGACGAGTCGGGCGATTGCCTCACTTGAGGCTTGCCACGCAGTGCCGGGGAAAACCTATCTGCGTGTAAATAAATACATCATGGCCTACTACCGAATATTAACTTAGACTCTTAGTACTGGAAAGCTGTACTTTGGTATTGATATTAATCACGCCAACAAAGTGGTAAAAAGGAGGGGGAAGAGTATGCCAAGAGTGTGATACGACGAATTAACAACTTTGTCATTATTTGCTAATATTCTATAAGTAAAGTGGCTGTGACACAGATACATAGACAGGCATGGTGAGCTTATAAGCGTTCCTTAGTAGTACTTATTACGAAACTATATAAAAAACTATTTTCAGTGCACCGCCGCCGCCGGGTTGAGTTTTGTACGTCTAAAAGAAAAATAAATATATCTTGCCAAAGTTATGATTGAATGAACATTAACCATTTGCATCAAATTACAGATACAGATACAGATACAGATTTTATTGGTGAATCATTACAATATGTCACACGTCAAAAAACACTATACAATAACAAAATGATAAAAAATAATAACAATAATATAAGTACATATGATTCATTGATTCATATACATGCTATTATGTCATTTGTGACTACGCAAGTAATACTTTGCTCCGAAATATTCTTTTAGTGAGTAGTAGGCTTTGCTGACCAAGAACTTTTTCAGTCGAAATTTAAATATTGCGTTTGAATTTGATTCCCGTATGTCGTCAGGAAGCAGGTTATAAATATCGGGACCTTTCAAGTAAACGGACTTGCCTGTTTTAGTGAGCTTGTGTTCGACCGCTTTAAACTTATTGTTATATCCAGTGCGGGGAGTGCCGTCACGATTTTTGCCCAAGCGCTGGAATTTTTGCTGGTTATTACGAGCAAACACACTCGCCTGGTATATAAGTATAGATGGCACGGTCAGTATGCCTAATTCCGTGAAGTACGGTTTAGCTGACTCGTCCCATGGTATCTGGGCTATCGCGCGAATAGCTCTTTTTTGCAGGATAAGGGCACGCTCGCACTCAGCCGCATCTCCCCACAGCTCAGTCCCATACGTAAGTATAGAATGAACCGTGGCGAAGTAGCAATTATTTATTGTCTTTGTACATAAAATTCTCGGCGTGGCAGGCGTCAAATAAGGTTAAGGTAATCGGCCGACTCGTCTTCAGTCGCGTCACGTCGGGCAACGCTGTTAGACGCGTGTCGTGACTTGTGAACTGTGACAATGCTATCTTGTGTGTTTAGAAAGTGCAACACCAAGGCCAAAATAATTAAGATTGTGATCTTATCCTGGAAAGTGCTGAGAGCTGAGATTTGCCGCTTGTACTTCATATTTAATGAGTATAACCTCTCTGTAGATAAATTAGATAAAATCTCATTGGTACTTGGTAGAAGGTTAAATGCTGCCACCTGTCTAATTAAATTTAGTATTTTGAATTGTAAGCGATAAAAATCCAAATCCTTCTGTTGAAAGTATGTTTATTGGAATTTGAATTTAAATATTAACAATCAAGTTGGAAACGTTCAAGTTGAAGCGTTGAACAATTTCATCCCATTGATATTCAGAAATTGTACAACAAAATATTGACTGGAATACTTTGAAACAATTCCTCGGATATTACAGCCTTTCTGGTTCAACTTGTTTAACACTAGACACGACGCGCGGGTTCTCTCGCCGGCCTCAATTGTTTATTTTATAACAAGTAGGTATCTTTAATATAGAAAAACAAAATATCCTACAGTGTAAGAGCGACTTTCGTAATGAAAATTATGATTGCTTTGCGCATGATATGGTGTTGACTGTTGAGTGTACGGTTTTGCGAGAAAGTATGCATAAAGCTACTGTATAATTAATTTAAATAAACATTATTTGGGATATTTTTTTAGAAATTCACATATTTGTTACGCAAAAGTTAGTTGGAAAATTACGAAAACCGGTTTTTTTTTTGTTTTGCAAAAGTTTTATTATTATTATTTCAAAAAATTTAGCCTATCAAAAGGGAAGACAAATCTAACAACACCTCTTTCATCAAAATCGATCAAGCCGTTTAGGCTGTAGGAGATAATATAGAAATGTACATACATACATACATACATACTGATCTTAATACAGACATGTAAACATACATAGGACTCGATAAACACAACTCTCCTTCTTGCGCAGTCGGGTATAAATTCTTAAATTCTGTTCTGATATTTATCTACATTAATGACATATTTCATCAATATTATTCCAGACACAAGCGGCCTTTCCGAAAAACGTTACTTAACTTCAACCATCGTCTTAAATTCTCTGTCTTCTTTCCGCAAAGTGTCATTACGTGTCAGCGAGAAGTTGACAAAATATGATAAGCATTGCTTGAAGTTAAGTAAAGTCTTCGGCAAGGCCGAAGACGTTCAGACATAGACCTATAAATTCTCAAAAAGACCGACAGTCGCGCGGCTTGCATCCAGCGTCTGCCCGTCACTTGTATGAGGTCATCTGTCCATCTCGTGGCTGGTCTTCCTACGCCACGTGCGCCGGTACGTGCTCTCCAGTAAAAAGTTGTTTGTTAGTTAACTAACAAACAACTTTTTTGACAAACTTGTATATTTATAATATTTTGTTGAAGTTTGTAGGGAAAATGTGTGTAATATTAAAATATCTGAGTCAGATCGTTACTTTTGGTTCATATTAAAAGTATTTACATATATATTAAAGTATTCAAAGTTTATAGTTGTTTCGTGTATAGAGTTATATGGATGTTCCAAAAGTAGGTATATGTTTTTAAGTATGACTGGTACATCAAGGTTATGTTTTTTAGGGGTCCGTAGTAAACAAAGAACCCTAATAGATTTCCCATGTCCGTCTATCTGTATCTCCGTACAACATAATATATAGAAAATATAAAATATGCTTATAGAAAAATTCATAGTAACTTAGTAATTGCAACTTTTATGTACATGAAAAAAATTGTAGCCAATATATTTACCTCTAGCATGATTATTAAATTTTTCGCTTCGCTAAGGATTCTACATAAAAGTCCCTCGCTACGTGCAAGTGTTCCTTTAGAATCCTTCGATTGCCACGTTTTGAATTCAAAGAAACGCCCTCACGGTTTCGTTTAAGGACTGAGGCCTTACCGAATAACGTTACTTATAAGTTGTCTGAAAGATATCGCTATTAGCGATAAGGCCTCCTTTTGTACTTTTCTCACGCCCTAATCATGTACACATTGTTATTATATTGTACTATGGTGTCAATAAAGTGTTTTTGTATTGTATTGTTTTATACATAACTTTAAGCAATGCTTAACATAAGTATTTTGTCAACTTTTCGCTAACACGTAATGACACATGCGGAAAGAAGACAGAGAATTAAAGACGTTGGTTAAAGTTAAGTAAGGTTTTTGGTAAGGCCCTAAGCGTTCACATGTCTAAGCGTTCAAAGATACCGTTTAGCATCCTTGTTACACAGCCCACTAATGCTCGCGGCGCTAACGACGCTTGAACCCGGATATAAGGTTCAAGCGTCGTTCAAGCGTTAATGCTTAAAGAACGGTGAAGTAGTAAAGCTAGTTTACTCATATTTTACGATCGTGTCTGATCCGTCATTTTGTATTAATATCTTGTGTAACAGCTACAATGTGTGGAACCTTCAAACATTCTCAATCTTCAAGATAAGTACTCGTACATTGCAAATAAATAAATACAAATATTGGAAAATATTTTTACACAACATCTAGTCCCAAACTAAGCAATGTTTATACTATGGGAACCAGATCATCGTCATTTCAGCCATAAGAAGTCCACTGCTGGACATAGGCCTCCCCCATGGATTTACAAAACGACCGGTCGCTGTGCGGCCTGCATCCAGCGTCTTCCTGCCACTTGTATATCTTCTGTCCACCTTGTGGCTGATCTTCCTGCGCTGCGCTTGCCGGTTCGTGGTCTCCATTCGAGAACTTTTCGGCCCCATCGGGCATCAAATAATAATAATGTCAATAATGAGTATAGTTAAGTAAATTTAGTGACATCGTTCTATGGTGGATATTCCAAAGACTCGAACGAAACGTTTTAGATCCACTTTTATTGTGTGCACCGCCAAGTTGTGGAACACACTTCCTGAATCATGAATGGGTCTGTCTAGATGGATATAATCTGGGTGAATAGGTTCCTTCTAGGCAAGCGCTCTCGAACGTAGAACGCAACTGTCGCATAACATCAGGTGAGTTTGCGGTCAACCGCAAGCCTATTCGAAAAAAAAAATTAGTTAAAAACACTTTGTGCCCAGTTGTCAAGAGTCTAGCGACACACTTTCCGTTACAGTTACAGCCCTTCAAATAATCGAAAACAAACCGAAATCTCGGTCACAAATACACTTATATATCCGACATAATCGGGGGCGCCACCGATAGATTTCTTAAACAAATCGACGATCGCTCCTTTGAAAAATTTAGTTCGTTATTTTTGTCGCTTGCTCAAATGTGTTTGTGTCTACTGGTATCAGATGTATATATCTATGTGTGTGTAGCCACGACCTCGCCTAGTTGGCAAGCTGCGCGCGCGCCGGTCAAGGTGCCCATATTACGATAATGTTTCATGTGTCGGCATTCAGTGGAGAATCCGGTTGAATGTGTGGAAAGTTTTCGATTTTTACCTGACTGCTCTAAAAGGGTAATATTTTCAGATATATGAATGTTTGTATGTGTGTATGTATGTTTAGTGAAACGTAGTCAATCCGTATGAGCCTTATAAGGAAGCTCAAAGTCACGCAACAGGCTATGGGCGTGCTCAGAATTTATCTGCGAGATCGAATCTGAAATAAAGAGATCCGTCGTCTAGGGATCTCTTTATTTCAGGTTCGATCTCGTACAGTCACTGACATAGCACAGCGGCAAGTTGAAGTGGCAGTGGGCAGGGCACATAGCACGTAGAACTGACGGCCGATGAGGCTGAAAATTCTCGAGTGGAGACCACGCACCGGCAAGCGCAGCGTAGGAAGACTAGCCACGAGGTGGACAGTTATACAAGTAGCAGGAAGACGCTGGGTGCAAGCCGCTTCCAACCGGTCTTCTTGGAAATCCACGGGAGAGGCCTATGTCCAGCAGTGGACTTGTTATGGCTGAGATGACTCATTATTAGGAAAAAATCGTACTACGTAATGGTTTCTAAGGTTTTCGCGAGTGTATCTCATAAATTATGTAAAATAAATAAAAAATAGTAAAATTATGCGATAAATCCGTTACAAATTGTTTAATTTCAATTTGTGCTACGATATCAAAACTACGGAAAAGTCGATTATTTCGGACATTTTATTAGATAACAATTTTAAAGTATAAAAACTGAAAAATCTTCTTCAAAATACGCAATTTCATTTACTTGGTTAACATATTTTTCTAGTTATTTTGTTATATAAACCAAAGTAATTAACCGATTTTTATAAACAATGTATGGAACAATTTCTGATGTATGACCTACCAAATAAAAATAAAATATCAAAATCAATGTGTACACTTGGCGCAGTAATCGCTGAACACACATACAAAATAACTTACAGTCGAATTCAGAATCTCGTCCCTTTTAGAAGTGGGTTAAAAATAGTATAATTTCAAAATAATTTAATGTTGTTCCAATTCACATGAGACCAAAAATACGACATCAATTGATAGCAAAGCATACCAAACCGTGTTCCCTTAATAATAGAGTTGCAATTCAGTCCACACATCTAAATGAGAAGGTAGGATCTCTGAAACGTTTGGGAGCGGATCAACTGCCAAATTCAGTCACGTCGCGTGAATTTGTGAATGAACCTTCTCTCTTCATTTTGATCTGTTGGATTCAATTTCTAAACCAATTTGTTGTGTTTTGTACAGTTTAACATAGATTTATTAAGATTCGGATCCTTATAAATATAATTTGTGTTTCATGTCGATCGCCTAAAAACAAGTAGTTTAATGGACATTAAAACTCGCGAACATAAAGTTTTGTAACAATGCTTGTTGCCTATAAGTCCTATAAGTCTGTGAATAACTATGAATATTATATCAAATTAAGAGCTAAATTAGATACACTACACCTTGTAACAAAAACATTAAACGTAACATTTCCTACCCTTTGCCTTTATAATTTGTAAAAACCCAGCCCCAGTACTCCTCCTTGCTTGACCCTTCAAAGTAAATCTAGAGCCAAAACCCATTTTCTCCACCTTTCAATCCTAAAAACACGGATCGGAAATAAACGACGGCACGGACAAAGCCATCAAAGGCGACCCCAAGTCAATCTATAAATATAAGAACTTTATTAAGGGACACTGTATCAAAGGGCCAATATAATTTCTTTTATACGATATAGAAGCGATACGTCTGGAAAGTGAAACGTCAAGCGAGGATGGATCGCACGGACGAGCCGTATTACGTGTACGTTTGTAATGGAGATTATTGCGCGAGCGAGACGAGTAAATCTGTTAGATGACAATATGTAATGATGAGTATTTTATTTTATTTCATAAACACAATACAAATAAAAATCCAAACAATACATACTGAGCAAGTTTGAAGAAGATACTCATTTCCAAAGATTAGCTTACAAAGCTACTGATTTAAGCTTATACAGGTTAATTTGATAGACTTGAGCTAAATAAATAAAGTTTGGAAAACAACTCGCCAGCAAAAGCTGTTGTTTATGACGGAAAGTATTTTGCACTCATTTGAAAAACGTCTCTCTTTAGATTATATATTTATTATATTCATTAGAGAAAGCCTAATAACGTATACCACATTATACGATTTACCGATACGCACAACAAAAGAGAAACAAAAAACGTTTTATCCGAGCTTTTGAAACATTGATCACTTACAGTTTTTGATGCATATGAGTTAGTAGATTCACAGTCTTCACATGTGATCTTGCTTTGAACAATTTTAACAAATTTTAATAGTTTATAGCAACTCAGCCAAAACCTATCACCTTCACCATATGGAATAAAGCAGACATCGAACTTGACAAATGCTACAAAATCTAGTATCGTAAAGGAAATGGCCATTCTGGGCCATTCGTCATCGAGGAAAGGTAAACACTACCGGCCAGAGGAAGCGGCTTACATGAATACGGGACATTTGGTAGTTTTTTAGTAGATTGGTTGTTGTGAATAAAATATTTATCCCTATAATTTGTTATTTAATACTGTGCAGAAATTACAATATTCCACTTGCTACGATGCAATAACGCACAAGTCAGATTGCACAGGCGTTCAGTTCCTATATTTACAGGTATAATCTATATAAATATTATGAACATTAGACCTCGCACACGAACACAGACTTTTTTAAGTGCATCAATCGTTAATCCTGGTCAGAGGCCTTTCGGCGGCTTAATAACTCTAACACTAGACCTAGCCACTCAGTCTACATGAACTTACTTACTTACAGACTTTTGCAAAAAACTCTGTAAGTACATATTCGAAAATATTAATGAAAATTTATTATAACGAATTTTTCTGCCAAATATTATCAAAATCGGTCGATAAATGATCTCGTAAAAAGTATTCCTTTTTATAACCAGGATTTCACAATTTTTTGTTTCAACCTCGAGACCGATTTTTCTTAAATTGAACACTTAATTACGCTACCTTAAATATGATCAGAATCTAACAGTAAATGGTACCGATGCAAACTGCCTCCTTTTTGGACGAAATACCCTTAAGTCAAAAATTCATGACAATTTGTCTGTAAAGTCGGCTTACGGACGATAGCTTACCGTGACAACGTCATAACAAAACATTGATGAAAACACTTCCCGTTACAATGATCGTAACGGGACAATGAGTTATCCTTTTTCGTGCGTGCAGCCGGCGTTCATCGATTTATTAGACGTCACGTCAAAAACAATAAAACCTGTAAAGCAAGATTTGTAAAGATAGGTTGAAAATTACGACCTGTACGCATTACCAACAAAGATAAGACAGCGGAAACAAAATTTGCTAATTCTTTTCGCTTTCTAGTTCGTCTCCGTTCGTTTACTAGTTCGCTTCGCTCAATTACACTCGAAAAACATTATCTTCCTTCATCAGTCAGTAAAGGGATCGACAGAATAGAGCGTTCCCTTTATTGTCGTCGAAAAAGTTAAAGAAAATTGTTAAAGGTCGTCAGTATCGAACGTTACTTTTATTATCACCGAAAAAGTTACAGGAAATTGTCATTTTTAGCAATAAAAAAGCATTGATCCCGAAATCCCCGCGCGGCGTTGTCACAATTTTACAAGTTCCACAAGTAATCCAAAACCTATACTCGATCTCACTTTTGATGTTCTTCGCGAACATTCTAGCAGTTATTTGTTGACAAGTAGTTTCCTATTAACTTTTCCTTATTTGAAAGCAATATAACACAGTGTAGGAATATTCACAGAAACGTATATTTTTACACGACTGCAGAGCTGCAAACGAAAAGTTTGATTCGGGTGTTTGTAAGACACACATACTCATACTATGCACATATTTATTTTTATACTTAAGCAAGCAATGAGATTTTATCTATAGAGGGGAAAACAGCAGAGCCGGGGTAAACCAATCTACGCATAATACTTACATCGTTGTAAGCAAGATACTCGCCTGATGTTAAACGTCACATTTAATCATAAGTTATAACACTGTTACACTGTTATGGGTCATAACAGTCCAATGATATACTGAACTGTGGACTGTTCAACAGTTCAAAACCCTGTGTGTCAATGCGCTGCGCTAGTCATTCTCAGATACTAGACTTTGATGACAGGCCTCATGGCTCAGTGATAGTATGTCTGCCTTCTAAGCTGTAAGTCGTGGGTTCGATCCCCACCCAGGGCAAACATTTCTGTTGAGCATGGATGTTTCTTCTGTGTTTGTGTGTTTATATGTATCTTAGGTATGTATTTACAAAATAAAAGTATATACATATGTATTATATCATCCACATGATTCTTATAGTTTGCTTAATTTGGCGCTAGACATGTTGTGTGAAAATGTCCTTATTTTTTAATTTTTTTTTTGGTTGACTTGATTTCGCTAACGCCATTTTACACTTGTCCTGTAGTGGAATGGGAAAAGTAGATTAAGATCGTCTAGTTCTTGCGCACAGTAGCCTAAATGAATCCGTTAGAATATTAGCAGACATACTACTTTACGGAAAAGCTCAAAACTAACGTTTATCTATTTATATAAATTATAGAAAGACTCAAAGTCACACAGATACAATCCTATGCCCTACATCACAACTCAAAGATGCGCTACTGTCCATTTTTCTCTTCACCCCAGCAATATACAAGCTCCCCAGAAAATATGACACCCTGTGAAGTCTCGTCGCTCAAAGGAGGGAGCTCTGATAAACCCCGCTGGTATATCCCGAGATTTATATTTGCCTCAGTTATTCTGGAAAATTGTGCGCCTTTATAAATATAAATATGACATGTTTAGGAAGTATTAGCATGCGCAACTTGTGTTTATTTTAGAATAGAGAAATAGAGGCGTATTTGTTTGCATTTTCAATATATTGGTGTAGTTGCATGTTCCATGTTCAAACTAGAGTGTGGGTTTATTAGGGTTCCAAAGCCAACAAGAATCTCTATAGTTTCGTTTGTTTGTCTGTGTGTCTATTTGTCCGTGCATTTCTTCCAATACTCTTATTACTAGAAATCTGTAATTTATGCATTATTTGTGTGTCATACACTGACAAAGTGGCAAAACCAAGTACCCTACACGTAAAGTGAGGACGTTTTTTAACAGACTTCAAAAAAGGAGGAGGTTATCAATTCTTAGCGTATTTATTTTTATGTATATACACGAATTACTTCGTCATTCGTGGATCAATTTTTGTGTTTCTTAAATTAGTGTATAGAGAAAGCTCCCAAGTTGGTCCCATAAATATCTTATAAGCATTGCTTTATTACTTTGAGAATAATCTCTAAAAATGTAAATATTTTCATTGTATTCCTGAGTGAAGTGCGTCAGATTATAGAATCGCAGAGTTCCACTGACACGTTTTTCATTGCAAAAGTGTCAAATGTTGAGGATTATCGGATAAGCATCTGCACATTTTCTAATCTTCGAACACGAAGTATTTGACATTCAATAACAAATCACATTCTTGACAAAAGAAAAAAGAGCGAGTGAAGAGAGGTCTACTTAAAAAGTTTACAACCGTGAAGGAAAACGTTTAGTTGCGTTTAAGTTGCGTTTGAAGTCGTTTTTTTTTTATTGAAAAATTATTTTCTCTTCTACCCCATGGAGCGAGTTGTTATTGAATACGTAATTCAAAAATATCTATTAAATACATAAAAAATTTGAAAGTCTGCGTATCCCATCCCTTAATATATGTAGTTATTCATAATATACAACTCTATATCGCTAACATGATAATCCTTGTTACGATTATTCGAAGATACCGTTGACAACAGCGCCTTAAATTAGGGCTCGTTTTCACTAAGTAACGAGTAACACCTGATGTCCTCATTACTAAGGTACAAATTAAGCCCTTCTGGGTTTCGGCACGTACCGGCTGTCGCGAGGAAGGGACGGCACGTGATCCGATTGCTTTTCTTTTGGCAACGCACGTCTTGTGTGTTTGCCGGTGCCAAGACTTTTTTGATGTTGAATTTTAACTGAAATTTAATACAGAAAAAATAAATATTTTTAGCAAATCCTTCACGGTGCAAGCTGTCCTGCTGTGGAACTCGCTGCCTGTTTCCGTCAGGAAAGCTAGATCCCTTGATATATTCAAACACCTCATTTGTAATCATTATCTCTCCTTATGTTAATTTGGTATGTTTATATATATATATAGAATATTTATTGTATAATCTATGTATTGTTATAGTATCTTTATTTATTTATTTTTTAATATTGATATTGTTAATATATTTACTATCTATATTTGTATGTGCACTACCTTCCATAACCTTTTCTTCCATTTACTTTCTATCAAAACGTTGCCTGGAAGAAATCGCTCAAGGCGATAAGGCCGCCTTTGTACCACCGAGATTTTTGTTTACTGTTTAGTATTCCTCTTTATAGTTGTGTTATAAGTTAAAACTTGTATATATGTGTGTCCTTGAATTGTAATGTTTGGTGGACAATAAAGATATATTTTTTATTATTTTTAAAGGACAAGTAGAGTGGCGACGAAGGCAATATGTTAAAACAAAAAAAAATATTCCAAAAACGAATGAAAACTACGATACCTCATTCCATATATAAAATATATAAATTTGGGTCGTTCGCATTTAAAAAAAAATCGGTTCAGCCGTTTTTTTGTCGGGACTTTTTGAGTTTATATATATATATCGTTTGTCTCGCTAAAACTCGAGAACGGCTGGACCGATTTAGCTGATTTTGGTTTTGAAATGTAAATAAATAAAATAAATATAAATAAATATTTGTGGACATTTCACACAACACCATCTAGCCCAAACTAAGCAAAGCTTGTACTATGGAACTAGATGGCTGATAGAATACATATATACTTTTTTTTTTTTTAATATATACTTAAGATACATAGAAACACCCAGACACAGAACAAACATCCATGCTCATCACACAAATGTTTGCCCTGGGTGGGGATTGAACCCACGACCTTTCAGTTCAGCAGGTAGACGTAAACACACTACCAACTGAGCCACAAGGCCAGTCAATGTTTGTCATAGTCCAGGAAAAAAGTTAGAAAAGTGTTAATTTTAGCGAAAGGGGAGTTTTAATGTCGTTAGGATTGGTGATACGAAGTACACCGAGTCATCTAGTCACTATATAGATACTACAACACTTATTTTTCTAAAACTTCCCTCGAGGTATTTTCCATAAATAAAATGCTAATACAGAAAAGTTTGATCATAAAGAAGCTAGCCTGTCCAACTACTTTCTATTCTAGCAACGCTTGCACTATACTGGGCGCACAAAACAGGTGCTTTAGACCCTTCCTTGAAGGGACTATGAATAAGTGAAACCTTGGGCTGGCGTGGACCTTTAAGACTGGAATGGGCGTCCGATGTGAAAAAGTGTCACTGTAAGTATGAGCGAATTAATTCGAGATTGCTCATAGTGAAAGCCAGGATTTGTAAAAAAATATAAAAACTGGATAAGTGCAAGTCAGACTCGCCCACCGAGGGTTCTTGATATTTTCCTTCATAAATCGAAAAATATACAACGTAAATCTTTTTCAATAAGTCTCGTTCAACATTGTTTAATCATTCTTTTTATCCGCTTTAAAGGTGAGTTTATGTGAACAAAAAAACATCAGTTGATCTGTAATAGAAGCGATCGTTCAGATAAAGCATCCCGACCACGCGGCCAGAGCAAAATATTGTTTACGGGCCTAATGATTTAATAATAATAAGTAAATACTGTCGTAATATAAAACGTCAAGTATTGTACGAAGGTTTACATGAAAGAAAATAAATAAACTGCCTATAAAAATTACAATACAAGAACATTACAACAGTTTTTTTTTAAATTATTTTATTAATCATTTTAATTATTTAAATAGTGCGTAACAAATATACCTACAATAAACAACACAATCGAGTTGAGAACCTTCTACTTTTTGGGAGACGGTTATTTTTTTTTTACAGTTCTATAGAACAAATGGGAGTTACCGAAATATTTGTGTTCGTGAACGAACCCACAGCCAAACGTTATACCAATTGAGCTGTGAGCCAAAGTCTTAAAAGTGAAAACAAGAACAAGTAACTCTGCATATTACGTCATAAGGGATGCCGAGATGCATAATTTGGCTACTATTATTTTAAATTGTGTCTCTTCCACTTGTAGCAAAATATTAATGTTCCATGGTCCAACCCCACCGCAGTCCTTGGGCCATTGATTAAGGTAGATGTCGGCTTTTTGTTGTTGTTAGTTGTTTTGTTACTGAAGTACCTAGTTTTTACCCGATTACAATGAAGCCGAAAGGAGGGTTACCTTAAACTTTAATGAGCAATTCTCTTAATTCGTATTATAAAGACTTGGTTATCAGACAAGTTGTCAAACGAGCTTTCGGGATTTTGATAAAATTTCTGTTGAATAATTATAGCTTAAAAACTGAAACAACCGACTTCGAAATACGCAATTTCGTTACTTGGACGACATATTTTTTCAAGTTATTTTGTTTTAAAAACCAAAGGACAGAACCGTTTTTGATAATTTTCTTGTGAGACCGCCTCTGAAGTATTAAGAAGCCATTACCTACATACCAAACAAAAAGGAATCATAAAAATCAATTCATAATTGACGGAGTAATCGTGTAGCAAACATACAAAACATACAGTCGAATTGAGAAGCTCCTCATTTATAGAAGTTGTTTAAAAATATATTTCGTTTTTGGGAAAACGGTATTCGATTTCATAAATCGAATTATAGATCGGTAAATAGGATATTTAGTCACGTAAATAGAATATTTAGGCACGTAAATAGGATATTTAGGCACGTAAATAGGATATTTTCCACTCATTTCAAAAATTGACCATACCGTGCCTGGCACAACATCATCAAGACCGTAAGTCTTGATCGATGTTGGTGCGGTCTAGTAGGCATAGCTCATACTAATTCATACAAACTATCCATAATTTAGCACGTATCGGTACAGTTAAGGTACACGTCAAACCAGTGGACATCCAGCTTAATCATGTATTGTACTCGTATGTACAGTTAGAACGACAAGTTATAATTAAATATTGATGCCAATCTATAACTCGCTCGAAGCTAAAGTTTGGTTTCAACAAACTTCATCGAACTTCAACAACTTCAAGGACGCACTGAGTGAAGGACACTAGGGTGGAATAACATCAATATGTCGGATTAAGATGGATTTGGTGATACCAGGCAATGAGATTTTATCTATAGACAGGTTATACTCATTGAATATGAAGTAAAAGCATGGCAAATCTCAGTTCTCAGCACCTTAGACTCTGCACTTTCGAGGATAAGATTACATCTTTGAGGCCTTTTAGTATCTTGGCCTTATATATCGTGGTGTTGCACTTTCTAAGCATGTAGGAGGAGGATAGTTTTCATCATCTCAGCCATAAGAAGTCCACTACTGGACATAGGCCTCCCCCAAGGAGTTCCAAAAATACCGTATAGTATAGGATATGGTTTTACAATGAAGGAATGAACCCCAATTAGGGGTTAGCTGTCATGTCTATTACATCCTAATATATTTGGTTTTCTTGGCTTCGTGCCGCCTAGAGGGCGTCATATCCAATTTAATATAACATTTTAAATAAAAACTTAACCGCATTCAGCTGTATTTTTCAAGCAGCACAAACGTCACTCTCAGTCGGTGACGCGCCTAGCACTACGTGATGACGTCACGTGCAGCACGCTGCTCCTTTGAAAAAGACCGCCAAATGCGGTTGAAACTATAGTTGAATTTTTCTACTCAAAACAGACGTGAGTGATCCGAAGTTTTTTTTAAATTTGTGAAAACCACGCTTGTTTCCATAGTAGAGTTAATGTAATGTCACATAGCCTATAACCAGCGGACAAACAAGAAACTTTCAACGACACCTCATTTGTCAAATTATGATAAGTAGTATAAGTTTTTTAAATTATTTTGTTAATGCGAGATCTATGTAATTGTGTAAAAATTATATTTCTATATATATATACTACATTGTATTTAACTCGACCTGCCCAGTGTAACTGAATGATAAAAGGCCAATAAAATAAATCTAAAATCTGAAGTAGGTACTTTAGAAGTTATAATGGAACAAATGAAGATACACACATACCCACATTCCGGTCAAAACCACAACCCTCCCTTTTGCTTCGCCGTAGTCGGGTAAAAAAACGTAAAATGTCTCCAAAACATCTTGAAATATCGGACGATTAGAAACTAAAACAAGAAATCTCCCCACCATGCTCAAAAAACACCCCCCAAATTGTCTTAAAATAAACAAAACTAATAAAATTAACACAAAACCTTCCATTGCCATTCTAAGACATCGAAACCCCACTCAAAGTACAATCACGCGCGAAAGTGCTCATGGCAAATAATAAAAATGACAGTTCTCGACTGCCGAACGCCGTTAAGGACAAATAACAATAGCAGTCAACAAAAGAGATATCATATAATCGCCTATATTTTTGGCTTGAGAGGCTCGTTAAGAGACGCGAGGTCTTAAGGCTTTTGTGCGCGGTTGTACATGATTTTTGGTGATTTATTCTGAGTATTGTTCGGTTAAGTAGCCTTGTAAGGGTAATGTTAATGATATTCATTTTGGAGATGTTTTTATGAGAATAATTATAATTGAATTGTATCATGTACGCGATAGTACTTTTTATTCGACGAATAAAACAGGAATACATAATCAGGGTGTCCTTAAATTGCAAGTGCATCGGTTTAGGCTATAAAAGCATCGACTTTAAACGTTTCGATCTTCATCGTAGATCGAAACGTTGCTTCACATAATTTGTGGTGGAGGTCAAACGCTATTAAATATATAAAATAGTAAGCAAATTTAAATTTCGTTTAGTACTAATTGCGTAGCTTATTTATATAACAAAACTTAAAATATGTATATTTTATAATAAAAAAAAACTATGTCTCACACGTCTATTTTGAATCGAAATATTCGCCTAGTTTCAACATATTTTGGCGGTCTTTTTCAAAGGAGCACCGCAAATTTATCTCCCAGTTGGCAACGTGTTTTGCACTTACCTCTGCATGCTCGTGCGCTCTTGAATGTAGGTGAGTATTTTAACTAAAGAAGTTGGAAAGTACTAGTACATTAAACCTCTCTATTTTTAACTGTCGAAGTCGGTCAAAAATCTATTTAGGACAAGATAAAAGTCCGCTAAATAAAAATAAACAAATTTGAGATCTTCTGAGGCCTTAACCCATTTAAGTCGCGTATGAGAAGTACGTCCGTCCGTCAGTTTATTTTGGACGCCGACCGTCCACGCTTTGGTGTATTTTTGTAATGTCTGGATTTAAATAGCTTATTGACAATTTTTTATACTAATGGTCGATTATTTTTAATGTTAATGACATGGGCATATTGCTACAATTTCTAGTCGTCACAGTAATAGGGTTCCGTTTTTACCCTTTGGGTACGGAACCCTAAAAATGACATTATAGAAGCATCTACCAATCAAATGTACGCGTGTATTAGCAACTATTTGCATCTCTTTAATATATTTTTACTAAGCTAATCAATATTTTTTAAAACTTAGAAAAAAATATTTTGTTTTTCCTGTTATTTTGTGCCTGGTTGTACTGCATTATTAGGTATTACGTATGTAATCAAACTACATAATCTTCTCTGCTCGAATTTTCCCACTCACCCAAAAAGAGAACTGTTTTATTCCTCACTGCGGTACGTATCGACTTATTCCAAAATGCTATTGGTCGATTCGCACCGCGGTGCGAAAGGACCTATTCAAAAATAGCTCTTGTGTGATTAGGACCGCGGTTCGAACCGCTTGCAGTGCGAAACGTCCAAGTACCCGTAGGCAATGAGATTTTATCTACAGACAGATTATACTCACTGACAATGTAGTAAAAGCATGACAAATCTTACTTCTCAGCACTTTCGAGAATAAACGACATCCTTAAGGCCTCTCAGTATCTTGGCATTATATATCTTGTTGTTCATAAGATACGACACGTGTAAACAGCGACGCCCGACGTGTCGCGACTGAAGACGAACCGGAGCTCACTTGAAGCTTGCCACGCAAAGCATGGAGATAACCTATCTACATATAACATATTATTGGTCACAGGGTTATTCCAGAAGCCAGCAGGGCATGCGTACCGTGAGCATCTCAGTTCTCAGCACTTTCGAGGATAAAACACATCTTAGTGTTGTACTTTCTAAACACACAGGATGGTATTATCACTGTTAACAAGTCACGACACGCGTCTAACAGCGTTGCCCGACGTGACGCGACTGAAGACGAGTGGAGCGATTACCTTACTTGAGGCTTGCCACGAAGAGCCGGGGAAAACATATCTACGTATTACATCATTGGTGGTGCTTACGTTTTCGAGAACATGTAAAATACGCAAAGTCATGCTAAAATGTATTTGAAAATTATGTATTTGTTCAATATTTAACAACCTTATAGACTATATATTATAGTTTATTAATATTAATAGTTAATACGATTAAACGAACAATTATTTAACATTTTTTTATTTAATTTAACATTTTTAGAGTAGGTATAAGTAAAGAGTAGATATTTGCAAGAGTTAACTTTACACTTATTAATAGGGTAACCTACCGAAAAATGTAGTAAATGTAGCGAATAAATATGCATAAATAATGCATATGCATGATCACTAAATTACATACAAAATACGCAATGATCACTGAAAATGTCGTAAATATGCAAATGTATATTATTTTAATCCGGCCCTTAATAATGAGCGATCTAGTGGAGAGAGATTTACAATATAATAGAACACGAGCGACCGAGCTCCGGCCGGATTTAATCTCTATATATAATTATATAAAAATAAATTGCTGGCCGATTTAGCTGATTTTGGTTTTGAAATGTTTGTCGTAGTCCAGGGAAGGTTTAGACGTTGAGAACATATCGGGTCCACCCATTGATAGGTGATACGAAGTACGCCGGGTCATCTAGTTTAATATAGATATATCTCTTTCTTTGACACGTAGCTGTAGCATGTAGCTCAAGCGAGTCGAGATAAAATATAGTAGAGCTTTTCGCTTCCTGCTTGGCAGTGGGACAAGTGGCTACATCCCATAAAAACACCATGTAGGTCATTCCAACTAAAATATCAGTCAAATAGAGGGATTCCCCGCCATAAAGCGGGGCATCAAGCGTTACTTTTATTACGGAAAAGGGTGTTCTATCATCAACATTTCTAAGAAACGAGTCCGTGTGTCACAGATAAATACAGATTTAAAAAATTTACCGCGACTTTGTACATAGTTTCTTGAGTAACATATATACTCGTACATTACGCAAGATAGATCTACGATTAACCACCAACTCTCCTGATGATAAGCGACGGTGTGATCTATGTGTATCTATGTGTATCTATGATCCGAAATACATTTGATTGAAACTTACTTGCTCGAATCCGTTTCATAGAGCTGTATCGTCTGATTGCAGATGTTTTACTTGCTGGCTTTCTTTTTATTCACATAAGTTTCATTGGCCCGAATAATTATCAGGTTAGATTGGTTAGGTTTCTGTTTTATTATGCCTAGAAACTTTATTATCTAAAATGATGATATTATATCAATTCATTGAGAGGGAGCAAGTCAGTAATCCACCATTTTAGTAAAATGCAGATTAATCGACTTCATTCGTCTTCAAGAATGTTTAGAAATCAATACGCACGTAACTTCGAAAAAATATAGCTCGAGTCACGGGATTTGAACTCCAAACCTGCGGATCGCAAGTCATACGGTCGCAACCAACCTGCCGGGACGTTACGTAATACACCGAAAATGACGTAGTCTATTCCCACTGTTTTGACACTGTGGTGTATTGAACAGATAGGTATTTAATATTGGTAATGTATTTTATCTAGCGGGCATTCTAGTTTCAATTCTTTTAGTAGGTACGACACTTCAGAGAAAGGTCGCTAGTGATGGACACTACGTAAATTGGATTGTCGATAAAACGATAGACGTCGTATTATCTCACATGAATGACAACTTCGATGATATGTGTGACAGAAAAAATAATATATTGAAACATATACGCATTCTGAGTGATTTTATATGCGGTAGATTATATTTTTCCCACAAAATGAAAAATATTGAAAACAAAAGCGAGCCTACCAAAATATGAAATATACTACAAATGTTGAGACCGGGTTGAGAGAGAGGGTTGCCGGGTTGATGTGTTAGTGTTTCCACGGCCCCAGGAAGGCGCCGCCCGCAAACGCCCACGTCTCCATAGGAGGTACAAATGTTAAGGTGGAGTCCTCTATGAGGTATCTGGGGCTCCATCTTGACAGCAGATGGGACTTCACCCAACACTTTGCCAAGTTGGCCCCGCGCCTTAGTGGGGCAGCAGGAGCCCTCAAGCGGCTCATGCCGAATTTAGGTGGCCCAAGTGCCTCGACTCGGCACCTCTATTTAGGGGTGCTGAGATCGATGGCGCTGTACGGAGCTCCAGTGTGGGCGGACACCCTGACCCGGAAGTCAGTCGCTCTTCTGAGACAACCTCAGAGAGCGATGGCGGTCGGGGTGATACGCGGCTATCGCACTGTCTCCTTCGAGGCGGCATCCGTGCTGGCGTGCTCACTGCCGTGGGATTTGGAGGCAGAGCTCTATGCCTCCATGTACAGGTGGCGCAGGGAGCTCCGTCTCCGAGGAGTTGATCCCCCACCGAGCCTGAGGGAGCGGTGGAAGAGAAGGGCCCAAAGAGACCTATTGGAGAAGTGGCGGGTGCGCCTTGCACAACCCTCAGCAGGTTTGAGGACAGTGGAGGCGGTCCGTCCAGTCCTACAAGACTGGTTGGACAGGGCACACGGGTCGCTTACCTTCAGGCTTGTTCAGGTGCTTTCCGGCCACGGTTGTTTTGGAAAGTACCTATGCCGAGTAGCCGGGAGGGAGCCAACCTCCGTGTGCCACCACTGCGGCGCCGACGAGGACACGGCGCAGCATACGTTGGAGGAGTGCCCAGCATGGGCCAGTGAGCGCCGTGACCTCACGAGCGCAATCGGGGGCGATTTGTCTCTCCCAGCATTGATCAATGCAATGCTGGCAGATGAGACAAAATGGACGGCGACAGTTTCCTTCTGTGAGCAAGTGATCCTCCAGAAGGAAACGGCGGAACGCGAACGGGAGATCGTCTCCGATCTCCCCATGCGCCGCCGGAGAGCCGGGCGCCGTAGGAGGCTGTTTGACAGCCTCCAGCCCCCGTAAGCGGGCCGTGGGTGGCAGACTCGGGGGAGTCTGCTGTCCGTAAAGCGTTGCCCCGAGATGGCGCGCGCGGTGTTTCCGCGCGCCACTCCGAGATGGTGGGGTGGAGTTAGCCCCGAAACGAGTAGGGTCCTAGGGGACCAGCGCCGCCGAGTCCGTGGACGAGTTTAATGATGCACCCATTGGCTCGGCATACAGGTGCCAAGACGAAACACCCCAGGGGTTTTAGTGGGTAACCCGGCATACCGGTTGACTGGGCTGGACTTTTCGGCATACCGGTCAACTGGGCGGGACTCCCACATAACCACGCAGCCTCCCCCGAGGCGCGGTGGTACCCATAAAGGGTTTCCCCTGGGAAAAAAAAAAAAAAAAAAAAAGTTAGCGATGAAACCGTTAAAGTATTTTATGAAAATTTGCTTTAAAAGAATGGAAAAGGACAATGGTTCAAGGTTACGAATTAATATTTATTTCAAACTAGCAAATCAACAATAATCAGTCTCACTCAAAGTCTCAAAATCTCTGATTTAATACAGAACTGATTACTTTTACTTATGGACGGAATTAGTATTAGTAATTATTAATTTTTATAAGTTTAAGCAAGCAGGTCTTTCTCTTTACTCGTTATAGTGTCCATTTGAAACATAGTATTAGAATAAGAAACTAATAATGCTTAAAGCACTAAACTTGTCATAACAACTTAGATTAGATAGATAGACAAACTTTCGTAGCTTTGGTATTTGCTAATATTTGGTATAAACAAAACATATTCTTATTGGCGCGTCAGAATGGCAACGTGGCAGCTCGCAGCGGTTGTCATGCGAATTTTTTATGATTTCGCGCTCCCTCCCGCGCCGCGGTTTTCATACCTACCGGGCCGGGGCCGGCTGGGCTCAACCCGGCCGGGCCCGGTGGGTGTCTTAAAGGCACCGGGCCCGGCTGGGCCCGGTTTGCAATCTCTAGTTGCTATCGATATCAAAACGTTCTTGATGTTTATTGAATGGTTTTAAAATAGGTGAATACCAGTTTATTTTTTAATTTTCGTTGTTTTTCCTGCTATTCTCTTAATTCAATGCCGAAATTTTAGTCAATCAGTGAACTTGAAAAAGACATTTTACTTCTTTACTTTAGTTTCAAACGCATAATGTGCACATGATCAAACGGTTAATAAAATACTTCAATTTTTACGCCGAATATAACTTTACAAAAACAAGAAAGACCGACGCCATGTTTCTTTGACGTTTCCGTCTATACCCCTTAATATCAATACAGCCCGAGTTGTTACCAAATCTTGTATTAGAGTGCACAAATGTCGATTATTATTTTACCCCATTTTAGATTATTACACAATGTCAAAAAAGATATTGAACTGCAATTGATTTATAATTTATTCGTCTGTCATATAACTTTAAAACAAAACAAATCGACAACTTTTCCACAGCTGCGTCACATCACTTCGCTATTTATTCGCATTCCCCCCTCGTCGGACCACAAATGGAGCGAATTCGTCACTCGCCAGATAATCCTATTTTTTAATTACAGGATCTCATTTTGAGAATCTTAATTCCATTTTGACCCGGAGGGGGGATGAAAAAATAA
This sequence comes from Lycia hirtaria, assembly GCA_947563715.1. Lineage (NCBI taxonomy): Eukaryota > Metazoa > Arthropoda > Insecta > Lepidoptera > Geometridae > Lycia > Lycia hirtaria. Next base: position 38,043,421 of record OX387383.1, on the reverse strand, counting down.
GGAGAGAAAATGTTGTTGTCCGCTTAGCGGTGTCATCAAGGCAAAGAAATTGTCAAGTTATATTTATGGAATTTGGCGAAGAAACGAGTAAGTTATTTGCTAATATTTTTTGGCAGAGCCAAAAATTCAGAGAACAATGGGCAGTTTTTATACATTTATTCCATTTCGAACATCAATCCATATCCATATATCCTTCCAATATTGTTCACTTACAGTTTATATCGCAATATAGTTTCAAATTAGACAATTTCATAGGCTTATCAACATCTTGCTACTTTTTCAGTTAAATCAGGAATGGCGTTCCTGCCTTCGAAACCCATAGCCTACGAGATTATCCGGAAGTTCCAATATTGAAACATTATTACAATTCATAAAAGTAATTAATTATCTTTATGTTAAATCAAGACAATATTTATAAATTAAATTATGCGCTAAACATCATTGCAAATTTTACAATGTTTTCCAAATAAAGATACACGCGACCTGAAACTGAATAACCATAAATCAATTACATTTTACACAAAAACAATTAGTCTGTAGTTGTTCTATTATGCATACATACATTTTTAACCGACTTCGAAAAGGAGGAGGTTATCAATGCGTACCGTATACTTTTTTAATGTAGGTAAAGATCCCATTGGTCCCATAATTATGTTGTAAACATCGTTTTATTACTTTTTGAACAATCTCTAAAAATGAAAATATTTTCATTGTATTCCTGAGTAAGTGCGTGCGATTATAGAATCGCAGAGATCCAGCTACACGTTTTTCTTTGCAAGAGTGTCAAATATTAAGGATTATCGTAAAAACATCTGCACATTTTCGAACACGAAAACGATCTTCGAACACGAGCATTTGACATTCAATGAAATTTGTCATTGCATTCCTGACAAAAGAAAAAAAAGAGCGAGTGAAGAGAGGTCTCTTTAAAAAGTTTACAATCGTAAAGGATTTAGTAAGTTGCGTTTGAAATCGGTTTTTTAATAGAAAAAATATTTTGTACAAAAATGTTGTAGCTGGTTTTGAGATAGATATCGTTGCTAGAAACCACAAGTTCAAATTCCAACAATGAGTTTGAGCTTCCGAACACTCCTTATAACGGCGCGCTAACCATTTATTTATTGGAAAATCAACAGCTTAAATAACATATAGGTAACACTTAGAAACAGTAAGCAAATTAAAGATTTTCACGTTTAGGCACATAATAAAGACATGAACACAATGCTCAATGCTTAAATGCTCATAGACACACACACACACACACATGTATGAAGTTATGGTTGTGGTCAGATTGCCACTCGTTTGTGACTTCAACTGAAATTCGAGCACTTGAAGCCCGCAACGCTTATCTCGACTGACAAATGAATGTGCCGTGCAGGCAAATTCCTTCAAACAACAGGGCGAACGCGGGAAGGTGGTCCCATATACATTTTATTAAAATCGGTTCAGTACTTTGGTTTTTTATAACAAAATAACTGAAAAAATTACACCCAAGTACGAATTCCGTATTTTGAAGTCGTTTTTTTTAACTATAATTATTTGAGTCATCGTAAGAATTATGCATTGCAAACACAAAAACTTAGAACTTACTCGTATGTAGCATGCTTTGTTAAAATTTCAATAACTTTTTTTTTATAAATTTAAAGAAATGAGAGAAAATTTAAAGGAATCTACGTCAATGTAAAAATATAGCAGCTATTAGCTGCTAGACATTTATTATTATGAGTTCAAAGAAAGTGCCATAAATTTAGTCATTAGTAACGCTAAGAATACTTAGAACTAACTTTGGCCCTAATTATGTCATCAAGACTTGGTACTTGGTAGGCAATCTGTAGCAGGCGGCTGGAAACTTTCGAAATGTCTAAGGTCCTTCGTACACAGCGCTACACAAACCTCCGATACCCGAGGCGTATTACAATACAAATGAATAGAGATTTGCACACATTCACATTTGTCGCAGACATTTCGCTTATTCATTGCCGGTTTTGACTCATTCATCGCCAAAATTTCGCTCTAACGTGTCGATATTTCGCTCAAGTCGCTGAAAGTCGCTGAAACTTTCACAAAACCAATAGCTCTGTCACATATAGTTGTCTTATTTTGACTTGTTACTCTTTATACTTACGACAGTTAGGACTGGCATGTAGCTGTGCTATCAAGGAATGTTTAATTTCATTTTATCATTTACGTCTTCAAAATACCACTCTCAGCTAGCGTCTCAAATGTTTGTTTACATTAATGACGCAATATTTTTCAGGAGTTTTTATTTTAACAACTCAGTTATGAAAATACCATTTAGTACTAATTACGTCATGAAAACTTGTTAGATAACAAATAATTATCCAAGCTAATAGAAATACAACCTAATACAAAACGTAGGCTTAGAAAACTCTTGACTGTAACAAGTGCTTTGTTTTCCTATCCACAATATTTTTACCCGACTGCGCAATAAAGAATGATATATTTTTATAAGTGTATGTATGTATGTTTCTATATTTTTTTTCCTACAGGTACATTTACTACAACGGCTACATAGTTATAGTCATAGTCATAGTAATTTATTCATAACGGATAATGTTACATGTCAACAGGAAAAAAAAACTATACAAATGTACGTTCACTTAACAAAACGAATCAATATAAAAATAGAAATATATCAATAATGTCAAATAATTGAAATAACAATTCAAATACATAAAATAATAATAATAACAAATGTCAATAGTATAAAACAATCACAATAAAATTAAAAAAGGTAAATAATCAATAATAATTTAAACAAATGTCATGTCACTTTGTATTTTAGTCATATCGTCAAACTTGTAGAATGCTTGTTCGATAAGCCATTTTTTAGTTTGTATTTAAATGATCCCCTAGACGGCGAGTCTCGGACTTTATATGGCAAGCGGTTGTACACCTCTGCTGCAGTCACATGTACAAGTTTACTCGTCTTAGCGAGACGGCGAGGCACGGCACGCAGCCGATGTGCGAGACGCGCCGAACCGCCTCCACGCGTGTCGCCGAGGTGAGAGTACTCCTCCGGGTGGTCCCTGGCGTACAGTGCTGCCTGGAGACACACTAGGCTTGGAACAGTCAGTATCCCCATGGCACGGAAATACGGTAACGCGGATGTGTCTTGTGACACTCGTACAATTGCACGTACGGCTCTTTTTTGCATTCTGAAGACGCGCTCCCAGTCAGCAGCGCGCCCCCAGAGCTCGATGCCGTACTGAAGCACCGAGTGCACAGAGGCACTCGGTGCACTCGGTGAATGCACAGGAGCATGGGGAGCGGCAGAATTACAGATACTCGCCACAGAGTGAAACAGACACCACATATAATACATTTTTTGTAATAATGATACAATTCACGCAAAATAAAAATTGCGCTTCTTTGGAAACTCCAACGTAATGTTTCGCAACAAATTATTGATTTTACAATAAATATTCTAAGGAATGTTCATTGGCTGGCCTTGTGGCTCAGTTGGTAGTATGTCTACCTGCTAAGCTGTAGGTCGTGGGTTCGATCCCCACCCAGGGCAAATATTTGTGTGATGAGCATGGATGTTTGTTCTTTGTCTGGGTGTTGTCTATGTATCATATGCATATATTTATAAAAAAAAGTCTATATGTATTCTATTAGCCATTTAGTTCCATAGTATAAGCTTTGTTTAGTTAGGGCTAGATGGTGTTGTGTGAAATGTAAAAAAATAAATAAATTATACAGTATTTTTATACACAATTTCGCACAAAAACGTACACTCAACACCTACCGACCTACTCAGTACCTAACACATCAATGAATAAATAATTGATTATAAAACATTTTTATAGGGCAAAAAAATCATTGTTACAATAAAATGTGTGGTCATCGCTCACTTCCCAGGGCCAGCGACCGAGCCACCTGCATCGCCGCGCCCTTGTTCACTCGATAAAGAAATGAAGTGTGCCGCGTAACGTCCTAATACCGGCTGATAAATCGTGTACCATTATCGCCCCTCGATGTTTATGTCACGGTGGTGCTATGTAGAGGTGGACGATATTTTTGCCGGATAAAAGTCGGCAAAAACAAAGTCTTGCTTTATATTTTTATTTTATTTTTATAAGTTTTGTCTGCTACAATTTTGTGCAAAAATCCGATAGCTAAATTTATAAAAAGTAAATTTTGCTTTTACGCGCTAACATTGATGTCAATTTTTTTGTTCGTCAATAACGGTTAACCGCTAATTCGCCATAATATGTCGGTCTACGATGAAGCAATCTAGAAGATAGCTATTTACTCACGATTTTAAATTATCCAGATTTCGGAGCAGCTATTCTACGTTTTGAACCGACTTCCAAAAAGAAGGAAGTTCTCAATTAGACTGTACCTATGTTGATTTTTTATATAACTGAAAACATATCGTCCAAGTAAACGAATTCCGTTACGTTCTTGTCCGCTGCACTATGGGAAATATAGGTCATTCTCATATCAAAAATCTGTACTTTTTTTGTTTATAAAGATAAGTATCGTTTTCAAATTTTGCGTGGATATAGTTGAAAGTACAGAAATTTAGGGATTTGCATTTAGTATTTATGATACTGCTATTCTAACCCGGTTTTGCTTGGGTTCAAAGTTAAAAATATGAAAAAAAACTAATTTTTTTTACATTTTCGAACAATTTACCTAAACTTTATAGATACATCTTTATAAAACGGAATCTTTTTTTTATATATTTATTGTTTCAATTAACATAAAAAATTAAGTTTATCCTTTTTATAATAGGTAGTTAGATTAACTTACAAACTTACTTAAAACATTTAACGAAAAGAAATTAAATTCTTACAAAATATTCTCTTATTACCTACATACATGACAAATTAATTAAATAATAACAAAGATTCATCATTCGACCGATTATACGTATCAGCTGACATGATAAACCGTATAAACCTTTTGTACCCTTCGGTGCGACCCGCAACATTATTTTTCTCACTTCCCCTGGTGTTTTTGTCTCCTACTTTCCGAAACGTATCCATATCATTGGCAGACCGTCTTGAACTGCTGGGACTCACGTTAACCCCAACAATAAACTTTAAGGGCTACCTTGAATCTAAGGCTAAACTGGCTAGTAAAAAGCTTGGCATCATTAATAAGGTTAGGCGATACTTCTCACCGGGACAACTGCTTCATCAGGACACGAAGGAATAGCTGAATATTTGTACAGATGTAAGCTCAAAAACAGTCCCGGATGTGAGTGCGACCCAAACATCCATGAAACTGTAAGTCACGTGCTCATGGAATGTCCCCGTTTTTTGGCCGCACGACAGGATCTTGAAATTCAGATGGATAGAAATCTTGTGGAGTCTGATCTTCATCACATCCTATCGGATGCACAAAATAGATCATACTTCTTGTCCTTTATTGAGAGGTCTTTTCGCATAGCGGCCAATAGAAATTCCACCCTAAATAAAGAAACACAAACACAGCCAACAGCATTAGCACCACCACATCCTCCCCATAACATCACATCACATACACCGAACACAACTGAAATAACACCAGCCTCAATAATCATACCTCGGCCGGAGATATCTCCTAACAGCGTAGCAATTGAAGAACTGTTTGCCAACGCAGACAAAGGAGTGCCGGGAATTCGTATACGTGGCGTAGCTTTCTTCATGGACAATGCCAAGGAAAGACTTGGGGTAGGCTTCTGTCGGGTTCGTAACAGGAAGCGTGTCCGTTTGTCACCTGGGTTAGCATATCTTTTAAACGGGAGTACCACTAAAACCACCATGAAGCGGAAAACGTACGATGCCATGCCAGTATCCGATGTTCTTGGCTACCGATGTCGACTAGTACGATCGAAAAATAAAACAATTCTACTGTTCGAATGGACGGCCCAATCACCTTTCGTGCAGGTATGTTCGTTTCTAACAAAACTTGGTGAAAATCTAGACAGTGCTCCCCGGGTTATAAGCGTCGACGCAATGGTGATCGAGAGCGAAAAAGGAGAAGTGGTGCATCGGCTAGGCAGCCTGAAAGCCTCAGAACATCATGAGGTGGTCGTGTATGAAGATAGGGGTGAGAACTTGTCTTACTTAAAATCCCAGAGACACGACGGCCCCTCTACAACAGATAGCTGGGGACACCCCATCCCGACATCGACCAATCTCAGCGGATCCGAGCGAGCGCAGCAAAAAGCAACTGATGAAAGAACCACGTCGCAAAAACGTGTCAGTTGTTTAAATAGCAGGAGCCATGTCTCGGCTTTTCTAACGGCTTTCAGTGTTGCAGGGCAGAGCTTGCTCAGGTCGACACCAAAATCACCACCAGAAGTAGCAAAAGCGGCTCCGGAACTGGTACCACTGCGAGCTGCCCGGACGAGAGCCGACATGGGCCAGGTCTGTCCACCCCGTTATATCCCAGCACACACACCATCAGAACATGTCAGAAATGCATTCATCGAGTTTTTAGCCGTCACAAGGGCAACGAGACAAGTCAACTTCAAAATATGCGCAAATATCTTGGAGTTATTTAGACTTGGATCCGAAAGCTTTCTGAGGGTGAGACTAGATGAAGCAGAAGCAGCCATATATGACAACGAATCATCCCTGGTCATAAGAGGAGAAATGTCATGTCATCATATGGCAGCTTACAGCGCTAAGAATGGTTTTGTGGCCCTAGATGAGGGTGAAACGGAGCGGACGGGAAGACCAAAATATGCGACACCACTGAATGACCCTATTGTAGTCACAACCCGGCACACCAAAATAATGCTAGATGACAAAATCCTCAAAATGGCGGAATTTCTCGAGGAGGGTTCTGGAGTTAAAGCATTGTGGGAAAACTGGGAGGTGCCTAATATACAGTGGGTCAATGGAGTTCCAGGATGCGGCAAGACAACTTGGGTAGTTGGAAACTTTGATGCGAACAAGGACGCCATTATCACCACAACAACAGAGGCAGCTAAAGATCTGAGAGAGAAGCTAGCGCACCGGATAGGAAACTTGGTAAAGACCAGAGTGCGCACCATGGCTTCTGTTCTCGTAAATGGTTTCAGAAAAAACGAGAGCTACATCCGCCTTATGGTAGATGAAGCACTCATGAACCATTTCGGAGCCATAGTAATGGCTTCACGGCTGTCTGGTGCCGGCGAGATTGTTCTCATTGGAGATATCAACCAGTTGCCTTATATCGACAGAGAAAATCTCTTTGAGTTAAGGTACCATCGCCCAAATCTGGTAACCAACATCAGCCAGGAATTGTTATGCACGCATCGCAATCCAATGGACGTCGCATATGCGCTGAGAGAAATATATTCAGGAATATATTCCTCAGTCGCCCACATCCAGTCACTAGAGCAGAGAAGGTTCACGGGTTCCCAAATACCCAAAGCCGCCCCTAAAACTCTTTTCTTGGTCCACACTCAAGAAGAAAAGTTAACCCTTAGCAACCAGGGTTACGGGGGAGGTACAGGGTCACGAATCCTCACCATCCATGAAGCTCAAGGTTTGACGTACGAGTCGGTCATCGTCATTAAGACCAAAGGCAAACTGCAGCTACATGACAGCGTCTCGCATGCAGTCGTGGCAGTCTCGAGGCACACCGGGACCTTCACTTACTACACCGATGATGAAGGAGATGCCATCAGCCGTTTTGTGCGGCGGGCAATGGCAGCTACACCAAGGACCATTTTAGACTACAACCTCAAAATGGCTATCAAAGATCGCAACACGGCGGTAGTGGAGGCCCTGAATGGAAAGTTTCGCTGTTTGTTATAAAAAAAAAAAAAAAAAAAGTGTTAGGTGTTATTTTTATTCTTTAGTTGTCTGTCCCTAATTTTGTAAATTCTTGTATGTATTATTTGTCCCCGTTGTGTTATTTTAATAATAATAAGAAAGCGTGTATACTCAGAGCACTCACGCTCACTAAAAAGCTTCTTCTTGCGGCGGCGTCGTGTGGCGGGTCGCCCTCTTCCCTCAAACATGGTTGAGGAGAGCGATGGCTGGCACATGCGTCAACTCGTGAACGGGTGCTGCTTGCGGGAGCTGGACTGCTCGGCGTATACACGCATGCATGTTAGTTAAGTGTAAATTAAAATTTTGTCTTCCTCTTGCATAACTTAAAAAAAAAAAAAATGTAAGTAGTTATAAATGCATATATTAGTTCATAAAAGGCACGGACCCTGGAGTCTGTGGAGAATAAATTTGTTAATAAAAAAAAAAAAAAAAAAAAAAAAAAAAAAAAAAAAAAAAAAAAAACTGCTTCATCTATAATCTATATCAAGCACAGGTCCGATCGTGTATGGAGTACTGCTGCCACCTTTTTGATGGATCAGCCAAGTATGAGCTGGAAGCTTTAGAGTCAGTGGACCGGCGAGCTGTGAGGTTAATCGGTGACGATAAACTAGTTGCCAAGAAGCTACTTAGTCTCGAGCACCCCCGTAAAATAGCATGTCTGTCTATTTTGTACAGGATTCATTTCGGGGAATGTGCGCAAGAGCTTCACGACCTAATTCCACCCTCCCCATTTCACTACAGCAGAAAGTCGGCGAATTACCACCCATTTCTCGTTGAAATGTCAAAAATCCGTACTCAGCGATATCGATCCACATTTCTGTTGCGTACTGCACAAGAATGGAATTCGTTGCCGCCATCTCTATTTCCTGAGACCTACAATCTTGGAATTTTCAAGGCTAGAGTGAATAGATATCTTCTAGATCGACGAGCTCCATCCTCAGCCACACCGTCGCTTAACATCAGGCGAGTTGGTGGTCAATCGTAGATCTATCTTCTATAAAAAAAAAAAATATAACGACTAAGTCTCATTGATCTGAGACGAGGCGGGCGACTGTTTGTAAGTATACATAAGGCTTCTCTTAGGTCCGCTTCCGGGGCTTGCGCGAGTACAGCGGCATTCGCGAATTGTTTAATTAAGTGAGTGACTATGTAGTATTTGGATTCGAATACCGAGCCGTCGTCTTGCCTGGCATCGTCAGTGTATTCATTTTGGTACTTTAAATGAGGTTTTGTGCGTTCCCGAACGATTTTACATTTCTCTTTTATTTTATTGTCGCATTTTCCAATACAATGTGAATAAAAAGCCGTGCATTCCCTTGTCAGAGCTGAGTCAAACGTTTGAGTGTAGTTTTTAATAAACGAGCTCAGTCCTTCTTCCATTGGGAAGTTACGTTCAAGACGGTGAAGTTCTATCAGGAAATCTTTCAAATTTATTAAGTCGTCGGTAATCCAATTACTGTCATCTCTTCGGAGAGGCAGAGATTTAACGGAAAATATATCTGCTGCGTTAGATATGATGTTTATAATGGCAGCAGCATACTCGCTTGCATCGCGTTGGTACTCGCATCTCACCTCATCCCAATCAATAGATTGAAGCTTCTGTACATAATTACAAATATTACTTTTAGTGTACTGACGTTTTGATACTCGAACGATTTTCGTCTTCATGTTCATCGCCTTAAAACAGGTAATATGTAACTTTATGAAAAACTATTTTTAATATGGCCTTGTTCTACCAGATTCCATAGTGCGCTGGTCGGTTACATTCAATATAGGTACATATCGTGGAAATTTTGTAAGTACGTTTGTACAACTTTATACGTTTTTAAGCCTACCCAACAGTTATAAGGAGGTGTACCGTCGCGAGCGGCGGACAAAATACCTCCTAATAAATTGCTCGCCATTAGCACCCTTGATGTTTTTACGGAACACTTTTAGAGATGCGATTACTGCTTATGCCGGATAAATAGAAGAATTCTGTATACGTTAATTAATTTTGTCAACTCTGTGTACATAAAATTCATAGTTTTGACTGCCTAAAACGAATGGGTAGTGAAGCCTGACTTACACTGATGACCTGCACGCTCAGCTCAGACGAAGCGAGAGCGCGGAACAAGCGATAGAGAGGCACGATCTGCCTAAGCGTTTGCCTTATGACACATCTATCATGACGTTATTACGTAAAATTATCGTCCGTATACCGACTTTACAGACAAGCACTTTTTCTGTTCAAAGCTTTTCTACTCTAAAAAGTTCGTTATGTTCTTTTTGCGGCCGAGGGAGCAACATTACCTTTCAATTAGCGGTTCGTGACATTTGTTTGTGATTTTCAACAATGCCGTTATATTCTAACCATTCAACCTAAAAACAAGAACTCCAAATATGTATTGGCTTTATCTTTGATTGCTATCATCCATGTGTTTCGGTAAAAATGAATGCAATTATACTGTACGTTTCTATGCAGATGGCAGTTAGATAACTTGCTGTCAACTTCAGGCATATTTGAATTTCCACAGGCAAGAATGAGATAAAGCACATTATAGAACAGTTGTATGATTACTTTTCTGTTATAAATCCGTTAAAATTTGTTTCATTTCAATAAATAAAACTTTCTTAACAATTTAAGCGTAGCGAAAATAACATTTGGATTGGATGGTTTTTGAGCCCGCTTATCTAACGAGGATATAATCCTTTGTATAATTCAAAAATATAATTAACATATATTTAAATTAAAAGAATAACAAAGGACGGTGATACTAGTACAAAAAAACGTTGAACAACACTTTTTTTTATAAGTCCATGGGGGAGGCCTAAGTCCAGCAGTGGACTTCTTATGGCTGAGAGGATGATGATGATGAATAAAGATCTACTACCCACTTCTGATTGTTAGTGTACACAGCATGCTGCCAGCATTGCAATGTTAAATAGCAGTGCTCATACCAGCATTAGGGAGATTAGGGTGTTACGTCGGCGCTCAAATATCAAGTTCAGTGCCATCAGTGGGTAAGGTTGGAACTGTCGAGTGATCGGGTTAGGTTTGACTCAACACCTGTTGCCACTCGACCAATTTAGTATAAATACTTATTTGATTTGAATTTAAATAACCGAGATGTCAAATATATACTCCGTTCCAAAAATACACCTTTTGCCACAACTCTAGAAAATTTTAAGGGCATCTCTAACCGCGACGCCGCGCCATCTTGCGTCCGGCCATTTTGTTTATGTCGGCCATTTCGGTTTAGCATTACTTTTAAAAGGTAAATGAAGGCAGATTAATTTGAATTTCGTCACGACAAAGTAGCGGTGTCGCGAAATACGAGGTGAGGGATAATTTCTCAGATTAAAGGGGTTGAAAGGAAGCGTTAAAGTCAAAGTCAAACAACGGCTTTGAAGTCAAATTGATATTTGGTAGTCTCGCGGAGTAAATATAAACTTAATTTTGTCAATCGTTGGGAGATCAACCGTAGTTGCTTCGTAAGTGTGTTTAAGGCAAAGAGTAGGGCGGCGTCGCTGTCTCGTTCACAAGTGGCACCTATTTTAGATATAAAATTATTGAAATTTCTTTTGATAAACATTCTCTTTTTCGCTTCATAAGAACACTACCTATTGTATTAACAATAGCTCTTATTTTTATATCTGTTATTTTGACCGAAATAAACGTGAAAATGTTATACTATTTACTTTTTTATTTACTTTCAACTGCAGCACAAGATTCGTCTTAGGGCAGTTGCTACACGACTAATAGTCCGAAAATACAAGTTGCGATTGTGTTGTATAAATTCAGTTCTTTTTGTAATGTATGTGGCTTGTTATAGTGGAATAAACGTTATTATTTATATTATACCTCTTTATTTAACTAAAATCTCGGGTCGCAGCCCGGTCCTTTGATGGGCATCAGTGGAGCCGAAGCCAACACTGAGAGGCCCTTTACATAAAATAAAGTAAATAATCGGCCAAGTGCGAGTCGGACTCGCGCGCGAAGGGTTCCGTACTATCATCTATAATACTACAAAGTTTAGTTCTGTTTATAAAATAACGAGAAATCAACGAAATTCCAAGTAGTAAATTGCAAACTTATAGGTAGATTTTCGATACACATCCGGGCAGCACGACGACGCTCGCGCGAATACGCGCGGCTATGGCTCGCTCCGTGATGTTACCTCCCCCGCTACCCCGCTAAACCAGCGCTCGCACCGCGTTTAGATGCACGGATTATTTTCCTTTTGTGAGTTTTTATGTATTAGATTAGGTATTTATTTTTATAGTTAATATATTTCTGAATATTTACTTACAAATATTCAAGTTTCTACCTGTTAATTGAGATCGAGTAAAAATTGCTTAAAAATTACGTTTGTTGTATGGGAGCCCCCTTTTAATATTTACTTTATTGTTATTTAATTATTTATTTTGAAAGGTAATATACAATTAAATATTCTGTGAAAATTTGAAGCGTCTACCTGTTACCGTTTTTAATATTGAGCAAAAAAATACGAAAAAAACACGTTTATTGTATGGGGACCCCCCTTAATATTTTATTTTTTTAAATTTTTAGTATTTGTTGTTATAGCGGCAACGGAAATACATCATTTGTGAAAATTTCAGCTTTCTAGCTATCACGGTTTATGAGATACAGCCTGGAGACAGACAGACAGACAGACAGACAGACAGACAGACAGACAGACAGACAGACAGACAGACAGACAGACAGACAGACAGACAGACAGACAGACAGACAGCGAAGTCTTAGTAATAGGGTCCCGTTTTTACCCTTTGGGTACGGAACCCTAAAAATACAGGGTTTTGGTATATGGATAGATGATGGAACTATTGTACTATATGGAATTTGATAAATCGGGGCTATGGAGATGAAATGGTTATGGCTTATAAAACTAGTTTATTGGCTGATGTTCCCACACAGTTAGTAACATGCGGTACTTCTGTGTGGGAGCATCAGATTGAGAGCACGGCACCTGCCTATTTTGTCTCATTATTCAAAATTATTGAGGCAGGTGATGACTCGCCACCCACTGAATGGGCCCCCCATAGTGGTGCCGCATGTTGGCACCGGAGAAGCAACATCGGCGTGCTAAGGGTGTTGAGAGGTGTGCTGCGCGTTCACTAAGAGCTACTAGCGGCGTTATGCCCTTTAACACTTCCACCCTGGAGGCAAGCTGGAGGTCAGGGGTCTCATTTAGCCCCAGGGAAACTCTGAAACTCAAACTCTCAACTTCTCATTTATTATTATTATTACTCAAAATGACAAGTGAACGTTTCGTTGACACTTGGTGTCATGTCACATAAAATAGAGTAAGAGCACCACCGTTTAAAAAATCTTTTTGTAAAAAGAAAAAGATCAGTAACACTTACTTTTTTGAATATTTAAACTTGGAATTGTATGTGAACTTCACGTTATTCGTACTGTAGAAAATATGTGAACTTACAACTAATCTTAGATATTGTACATTTTGTTGAGTAATCAGCCCTGGCGTCAGTGTTCATGTTCATGTGTCATGCATAGGAAGGAGTACGGAAGTGCGAGTGAAACTCGTACTTTGTCGGATTTATTAGAATGAAATGTTGGGCGTCACTTATCTTCCATTCGAAACTGTCTTGTGTCTAAAATAATTTATTTAATTAGAGTTTATTTAATGTCTTCTAATGTTTTAGAGTTTATTTAGAGGCTTAGAGATTATTTCATCTAAGTATTTTACATACATAATAATAGTCTACATCTTTGTAACGAAACGGAACACAAAAATGTTGTCAGATTTTTGCAGATTCATTCGGGCTTATTGTTATTCATGACAATTTAGGAAAATAAAAAGCTCATCAGAATGTCACCATGGGTTTATGGGTAACGCCCGCGCCGCCCGCGCCGCCTGCGCCGCCCGCGCCGTGAGCGCTGGAAACGACATCAAATGACTGACGTAAAAATATAGGATTATGGGACGCAATAAATGTAAGACAATACCAACACAAAGATTTGTTTTTGTTCAAATGTTCTTGTGCTTTTAATGCGAAAATGTTTTAAAATATTGTTTCATATTGAGGTCACAGAGTTAGTGAATAGACAGGACATAATTTCATTTCTGACAAAAACAATAATAAATACAATCAAAGATACAAATAGAATAGGTATCTTAAAATACATTTTAGATGCTAGCTTTTATTAAATGTTATGAAAACTGCTTACTTAGTCTGAAAGCACGATCAAAAGACGATTTTATAAATAATGTTGTTTCGGTAAGAAACAAAAAAATATCGGATTGTTTAAAGTTAAACTTTTGAACTTTTATCACCCAACTAATTGTCAAGACAATGAAGACGCCTGCTAATAGAACTATGGATATCAATATTACAAAACCCCTTGTGGTAATTCATTGCGCTTGTCATCATAAGATATTGGATGTGAAATTTCATACCCCCAAAACTTCGTTACAAACATTTCCCTTCAATCTGGAAAATATTAATGCTTGCACACTACTACAAGTAGATCCTGCAAGTCTTATCTTAACACTAAACATAGCGAATGAGAAAACCAAAAGTTTTTAATTAACAACCCAGATTTTTCTCATTCGACGCTCGTTTCTCTAAGAGGTAAAATTGTGAAAAGTGCAATGTGGAAATTCCCTCTGACCCGCAAGTGTAAGTGAGGAGAGGACCTTGGTTTTGTAAACTCACAATTTCAGCACTCCGTACAGTTTCTACCCTTTAAGGTCAAGTCACATCGAGCAGATTCATTGCACACTATCTACTGCGTTAATAAACTAAAACTGATAGCGTATATACATGTTGCGAGAGCAAGACATGTGCCTTGCGATGTGTGCATCTGTCCGGATGTTTTTTGGTCCTTGTAGGTCCTCCTTTTCAACTATTCTATAGGAGGTTTTATAATTTTATAGAATTTTTGTCTTCAGAGATTTTTCATAAAAGGGGTATTCCCCCAAAAAGGGGTAAATGTGCTGAGCACCCTTTACTGGCTGATTTTGTTTCTATTTACTACTACAAAAAAAATAACATTCGATTTTAAACAAAAAAAAATATTATGAGCAAAATCGATCAAAAAGTTGTCGATGTTGTGGTTGATAAATGTCGGTTAAAAAGATGAGGCCATTTCGTCGGGCGATTTTGATAATATTGGACAGACAAAATATTCAATTTGAGCAGTGAACCTGGCCTGGTGGTAAAAAAGAACTGTACCCACGGTCTAAGTACTATTATTAGTTTTTTGACGTCGTGTCAATCGGACATAAAAGTACAATATTTCATGTAATATCAATGTTTAATTGACAAGCTAAATGTGAGCACAGCTCATCTGATGTTAAGTTATGGTGCGGTCTAACACGGCATGAATTTAGTTTGAAATAAGAACTAAGCACTCAAGTAAAACTGTTGATAGATATACATATGCACTATTTCATCATCATCGCCGTTTTTCATCACTAAGCCTTTGAAATTGTGGGGCACAATATTACAATAAACAACATTTTTTGTTTTCCGGCTTTAGCAATGTGATCTCTATTACAATAATAATAGCATACTAGAGACTTGAGCTGTGATACGCCGCATCAACATATCTTGAATGTGAAGCGGCCTTGCTCTGCAACCCCCTCTCAGCAACGAAAAGGTCGCTTTTAGCAAGGAGCTTAGTAAATATTTTGTTATTTGTTTTACCTTCTTTATAAGTTAAATGGATTTCAGTTGTTTGCAACCTTTTCTGTAATTTTCTTCTTGTGTTCTGTTAACAATCTTTCGAAGGTAATAATCTCTTGTAAGCTTTCGTTAAACATTTTACCGAAAATTCTTGTTATAACATTTCGAGTTGAGGAAGTGGAAAGTGTGCGAGGGAGATGGAAAAGAGAGATGGAGACGTTTGTCAGAGTGTTGATACGATTTGTTTGCGGTTAAAAACTTGAATACAAGAGTATTAAGTACTGGTAATATGTTAAATTGACGATGTTAAAAGGTACCTCGTCTTACTGCAATAAATGTTAAATTATGTCGTTAAATTCGTCTTTACTTTCCTATTTTTTCATAGGCTACATTAAAAATAAAAAATTCTAAATTAAAAATAATATAATCTCGCAAAAAAATCTTTTTCGTAACCTACGGCAAACATTTTTGTAACAAATAACTAATTTTACAATAGATTATTCTATAGAGTTCACATTTTACTATATTTTACAGTAAATTTGCGCATACTTTCTCACAAAAACGTACAGTTAATAAACAAGCGTAATGTAAAAGTAATTTACACCAAGAAAATCACTGTCATGCAGTCAGACGTTTTGTATTTCTTACGTATACTTACTTGTTAGAATTTCGTTGCCAACTGTTATACATACTCTTCGATTCGTTATATTTTAAAATAAGAAACTGTTTATTTTTTCTTTGCTTTTGTTTAATTTACTTATTTCAAAATAAAATTCAATACAGCGCAGTCGCAAAAATGTTTTTTCTTTCAATATTTCCCCATTTCAATTCTACAGCAAGTCTGGCGTGACCTGTACTTGGAAGCCATTTTATTAACGTTATCGCGTAAAATATTAAAAACACGAAATGGAATCGTCGCCCTGAAAACGTCAATTAAACGAAATAACCAACAGAACTGTTATAAGATTTTATTTCCGTAAATTAATTTGTTGGTTGTAGAACGCGAGCGAGCCGCCAACTCCCCCGCCCACTCCCCCGCCCTCGTCAGACACTCGTGTGGAAATAAAATGAAATTGTGAACAGTTTAGAGTGAGGAACAAAACACAGTACATCAACTTATAGACTAAAGAACTCTGAAATCACAATCCGATTTCCCCAGACCCGGACAGATTTTCCGTTTCATCACACGAACTTTACCTAAAGAGTAATATCCCATCAAAAACATAAATGTGAAATGAGAGCCATGTTCAATATTATGATATAAAACCTTAGTTGTTGACTTCAACGACAAAAGAAGTGAGATCTAAATGGGCGCCAAGTTCAATGGCCAGTCCTGAAATTTATTTATAGCAACGTAAAATATTTTATAACAACTTCAAATATCATTTCTTCTTATAACTTAGGATAATATATTGAAACCTAAGGACTGACTTGACTAGTTATCGCGTTTAGTTTGCGATAATTGCCGCAAATACGTAGTTGTCCGTCTTTCTTTCTGACAATGTGCATCGGATTCGCCCAGGCGCTATTCGATGGCCGACAGACACCCATGTCCATCAGGCACTCAAACTCTTTTTTTGCTTCAATATATTTGTCAGGCGCAAGCGGTCGCGGAATCAACTAATTGAAAAATTATAATAAAATGATAAACATTGACTAGTTTCGGATTTTTTCCTTTGTATTCACCCAACTGCCTATCTGGATGCCAAATTTGAAACTGCTAGGTCATCTGGAACTGGGTTAGAATTTTGATCTATAGGTCAGTCAGTGATAAAAATGGCGATTTTTGGACGTAAATATCTAAATAACCGTTTGAAATGTGTTTATGAAAATTGAAGCACATATGTATCTCGCCGGTCTCAATATACGAGCCAAATTTGACATGTTTATGTGATGTAGTTTTTGAGTTATGAGAACGTCAAAATTGGCTCCAAATGGTTCGAGATAAACATACACACGGTGCTGCACGCAAGTTCTGTTAGCTTGAACATGGCTTGATAGATATTATAGAGGAATAATTTTGAAGAAAGTGCATCGGAGCTGCACGATCTTATACTACCATCCGCTTTCTTCTAAAGGACAAGTAAAAAGTCGGCCCACTACCACCCATACATTGTTTTCCTAAGGCTCGAAACAAACGGTTTAATTCTACGTTTCTAATCCGTACAGCCCCGCCACCATGTGAGCCAGCGGGCGCGCCGGGACTACCTTATTACGAAGCGATTCGTCGAATTTTTGCACTTATGTTTTTTCTGTGTCTGCGTGATTCATCTTCGACCATATCGCTTTCCAAGAGACGAGTTGGTGGTCAAAAGCAGCCATTTATCGCAATAAAAAAAAAAACGCTTTGGCTTTCTAATCTCCTGAAACCTGTACCCTTTGTCGGATTCGGAATCGAATCGGAAACTATACCTCTATCTTTTTCATTATGTATCAAAATGATAGAGATAGAGATTGTTTCTGACCGGATTCCGTATCCGACAAGTTGTGAATAGCCCCACTGGTTCACTATACAATTCCCTTGTAAATTGCCCAGTCGATGTAGACTCGACGATAGACCACATTCGCAAAGTTACTTATTTATTTATTTATTTATTTAAGACCAACAGCTTATTTACATTTTTGGAACAAAAATACTTAATTAATAAAATTAGCCATTAATAGGTCTATCTTAATAATTTCTAATGAAATGGGCGGATATAAAGTTAAACTAAAGTTATCATCGATGAAAATATAAGTACAGACATATCACTAATCACTTAAAATATTGATACAAATACCTAAGTTATATTATGATAGCACTTTACAGAGCTTTTTACGCAAATATCGTTTTCCTTTCGTCCTTATCGACACTCCTTCGACTTCGGTAACCATATCCTGTCTACTCGTGGTAAAGTAAAGGGTTGATATTAAAAAACCCCTTCAACATTGTAAAATAAATGTGTCACATGTTATAATCTTGATGAGAGTAAAAGCTGGTAAACTGTTGTACTGGAACAGGTTTCCCTTGACGAGGGCCGAGATAAAATCTTTAATTCTGACAGCAAACAGACACGGCGAGTTAACCCTTCGCGAAATTGTTGATTATGCAAAACAACGGCATGGAATGTGACGCCCGTTTGCGGTATAGGGTTAAGTGGGGTTACAGTTAGCGCGATTACAAATAATTATTATTTTGAAAATTAATAAACAATTATTGTATAATTTACAATAAATAAATAAAAAACAATATTCATTAGCACATTTTGAACAGGCTTTTCTATATCTAGTGTGTAATTTTGATATCCCTTATAAAGCTCATAATGTGTGACCACGTTTCAGTGTCAGATTTCGGTGAGATTCAGTAATGAAGAGATCTTTAAATGTACGTCACTGACATAGCACGGATCGGCAAGTAGAAGTAGCAGTAGGCAGGACACATAGCACGTAAATTAATGGCCGAAGGAAAATAAAATTAAAATAATTGTTTTACGACGTCAATATTATATGAAGCCCGCTGAATGTGAGGCCACACCTTTCGGGACAGTCTAACTTGAACGTAGATTTAGCGAATCTCCCCTGTAACGCTGTCAGATTATTTAAATTAAACGCTTTTATTAACTGTTACAGTTGAAACAAACAAGGGAGTGAGATATTACACATTAACTGTACAGTTCTCATTTGCCACCGTGAATAGTACGATTTTATTGTCCGAGCGAAGCAAGGAAAGGTCTCTGCACCAACTGACAAAATCGTCTTTCTTCTGTCCGGATGTTTGCTGGTACCTCGTGTGTATGTCATATTATTAAACCAATCATTACAATGCTTGGTGTATAAATGTTTTACAATTTTCTAGATTTTAAATCGTCGGAGATTTTCAATAAGGGGAGATTTACCTAAAACAATTGCTTTGACGCCATTTACTGGCTGATTTTAGTTAATAATATATATATATATATTGGCGATGAAGTTTTGAAAAAAACATGGTAATCGAAATATTTTTTTTAAACATTTCTGAACTTTTTGTCACTTTCCTAATGTCCCCACGCAATGATTTTATATATTTAAAAATGTTGTGATGCGTGAAAGAGATAACTGCGCGCTTTGAGTATGTCAGCCAAGAAAAGTCGACCACTAGACATTGTCTAGACACTACTTGTAGACTTCTTGTGTCCTAGTAAACACAGGATAGGCATGAATGAATAGCCGCGCGCGCCCTTCATCGCTCGTCTTGCCCCCTGTATGAGGTCGTCCGCCCACCTCGTGGCTGGTCTTCCTACGCTGCGCATTTCTCTATTATTGTAATAACTATACAGCAGAGCCCTATCTGGCGCCCGATCGTGTTATGGACACAATTAACGCTTCCCCGCAGCATGTATCATCGTAATGATAAAAGTTTATATGCGCCGATGTCCTACGATAACATCTTAATAGGACCTACACTACACATGTATGGATTTTATATAAAGGAAAAGGATAGAAGTATATTTTTGTAGTTCGATCTCGTTCAACGAAATTGAGGTAAGCAGCTAAATCCATAGATATGGAGCAAGATTAATAAGTAGTAGTTCGTAGACGGCTCGAATGACGTTGCTAAGTATTTTAAATTGTAACCACTGACAAAAATAAGTTTGACGTGTGTCTGTCTGTGGCGTCGTTGCTCTCAAACGAGCCGAAGTACGTTTGTTCGAATCTTACTTGCCCAAATCCGTTTCATAGAACTGTCCGATTCCAGACGTTTTATTTAACATGAGTTTCTAATTCTAGAAGTTTCTTAGATGTTTCAATTATTAAGTGAGGTTCGTTAGGTTTCTGTTTGATTATATTTAAGCCGCTCATTATTTACAAAGATTTAATTAACCGATATATGAATCCATAGGTTGGGTTCGTTAGGTTTCTAGTTATTAGACAAACAAACTTTCGTGTTACAAAGATTTGGTTATTTTAAAAAACACGTTGTCGGAGAAATGATAGTCGGCATTCCGTAACTCGGATTATAGATAGGTAACCAAAGTACAATATTTTTCATACGCTAATATAAATATAAAAATCATAAACCTTACATTTATATACTTACAATAATATAGCGACGCTTAATTCTCAGTGTGGTGTTTCCGTCTATATATTACCTGTGAACAAACAAAACGAATGAATTTGCGTGATATAAGATCATTATCAACAGATTTCGCGCCTCCACCTATTTCAGTAATCATTACTTACGATTACAGAGAGTTTATGAATACACAAACCCGTAACTCGGGGTTTAAAGGCTTTAGCACACACGCTACTACGCGCGGCGGCGGCGATATAGTGTTATAGTCAACGCGGACCGAAATCACCATGCCCTGTATTTATGAGAACAGCTGTACAGAAGGGGGCAGCGAAAGTGCGGGGGAGCCTAACGTCTTGTCGTTCATCTACGTAATTATAGTTTAAAACACTGAACAATCGAATTTAAAATGAATAAAACCGGACAAGTGCGAGTCAGACTCGCCCACCGAGGGCTCCGTACAAACTAAATAAAAGGTGGAAATCATATATTTTTTTCATAAACCGAAAAATATACATCGTTAATTTATTTAATAACCTGTTTTAGCTTATGCTAATGAAGCTCTTTCATATGATACCCCACATGATACGGTTAATTTACTTTGAAATTTGGGCCCTCATTCCTTGCATACGACACAATATTTTTGTGATTAATTTAAAAATGTCCAGTTTTCGGATTTTTTCCTATATGTGTACCTACTCTAACACAATGCTTCTTGCCAAATTTCATAGTTCTAGTTCAACGAAAAGTACCCCATAGGCTTTGATTCCCTCGTGAGTTACGAAATGTGCGTTTTTTACGACATATTCGGCTGTATTTTTTTTTTACGAAAACTAAGAAATTTTATATTTCTTTCTGCAGCAAGAGACTATGGATCTGCGTATATGGTTTTAATTTCAACTCGATACCTTCACGCGTTCTCGAGATAAAGGTCTTGACGCCCGGACAGACGGACAGACGGACAACAAAGTGATCCTATAAGGGTTCCGTTTTTTCCTTTTGAGGTACGGAATCCTAAAAATGTTCATTTAAAAACCAAACTACTGAATCTATTTTGATTAAACTTCTATGGGACTAATCTGAACGTTAATCCTTTCATAAAAAAAGATTTTTAAATCAATTTATGAATCGCAGAGTTATGCGATAGTTTACATAAAAAATATAGCAGAATTGTTAACCTTCTTCTTTTTGAAGGATCTTCATGAACATCAATCAACAAAACAATTGTTAAATGTGATTACATTTCAGATCTGCCTATATGAAATTCCCTCGCGATAAAAAACTCTCAGATTACATTCACCAAAGAAAACTCATGCGAGAAGCTTACCGGAAAGTTATCAAGTAATACGATCGCGAATCGACAGTGTGCTAACGTCCTCACTTGACATACAGGCAATATTCTTGCTTGTAAATTCCGGAAGGATTTTGTTTATTTTTATTGCTTTCGCGCATCCGGAGTTTGTCAGGAAAGGAAATAACCAAAATAGGTTTTAGAAACTCGATTTTTATTAAAATAAACGTCTTACCTACTGAATGTACTTCATTAACTAATAATCAAGATATTTTAGGATACCTTACTTAAAAAAGTAACCCTTAAGCCTCGATGACACTGGGCTAGTTTACAAGCTACAAGCCAGCGAATTCGCGAGCAGCTTGTAAGCTCGCTCCGTGTCATTGAGCTTTTTAACAATCTGCTTTTGATTGTGTCGACACTCGCTACTCGCTCACTAGCTAGCTTTTAAACTCGCCGACTAGCAGCTAGTAAACTAGCCCAGTGTCATCGAGGCTTTAGAGAAGCATAATATGTCTTCCATTAGAGATTCCCTGATCCATTAGAGCTGCTTAAAATCCAGATTACTTTAATATACTTTATTCAATGAAATAAATATTGCAATACATGTTTCAGTTTCCGAGTAACACGTGCGTAAATATACGTACTTATTTATCCTTATGAAATCTGGCACACGTACTTAGAAGTCCACATAGAGTGAAATGTGAGAATATTGTATAATTCAAACAAACATTACATACATACTTACTCGTGGAAATTATTTTTTATATACTTTCTGTTTACATATATTTTTAAATTGTTAATAGTAGAAGTATAATTTTTTTTTGTCATAAATAGTAAATTAAATTTAAGTATTAAATAAAAAAATAAAGTATTAATACACGTCGAATTGATAATTAATCCTTTTGTCCTTTTCTAATACAAAAAAATGTAATATTCACAAATAAATCAAAACTTATATGGTATTCTTCATTGGTCGTTAGAAAAATTTAACAAATATTTTTGCGTTTATATACATGCAATTAAAATAAAATAAAATATTTTTGTATTATTTAACGTAATGCTTTAATGGTTTGTATGATATCTTCTATAGTGAAGGTACCCCTACCTTGTACCCTTATACCTTAGGTATATACCTTAGGTACCCTTGATGTACGAGACAGACTCGCACTTGGTCGTTGGCATTTAGTTTGCTTCACTGTCATCTCATCAACTAGACTTATTCTGTAAAATACATTGTCTACGTGTAATCTTTACTCTAGAACTTGTTTATAACTGCAGTATTTAGTTATATCAAATTAAAACTTTGCAGTGCAACCAGAATAAACTGTTAATACTAAAAGTAACTACTAAGTAAACATATTAAAACTAAGTAGACAGCCGTAGTTACAAGTTACTAACTAGTTATACTTAATTCGTTTGTAATGTTAGTTTATCTTGAAGTCTAGATTTATCTTTGTAACCTATAAGAATACCTTTTTTTTTTTTTTTTTTGTTGACGTGGGGGAAATCTTCATAAGATACCCAGCTGCATTGGGGTGCAACTGGGTTATGTGGGATTGGGACCCACTAAAACCCCCTCGGTGGCCACCCTCTGTGTTATTGACGGAAGGCACCGGGTTCTCCTTAGGACCGCACCGATGTCTCCCTAACTATTTGCCGCTGAGGCAACACTCCCGAGGAACATCTTCTTTGTCCTGCTCTATGCAACGACGCATGCCACGGTGCGTTGTTACCTTCTCGAGGTTATGTATAGGTTGTCAGACCCCAAATCTGACCACCCACGACCTCAATAAAATGTACTTATATATAATTATACACACCACATACCAATATACATACAAATATTCACGCATACCTACATATATACTTACTTATATACATAAACATATCTAAACTTTCACCCCTACCTATCTATAATCAGAATTGTGAATTACCGATTTGATTATTATTTCCCCGAAAACGTTTTTTTTTTTTTTCAAAAGACAATTAAAACCGAAGGCTTTTTGACATCTCGTCTGTAAGCCGAATCTTTGTAATACGAAAATTTCAGAAACTTTGTCACAATAACCACACAATTTTGCTCATATTTGACATTTTTGTTTAGAATTGAGAACTACCTAGAAAATGTTATCAAAATCGGCCAGTAAATGACGCCGTACCAAAATTCTTCTGCGTGTTCTTTTTAGGGTTCCGTGCCCAAAGGGTAAACACGGGACCCTATTACTAAGACTCTGCCGTCCGTCCGTCCGTCCGTCTGTCACCAGGCTGTATCTCATGAACCGTGATAGTTAGACAGTTGACATTTTCACAGGTGATGTATTTCTGTTGCCGCTGTAGCGGTTATATTATTGTACACCGCCACATATGTAACAAGCGCGAGTGTGGAGATGGCACGCGCAGCGGCCGCTCCGTTTCTAATATGAGCGCGATAAAGAGGCGAGACATGTCGTCTCGCTCATCACACACTCGATTTCCAAAATGATACTGTTTCTTATGTGTACCTTGTAAGGACCTATATTTTGTTTAAGTTGTAAATTATTTTGAAAACACAATCGGACTGAGTTTTCATTGATCTTCCCATCTCTTTTGGACTTCTGCTGCTACCCCCACACCGCCATAACAACAAATACTAAAAACAGATTAAACTAAATATTTAAGGGGGCTCCCATACAACAAACGTGTTTTTTTTGCTCGTTTTTGCTCGATATTGATAACGGCAACAGGTTGACGCTTGTAATATTCACAGAATATTGAGTAATATTATTATTCACTTTATAAATAAATAATAAAATTAATATTTACGGGCTCCCATACAACAAACGCTATATTTTGCCGTTTTTATAGATAATGGTACGGAACCATTCGTGCGCGAGTCCGACTCGCACTTGGCCGGTTTTATTTTATTGGACCGCGCGATTATCGCATTTGTCAGTGTCAAGTATTAAGATATCTTCAAGTTTCATGAATAATACAAGTTATTTATTGTTCTAGTCACAGTCTATTTGTGTATTTCGTTAGCGCCGGCCTGCTGCTATTATTAGAACCTCCCTCCCTTTCGACCCCAACCTCCTCTAATTAAATAAATAGTCTAATTAATAAGTCACGAAAACAGTCATTTTCAAGTTTGAGTCTTGCCTCAGTAAAGTGATGACAACTTTACTAGAAGCTTCTATGGAGTTTTGCCGACAACGTAAACTGACACGTTTCACTGCTTTATTACACACACGCGCTAGATCAAATACTTAAAGAATAACACATCACAATTTGTATAATATTAATATTCAAAACAACAGAAGTTTAGGAAAATAATATGAGTAACAACAACATAGATCTATGACGTTCCCGCCAAAACCCCCACAGCAATGTTCCCCCTTGTTGGGGACGCCACACAGGAGTACCAGGGCGACATAACGCGAAACAAGCTCTCACCCCAGGTATTGTTTGTAAGGGACGCTACAAAAAGTGATTAACATTGTTCCAAGTCATTTACAATAACGGTACACATTAAGCTCGCTTCCAGCACGCTGCATTCCGTCTCATTAAACTTTTGCAGCCGGTTCCGGGCCGGCCGGACACCTGGACACCCGGACCCGGTGAGAGGAACGTCGCGAATTATAGCAGTATGGACCTTAAAAAACTTTTAATAGAATTTCACTAACTAACGAGGTTTTTACATTAATACACATTTTTAAATAAAAGCTACGCGTCACTTACGTTTATTTTCAGTCGAAAAGTCCAACTTTAGTTTCAACCATATTCGGTGACCATTACGGTAAAGAGCAACGGTAAAGACGTCACTCGCGGTCGGTTGGTCACTACCAGGCGTCACTGACCGCAAGAGACGTCGTTCTTTTTCGACTCAAAGTAGACTTCCGACAAAATATTTAATTTAAATTTTTGTGTTCAGAACTTTCAAGTTCAATAAAGCTGGTTCGTTTTCATATGAAATTTAAAAAATCATTTCAGCGGTCCGCGCCATATTTATATAATGGGAATAGTTCATAATCGTTTCAGCGGTCCCCGCCATATTTATATATGGGAATACTTCATGATTGTGTGTCTCGATACGAAATAAGCGAATATTGAGGTAATCACCCGGCGCGTACACTAAACCGTTTGCTACAAGGCATCTGAAAATGAATTTATATCCACCAGTAGACTTCGCGAGCAAAAACTTTTTATTACAAGTATTTTTGCAAAAAAATTGGACTTACTCGCGAGGTCTGTCGTCCGTTGAACTACTCTAGTAATGGATAAGTTTTACAAGAAAAAACAAAATCATTATAAATATATTGAGCAGTAGCTCAATGCTCAAAAATACTTTTACGGAAACCATTTCTCTGTCCATACTGCTACAACGTATAGAATTCGAAATGGTGTTCGGAATAATTGACGCGTGAACGCGATAACACGCCAGAGTCCTCGTTTGCATGAGACTTGTTAGGTTTAGTGTTGCACCTCTAGCCACAAAACAGAGATAGTACAGAAGGCAATCACATGTATGTATGTACTTCACTTTTCATACCTACACTCGGCGGTCGCGCTAGGGTTGTAAGCTTTGCACAAAAAACTATCGTGGCACTTGTATGCGAATCTAGTTATTTGATTTATTGTTGAGAATAAAACGGGAATAACGGAAATGTAAACCATTAATAACTAAAATATTTCAATTTTTACGTTATTATTATATTACAAATTTGTCACAGAAAATATCTTTAAATAAATATCTTACGACGATTTCGACATTAGCGAAATGCACGATTATTACATTTTAAAGTGTAATAAATTCGCATTCCTAAGTACGCATGTTTACAAAAAGCTAGTGGGTGGCCCTCGCGTTCGCGCTGGTCCCAGCCGGTCCGAGATATCGTGTCCGTGAGCAGTGTCTATGTGTGCGTTGCTCGAGCGCACTTTGTATGTAGATTGCCTACTGTACTATCTCTGTTTTGTGCTCTAGGTGACTAGCTTCTATAGGTATAACAGAATATTCACTGTACTGTATTATAATATTATGCCTTGAGCACATTATATGTTCAAAGATATCTTAAACTGTAGTTTTGTTATATTAGTTACTGTTATATTTAAAAAAAAGTATCTTTAGAAAATTAAAAATAAATAGCCAACAGCAAAAGAGCAATTTTTGCAGTCTAACTTATGATTTCGATACGCTAGATACGCTGTATAATGTACGTTTTTTTGTGAGAAAATGTGGCAAAATCACTATAAAAGGTTATAAATGTGCATTATTTAGAAAAAAAACCGGACAAGTGCGAGTCAGACTCGCCCACCGAGGGTTCCGTACAAACTAGTAGATAAAAGGGGGAAATCATATATATTTTTTTATATTTTCCTTCATAAACCGAAAAATATACATCGTAAAAATATTGAAAAACCTGTTTTAGCTTATGCTACTGAAGCTATTTCATATGATATCCCACATGATACGGTTAATTCACTTTAAAATATGGACCTTCATTCCTTGCATAAAGATTTTTTTTTTGTGATTAAATTAAAAATCTCTAGTTTCGGATTATTTTCTATATATGTATTCTAACAAAATGCTTTTTGCTAAATTTCATTGTTCTAGGTCAACGGGAAGTACCCCATACGGTTTCAGAATATTTATTTTCTCATAAGAATTACAAATTCACTTACTGAGATAATACACTTGGAATGTCTTAAAGTATTTAAAGCATAGTGAGCAAAAGATACCAATACTAATTACGTTTCACACTCTTGCGATGCCAAAAAACCATAAATCAGTTAAGTATATTGATGCGTACTGGTATATAGGGTAGTTTATAAAAACATACGGCTTGCGTGTCGTAGGTAGTTAACAAACAATGCAACTTGCAAAACCGAGCACAAACACAAAAGACTGCATTAGGACCCGTTCACACTTTTTGCTTTGTTTGTTAGAGACAAAGTAGTTTTATTTTAATATAATACTATAGGATAAGTATATATTATATGTATATTATTATATTTATATTTAGACGCAAATTACATATTTATGTGTATAATATAATATAAAATAGTTTAATTCATCGGATTTTAATATTTACATAAGAAAAATCCTTTAATATATGTAACTTTAGTAGTTTTTTATATGTTATTAGTGATTTTGCTTGCTTTATGTCTTTTGGTAATTTATTGTATAGGTAAGCTCCCTCGTACATTATATTTTGAATCCCATAGTTTGTTCTAGGTCTTTTAAGTAGACATAAGTTATTTGCTTGTCTTGTAATAGTTTTTTGTATAGTACTCTTTTTTGTAAATGTTAGTTGTGTATGTACGTCTTTGGTTAAAATTTTTCTTATTAATATGCATGTATTACATTTATATATTTGAGGTATATTCATAAGTTTGGTTTCTTTGTAAATTTTGGTAGTTGGCGTTAAATAATCATATCTAAATAGGACTTTAATGATTTTATTTTGACTTTTTTGCAAGGTTTCCAAATTTGTTCTGGCCGCTGTACCCCAAACTTCGATTAAATAATCTAAGTGTGGTTTTATCATCGAATTATAGATTGTATATCGTACATGTTTTGGAAAGCATCGTGCTATGTTACGTAGAGCACCCGTCAATGCAGTAAGCTTACTTCTAATATACTCTATATGGGGTTTCCAACTTAGCTGCTTGTCAAGAAATAATCCTAGATACTTTTCTTTCTCAATTTCATTAATTATTTTTCCATTGATAGTTAAAGGGCTGAAATTTCCTACTTTTTTATTTTTTGCAGTAAATAAGATATAGTTGGTTTTGGAGGTATAAATAGTAAGTAGGTTAGATTTCAGCCAGTTATTGAGGACGTCAAGATCATGTTGTGCTTTTTCTATGATATACGAGCTGTGGAGTTTTCAGCATAAAATAAACTCGTGTCATCAGCATATAGGGTATCTCCTTTCAGGCCAATTTTGTATATGTCGTTTATATAGACCAAGAATAGCAATGGCCCGAGTATAGAACCCTGAGGAATACCATATGTTATTAATTGGGGTAGGCTCTCGATTCCGTCTATTTTAGTTATCTGGTACCGATTTGAAATGTATGACTTAAATATTTCATAAGCAGATCCTGTAATTCCTATCGAATTTAGCTTTGCTAAAAGCTTTGCGTGACTGACTGTGTCAAAGGCTTTTTTTAAATCAATAAATATCCCCAGATTTATAAGTTTTTTGTCGATATTAAGTTTTATCATCGTAACTAGATCGATAGCTGCTGTAAGAGTACTAGATTTGGGTCTAAAACCGTATTGCTTTTTAAACAAAAACTTTTTGGCTTCCAAGAATTTACTAAGACGGTTATGCAAAATTTTCTCAAACACTTTTGATAGAATTGGTAGCACAGATATCGGTCGGTAATTTCCAGGGTCCGTTTTATTACCTGCCTTATAAATAGGACTTACTTTGGCTATTTTTAGGGTGTCTGGAAATTGGCCTGCCTCTAAACACTTATTGATGCAATGTGCTAAATTCTCGACTATAAGGTCTTTAATACTTTTAATAATTTTCGTGGTGAAACCGTCTATGCCAGAACTTGTATTTGTATCTAGATTATCAATAATTTTAGCTACCTCCTCAGGCGTAGTAGGCTTTAACTTTGTAAGGGTTGTTTCATTCGTTTGTGAACTATCAGATGGTAATGTTTGGAAAATAGTATGATATTGTTTTGGTATTTGGTTAGCTAGCTCTGCACCTATGTTAGAAAAAAAGGAATTAAAGTATTCGCATATTTGTTTTGTATCTGTGATCAAACCCGTAGAAGTAGTAAGTACCCCATAGGTTTTGATTCCCTTGTGAGTGTCGAAATGTGCGTTTTTTACAATATATTCGGCTGTAACTTTTTTTTACGAAAACTTAGAAACTTGATTTTTATTTCTGCAGCAAGATACTATGGATCTGCGTATATGTATCGTTTTTTTTTTTAAGAACAAAGCAATAAAATAAAAACAATAAAAATAAATTGGTTGTCTGTAAAGTCGGTTTACGGACGATAGTTTAACGTGACAACGTCATAACAAAACATTGATAAAATGATGATGGTGTAACGGGACAATGAGTCATGCTTTTTCGTGCGTGCAGCCGGCGTTCATCGATTTTTTAGACGTTGTCACGTCAAAACTCACTTGTGAATAATAGCAATGAAAAAGTCACAGTTTGATTACAGGTGGCATTATGTGCCTAATTGCGGTGAAATTAGAGCCACTTTATGAGCAAGTGTGTTGAAAAAATCTGTAGACAAAATATTCTCGTGCCAAAAGTCGTGGGTAATAAATATCGCTACATTTTATTTTAAGTTCAAAATATATTTTTGCCGTTTGAGCGCCGATGGCTGGAACGGATTTCCTTATTTTCAGCGGTAATGGTATTAAAATTAACAAGTATATTAAAAGAAAAACCAAAATACCCGACTGTAGAAGCAGCAGTTTTTGCATTCTATCTTATGATTTTGTTACGTTTGATACGCTGTTGAGTGTACGTTTTTTGTGAGAAAGTGCGTAAAATTGCTGCCAAAGATTATAAATGTGCATTCTTTAGAATAAAGGTGTCGTTACACATGCTCATTATTAGTTCAAAAGCATGCCATTATTGAGCAATTGCTACTTAGTAGCATATGTGTCAAAGCATTGCTAGAAATAAGCAAGCTCATTTTAAAGGTGCTCGTCTTACGCATGCTAATAAGCATACTCTTTTAATAGCAAATGTATCAGTACCTTAATTCCAGTAAAATCACTTGTATATAACGAAATAGTTCGATAGAGGTTACGAAAAAACGCATTTTTTAATTTTTTGCGGCAGATATATTATTATTATTACACAAAAAAGTAATTTAAAAAAGTTAAGCCGACTTCAAAACAACCTAATTAACACGAAAACAATCAAAACTGGGCGTCTACCTAAGTAGGTAAGTACGTACACCAAATATTTTTGAGGTCTCTCCTTTTTTAAAGTCGGTTAAAAAATAAAGCCTATGGCACTCTAAAAGTGAAGACGAATCTAACGACACCTGGCACATCAAAATCGGTCAAGCCGTTTAGGCTATAGGCTGTCATTTAGAAACATACATACATACCCACATATATATATATATATATATATATGTGGGTATGTATGTATGTTTCTAAATGACATATATATATTATATATATATATATATATATATATATATATATACTTACATACATACATACACTCAAAAAACATTAACCTCCTTCTTTTTGGAAGTCGGTTAAAAAAAAAATAGCCAAAAGTACTACTATTGATGTTTGTAGCGCCAAAGAATTGGGACCATTACCGGACTATTAGAGTGGCTTATAGGAGACTAGCGAGTGGGTGAATCATCATCATCATCATCTCAGCCATAAGAAGTCCACTGTTGGACATAGGCCTCCTCCATGGATTTCCAAAAAGACCGATTGGAAGCGGCTTGCATCCAGCGTCTTCCCGCCACTTGTATGAGATCATCTGTCCATCTCGTGGCTGGTCTTCCTACGCTGCGCTTGCCGGTACGTGGTCTCCACTCGAGAACCTTTCGGCCCCATCGGCCATGGACGGAGTGGGTGAGTACTAACTGTTGTATGAAAATGTCCTCCAATATTAATTTGTATTTATTTACTTCAGTATTGAAATGACATAAGAAAAATCATCACCTAACCTTCTAAAACCAGAACGAAATACTTTAATTCCACTTCTATCATTTTTAGGGTACCGTACCTCAAAAGGAAAAAAACGGAACCCTTATATTATGTAAGATCACTTTGTTGTCCATCTGTCCGTCTGTTAAGCTTATGACCTTCTATCTCGGGAACGCGTACAGATTTCAAGTTAAAATTATATACGAATATTTGTAGTCTCTTGCAGCTGTAAAAAAACTTCCCAAACAAAATCAGAAAAATTTCTCAAACAATAGAGTAAATAAACGTTCTACATCAGCCGCATTCTCGGTTCCAGTTAATTTATAAAGCAGCTGAAACTGACAAGACATTATAAGGACCCTTCACACTTCCAAAAAGCGGTTAATTTATAAAATAATAAAGCGGTCATCTCTGCGAAATGAGCACCCTCTCCGTATAACTCTCTCGCCGCCTTTTGGTTAAAATTGGCCGCCGTTACTGACGACCTTGGGCGCTGCGGCGTTTTCCTACCACTTGTCGTTTTACTGTACAACGTACACTTACAGTATGGGGATCATCATCTACTTATAAACAGAACATTATAATTATACTTATATATTATAAACGTAAAATGTACCAGCTGCTTCTCTTCCCGGGCATACTGTAAAAGTCAGTTAAGGGACTTGAGGGAAATTGGCGTTTGACCCCTTGTCAATGCAAGCTAACATGCTACTTTACCCTCTCCACCTTCTAACCCTCTCTTCTTATCTAACTCTCTAACCAGGGTAAATGTAACATAAAACAGCTTCATGGACTTTGATGTCCTGCCTACCTCGTAAGGACTAAGTATCTATATTATAAGAAAAACAGAACCCACTACTGCAGTAAAGCTATGTTTACAGTTTAACTTATGATTTCGTTACAATTGATACGCTGTTGGGTGCACGTTTTTGTGAAAAAATATTTGTATAATATGCATTATTTAGAGTAATTCTAGTAAAATTATATATTTATTGCGATCATATAGGAACATACATAAAAACATAACCATTACATATATACACTCGAAAACCACAACCCTCCTTCTTACGGAGTGGATAAAAATAGGCGTGATTTTATGCTTGTACAACCCAAACGCCATGCAATGTCTTAATTTCTCTAGAAGCTTGTTTTTTGTATAGAGAATAATACAATTCTCGTAAAATATAAAAAAACTGTTTTTACTTAACGCCTGTGTCAAATAAGCGACACTAAAAACTTAAGTACAACTTTCTTACAAAACGTGTGCACTATCTTAAATCAATCTTATAAGTATAAGAATATTTATTGACCATAATATTATGTACCTAACAATACATGTTACAGGTAAGTAAATATCATAAATCAATTCATAAATAAATATCATGTATGTTTTCCTGTCAAACGCAAAAATATCAGAAAGTCTACCTGGGTCAATGAGGACGTGCTCAGATTTAAGACTTTATTGTATGAGACCGCACAACTGATGACAAAGTTCCCGGAGGATACCCAACTCTTCCGTATCTCTACAGAACTGAACTCTCTATATGACAAAGCTCTGACAGGACACAAAGCCGACTTTTATTCCCGAATAATATCCAAAAGCACCAGCAAACACAAAGCTATATGGAAAGTTGTAAATACAGAAAGGGGGGTTAACAAACAGTCGTTCGTTGGTTTTACGGATGTTGCCAGAGACGAACTAGGCCATAAGTACACATCAAAAAAAGCCGCGGCTGATTCCTTGAATAGAAGATTCGTAAGTGCCGCGACGGCGATTGGGGCCCCGTGCGCCGATGTGCCGGCGGTCGTCACTGCGCTCGTCGCTGCACGTCGCCCGGCGGACACTAGCCTGAGATTTACTAGGTACACAGCTGACGAAGTATTTAAAATGATGTCGCGGATACCATGGAAGCCGACCAAAGATATATACGACATATCTATGGAATTAATCAGTTTCGCCCAAACAGCATTAGCGCCTTGTTTAGCTGAGCTATACAATCGTTGTTTAAGCGAGGGTATTTACCCGGGTGCGATGAAGTTAAGCAAAGTGTCACCACTTTTTAAAGGAAAGGGCAAACGTAAGGATTTGGATGCTTATAGACCAGTCTCCATCATACCAGCCGTGGCCAAAATATTCGAAAACGGACTGAGTTCGCGGCTCACAAGTTACCTGACTTCCACCATGGCACTCTCTGAACGGCAGTATGCATACCGGGCGGGCAGATCCACTACAGCGCTGACGCGAGAGGTGGTCAAGCGCGTGATGGAGGCCAGTGAGCAGAGACAGCGAGTCGCTGTCTTATGCTGCGACCTATCAAAAGCTTTCGATGTTGCGGACCACAGCGTCCTCGCTGCCAAGCTTGTTCATTACGGCATAAACGGACCCGCCCATGCACTGTTGACAGACTTACTGCGAAACAGATCCCAGGTGGTGGTCGGTGATGGTGGTGAGACGAGGTCGGACCCGCTGACTACAGCCATAGGAGTAGCCCAAGGATCGTCAGTGTCCAATATCCTCTTCTCGTTGCTGTTAAATGATCTGCCCCACTGCATTGCATCCGGGGAAATATTCATGTACGCTGACGACGTCGCAGCGATTGTTACTGCAAAAACGGCAGACGATCTACAGATTCGGCTGAACGAGACAGCAAATGAATTAGCTCAGTGGTTTAAATTGAATGGTCTTGTCTTAAATCTGAAGAAGACTCATTTCATGCAGTTCTCTGTATCAGGGCGTCAAGTGGACAGACTGCGAGTGGTTATAAACAGAGAACCAATAAGCGAGGTTGAATCTATCACTTTCCTTGGATTTGAACTTGACTCCGGCCTGACATGGGCTTCGCACATTAATAAGCTTTGCGCAAAGCTGGGCAGCGCTAGTTATGCCTTGAGTCGATTGGCTCATGTGGTTCCTGCTGATCTAGTGCGCACCTGTTATTTTGCAACCGTCCATTCTGTCCTTCAATACGGAGCCGAACTCTGGGGGAATGCGGCGGATAGGCTACGCGCCTTCAGAATGCAGAAGCGGGCAATACGGGCAATTGCGCAGGTGTCGCGCCGAACGTCAGCGAGACCATTGTTTCAATCATTAGGAATACTAACGCTGCCCTCGCTTGTAATACTGCAGGCAGCTCTTTATGTGAGGCAAAATCTGGACTTGTACGAAAAACGGGGAGCATGCTACTCTTTCCAATATAATCTCCGCAACGCGAACAGACTCGCGACCGTAAATACGAGACTCATGCGTTCGAGGAAACTCACTCACGTGTTAGGGGTGAAAATTTATAATTGTTTGCCGGAGGAAATCACCAGTATTGGGAGCGATAACCTTTTTAAATTAAAATTAAAAAACTGGCTCGTTCAAAAATCTTTTTATACGCTTGACGAGTTTTATACGAAACAAATTTAATATTGTTGACATAAGACGCTTACTTAGTATACTCATTTATTATTTGACATTACTGATTATTATCAAATTGCAATTGACAGTCGATGACATTTTATTTTATAATTTTCAAATAATTATTTGAATTTATTTATCTATACGATTCTTAGAATTTTGTCTTAAAAAATATATTTTAATTTTTGTTGATTATCTTTTGAACTGTTACTACATGATGTGTAGTGTTACCAAGGAAATGGAAATTATGACGTATAATTGTACAAATTATCAATAAAAATGTTTATCTGTTTATCTGTTTATCTGTAAGTCAATACAAAATAGTGGGTTTGAGCATTTGGATTATCTTTAAACCTTTATCGGTCTGGGGTAATCGATATGCTTTTTGTGTAGTAGTTTAGTTAGTTGAGTCTGTATATTGTTGTGTTGTAGTTAATAAAGGCACTTGCCCGAAAAAAAAAAGTATACAATTTGCTATACAAAATGTTGTTCTCTGTTTCAATATAAATACTTGTTAGATCCAAGCGAACTGTCCATACTGTGTCCGCCCATATGCCCCCTTACCCTTTCCCGAAATGCCAGCGCTGGCCGTTTCTCGTTTTATCAGTTTTTATTAGCACACCCGCACGGGTTTCCGGTTTCTAACCGGAACTTCTTTTACGTCAGAACCCGGCCCGGGTAGATACGACGCTTTTATCTGGAGGCAAGCAAGGCTTTGTGGACAAGATTGGCATTTGATTGTATAAACTTCAGGATTGTGACTAGCTTTTTGACAAGCCTGTGTTAGATTATGTCTCGCTGGAAGCGATAATAATATTAATTTAATAAACTAAATTGCGAACAGAATTACAATAATGTATGAAGATAAGCTCAGGGTGTGGCTGTCTCGTGGAGACTTAGGCGCAATACGTCACTTTCTCAAATCGGCATTCGGTTTCAAAAGGTCACTATCTTAAGTCGTCATATTTTTAGTACATTACATTTGATAGACCATATTCTCAAAACGTCCTTATTTGTTTAAAAGGTTGTCTGGAAGAGTTCGTTATTTGCAATAAGGCCGCCCAATGTACGTTTCCTAATGTACATTTCTTACGTTCTAATTATGTACTTAATGTTATTTATGCTATTTTATAATGGTATCAGTAAATGGTTTTTGTTTTGTATTGTATTCGCAATATATCGTATTCTCAAATCGTCACTTTCGCAATATGACAACACAAAAATACTAGTGGAAAAAACGATGCTGCATCCAAATTGTTTTGGCAAGTGCTTTAAGATAGACCATGATAAAAAAAACTGTTCATTCTATACGCATGCTGAAAACTAAAAGTACCAAAATAAAATAAAATAAAAATTATTTCTTACCTCATAATCGTAACACTTGCCATAACTGATTAATAATTTTTATCCACCACCTGAGAAAGTGGCGACGTATCTGTCTGTCTGTCTGTCCTACATTTAAACGGCTGTATCTTTTGAACCGTAGGTAGGAAATTGAAACGTTCGCCGAATATGTGTGATTGTGGCTCTTAAAATCAACAAATAATGAAAAATGGTCAATGCGAGACAAGTTTACGTAAATAATTTTTGAAATAATGGGTATTTCTTGTGCGAGAACTGCGAAATAAAACCTATGTGTAGTATAAAAAACATTACGTGACGTTAGAAACCTATGTGTAGTATAGAAAACATTACGTGAAGTTAGAAACCTATGTGTAGTATAGAAAACATTACGTGAAGTTAGAAACCTATGTGTAGTATAGAAAACATTACGTGAAGTTAGAAACCTATGTGTAAGAAAACATTACGTGAAGTTAGAAACCTATGTGTAGTATAGAAAACATTACGTGAAGTTAGAAACCTATGTGTAGTATAGAAAACATTACGTGAAGTTAGAAACCTATGTGTAGTATAGAAAACATTACGTGAAGTTAGAAACCTATGTGTAGTATAGAAAACATTACGTGAAGTTAGAAACCTATGTGTAGTATAGAAAACATTACGTGAAGTTAGAAACCTATGTGTAGTATAGAAAACATTATGTGAAGTTAGAAACCTATGTGTAGTATAGAAAACATTATGTGAAGTTAGAAACCTATGTGTAGTATAGAAAACATTATGTGAAGTTAGAAACATTCTTATTATTTATAGCACATTTGCTAATTAGTCCTGTTTTTTTTAAGGGAAGTGGTTATTGGTCCTGCTGTCTGTATTCATATTGTACGGAATCCTCAGTATGCGAGTGAAACTCATACTTTGTCAGATAAAAAAACAATGTTTGTTATTTTTATTTCCAATGCCTGTCCATACATAAATGTTCATTAAACACCACCCGCGTCAATATGAATAGGTTGCCATCGAAACGTCGTTATTAACGTTCTTTTTCCCAAACATTTTTCCCGGAACCCTAAAAAAGAATCGATGTCATTTTCCTGATGAAAAATGTAATTCCATCACTCCCGATCGGGCCGATGTGACGGGGATTTCCCATCAGGCCACATCGACTCTTATAGCCGGGGCTATTTTTAAAAACAATAAAAATAAACTGGTGACCTTTCGCTCCAAAACTTTCAGGGGTCGTCAACGCCTTATAAGCTTCCGCGTACGCTTACGATGTTTATTGCATTTTGTTACCTTTTTTTATTTGACTGCGTCAGATTATGTATATCAAATGCATGTATGTTGTAAGTATGCATATAATTATTATGTATATGTTTGTATATTACCGCTTAACCGCTTACTTACCTACAGATGTACCAGATGTCGTGAATTTAGTCTTCACGTTTTGGGTGTCATAGGCTATTTTGTTTTTGATTAGTTTAGACAAGTAAGTGTAATTATGTAGATTCGCTGTGCGAAAACTAATTTATGGTGTTTAGTTATTTATTAAGTTAGGAACTAGTTTATACAACACTGAGTGGTTTCCTAATAAAATTAAATAAAATTCGCAAAAATAAATCAAATACGTTCTTCCGTCACTTCCGACGAACTTTTGCGTAATAAATAAGTGATATTACAAAAAAATCTACAGATTGTTGATTTGAACAAACTATAGAGTAGTTTTGTGCATAATTGCAAAAACGCACAATCAACACCAAATCATGCGCAACGTAAGCGTAAGTTGCACTACGAAAGTAGCTCTTATTCAGTCAAGTATATTTATTTTCTTTTAACATTGATTTATTGTTACATTGCATAGATCTTCGATTGACCACCAACTACGTCTGATGTTCAGTTACGATTAGATGTTTACTCATAAGAATTTTATTTTGAATATTTAGAAGTTTCCGGCAGCCTAGTCGAGAGACCGTCTGACTTGCGAATCGCAGGTCCTGGATTCGAATCCCACGGCACGCACCTCTGTCTTTTCGAAGTTAAGTGCGTATTGTTGATTGCCGCCAACTTCAAACGGTGAAGGAAAACATCGTGAGGAAACCTACATGTCTGAGAGTTCTCAATGATCTTGAAGATGTGTGAAGTCTGCCAACCCGCACTTGGCCAGCGTGGCAGACTATGGCCTAACCCTTCTCACAATGAGAAGATGTCCCGTTCCCAGCAGTGGGACAGTTTGTACAAACAGGGCTGATAAAAAATAAAAAAAAAATAAAAAAGTGCAGTGTATGCTAATACAATTTGAAGCAAATGGTTTGCAAATGCGAAATTATGTATTTATGCATTTTACGAGACGTCGTGCGGTCTAATTAGACTTTATGGTAATGTATGACGTATCTCACGAACATAAACGTTTTTACAACAATTGTGTTGTCTAAACTA
This sequence comes from Lycia hirtaria, assembly GCA_947563715.1. Lineage (NCBI taxonomy): Eukaryota > Metazoa > Arthropoda > Insecta > Lepidoptera > Geometridae > Lycia > Lycia hirtaria. The sequence continues at coordinate 38,004,847 of OX387383.1, read as the reverse complement.
AACCTAGACTAAACTAGACTCAAGTGTCTAGACTAAACTCCATTTTGATAAAGTTTGATGCATATACCTTTTGCTCGCCTCACGCGCTCGGTCAATGAGATCTTTCATGGAGAAGATAATTATAGTTTACAAACTGAAAAAACAGACTTCAAAATACGCAATACGATTACTTGGATGACGGTTTTTTGGTTATTTGTTATAAAAATCAAAGTACTAAACCGATTTTTAATCAAAAACAATGAATAATTGGCGGAGTAATCGATGAACTAATTTACAAAAAGTCGGTTAAAAATTCAGTAACCCCGCGATAGTACCGGCAAGTACCGCTGCAACTCGCGGTAGTACCGCTGCAACTCGCGGTAGTACCGCTGCAACTCGCGGTAGTACCGGCAAGTACCGCTGCAACTCGTGGTAGTACCGGTAAGTACCACTGCAACTCGCAGTAGTACCGCTGCAACTCGCGGTAGTACCGCTGCAACTCGCTGTAGTACCGGCAAGTACCGCTGCAACTCGCGGTAGTACCGGCAAGTACCGCTGCAACTCGCAGTAGTACCGCTGCAACTCGTGCTAGTACCGGCAAGTACCGCTGCAACTCGCGGTAGTACCGGCAAGTACCGCTGCAACTCTCTGCCGAGCGACGTCTTTGGATTTCATAAGCAAACCACATTATGTGTTTTCATATGTTAGTATTTGTGCGTGCAACGAATCCGTTTTAAACATACAAATGAAGATAATAAAAGCGAGTTGACAAGTATCAAACAAAACAACATACCCGACTGCAGAAAAGCAGTTTTTGCAGTCTAACTTACAATTGTGTTACGCTTGATACGCTGTTGAGTGCACTATTTTGTGAGAAAGTATGCTTAAAATCGGCGTATAAGATTATAAATGCGCATTATTTAGAATAATTTTAGTAAAATTACTTGTTTATTACGAAAAAGTTCGTTGCAGTTTACGAAAAAAACGGATTTATCTTATTTAGTTTTGCAAGAGATGTGTTATTATTAATACAACAAATAGCATATAACACTCGGGGAGGGAAGACAAATCTAACAACACCTTAAATTAGGTCAAGCCGTTTAGGCTGTAGGCGATCATATAGAAACATACATACATACAGACAAATATCATACCACATACATAAATACATATAAAAACTCAAAAACATAACTACTTCTCGCGAAGTCGGGTAAAAACATGCAACGTGCCGCGTGGCGCAACACTAAACGCGCCGCTGCACGCTCCGCGCCCCGCGTGTCCCTGACGCGTCCTGTGTAAAGCGTGCGCGGGGCGTACCCGGCGCGCGTCCCGGCCCGGTTCCAACTCCGGTGCCGTTTACTGCCGGCCCGGCATCCGCCTGTAATGGTTATACGCCATAAACTGACGTTTTCATTACAATATTGGGGTTTGTGTACGTCACTCTTGTTCTATTTTCGTGTTTTTTTTTTCACCCGATTATTCAAGACTTTTCACGCGACTGTGAAAGATGTATTGTTTTTAGAGTGGGATACAATATATTGTATGTTTCTATATTTCCTCCTACAGACAAACAGCTTTACAATATGGCATCATTTTCCCACCTATTTCTGCACCTCTTGACCTGCGAGGTGTCGTTTGATTTGTATGCAATTTCCGCGCGTAAAAGTAACATAACTTTTACAAAAGGCAGTCATCCGCAGCACGGCGTGCATTGTCAGGAGATTCCGCAGTTTGTAGCCCTTACCGTCCAAAACTCGAGCCCCGCCCCGATGCCGGTGGCATTCAAGTTTGTTTAATTTTTTATTCGACGATAGGCTTGCGCTTGGCCGTCAACTCACCTGGTGTTAAGCGACAGTTACGGTCTACGATGGAGCGCGCTTGCCTAGAAGAAACCTATTCACTCGCGATTTGAAGACACTTAGATTATATCTATTCGGAAAGACCCATTCAGGAAGCGCATTCCACATTTTGGCGGTACGCACAATGAAAGTGGAGTCAAAGCGTTAGTTAAGTTATAAGCGTTAGTTTTAAGTTTTTTATGCTATTTGTGTTTTATATATATTTATTGTAAATAAATTTAAAAATTAAGAAATAAAATAGGTAAGTAAATAAATGGATCTAAGTGCAAGAATAATATCATTGTTTCGATAGTCATTTGATTAATGACGTGTTAGCGAAGCGCCTTGAATTTTGCGGATCATTGATCAGAGATAGAAGGCGGTTATCCTAGACACAGCACGCATTAACAGGTTTCTCAGCCGTAGTCCTTACCACCGGCAGCTTGACCACAGCTGCGAGTTATATAGTAGTTTTTATATTTGCTATGTTTTTTTAATTATTGAAAATTCATTTGATATTAATCAAATGAATTTACAACAATTATTCCATTTTTTCTCATGCATATTTTCTCACAGAAACGTATACTCAGCATCATACATCACTACAAAAATCGCTCTTTGCAGTATATATTTTTTCTTTTGATAAAGATACTTGTGTTAAAAATGTAACTACAGTTGCCGGTTGAGCAAATACTATTATTTATTTATAAAAACTTTTGAAACAACGCAATTCGTTTACTTGGATGATATAATTTTCCAGTTATTTTGTTTTAAAAACCAAAATACTGAAACAAAAAAATATTTTTTCAATTCGGTTCAGGTGTCTTCCAGTAGTCGAGGAACATAGGTACATAAAAAAAGATTTCGGCGATTTGAGAAACTCCTCCTTTTAGAAGTCAGTTAAAAATAAACAAATGTATGTTATATCAGTGTAACATTACAACAAGTATTTATTACAAAATACCTGATTGCAGAAAAGCTACTTTTGCAATCTAATTTATAATTTCGTTACGCTTGATGTGCTGTAGAGCAAGGGCGTCGCCAGCCCATGGCCCAGAGGGGGGCAAGTTAATATTATGGAGGATGAGAAAAATATGAATTGTAGGTACAGGTACAATTGCACGGCCTTAGGACTTTGGTTGCTTTGCAGATGGCTACATTTTTTAAATCTATAGGGGGGGGGGGGCAGCTGCCCCCTCTACTCCCCCTTGGCAACGCCCTTGCTGTAGAGTGTACGTTTTTTGTGAGAAAATATGCGCAAAGTCACTGTAAAAGGTTACAAATGCGCATTCTTGACATTTAATCTAAAAAGTTCGGTGGACCTTACGAAAAATATACATAAAATATACAATAATAATGTCATTGTTAATTTGTAATAAATACACAAATACATACATCAACCTTAAAACAATCTATTTTTGCGTCAAGGGTTAAATAACTATAATTAGTTTGTTTTAAAAATCAAACTGCTACACTGATTTTCATGAAATTTCTATAAGACACGTATATAAAGTATATCCTTCAATAAAACATTTACATTAAAAGAAATACAAAATAGCCGTCTGTAGAAAAGCCGTTTTTGCAGTCTAACTTACGATTTCGTTACCTTTGGTACGCTGTTGAGTGTACGTTTTTTGTGAGAAAGTATGCGTAAAATCGCTGTAAAAGATTATAAATGCGCATTCTTTAGTATAATTCTCATAAAACCACATGTTTAGTACGAAATAGATCGTTAAAGGTCGCGGAAAACGCATTTTTTGCAAGAGATGTATTATTATTATTACAAAAAATATAGCCTATGGACACTCAGAAAGTGAATACGAATCTAACGACACCTCGCACATCAAAATCGGTCAAGCTGTTTAGCTGATAACTATCATATAGAAACATACATACATACATACCCACATACAAACATACATAGGTACACTATAAAAACATAACCCTCCTATAACTTACGTAGGTATTCGGGTCAAAACAAAATTAACCGGTTTATAAATGACGGCGTTACGCGGTAACAAACATAAAAGAAAAAACAATAGAGCCGAATTGTTGACCTCCTTCTTTTTGAAGTTGACAAATATTAGGCACAAGCGCCATTATTATAACTATTCAAATGTCACACCATACATTGACCAAATTACCCGAACCCCTCCAATTACCCACGAGTCCAAGAAATAGCCAAGAGAACGTTTTCTAAGACCATATTCTTAAATAAGGCCTTAAGTATTGGACCGTGAAAATGAAGGTTCCTATATTTATTAACGAGGGTAGTCAGACAAAATTATTTGTAGAGGTGACGAAATACTGGAACTAAGGTAATGCAATCAGTTTTGTTCCGAGAAAGCGATAGTAGCTCCTCTGTTAGGCTCGCAGATCGGTCAAACTGTGCCAGAGCGAATGTTCTTATTTTTTTTTGACCCAAATGTGAAGGGAATTCAAAGTAGGTGGATGACAGTCCTGTTTAGATAAATGAGAGGAATTTCAAAAAGTTGTCCTCAAGGAAGTAGAGAGTTAAGTTTTCTTTTATTCGTTATAAATCCATTGGAAATAAATGTGTGTAATAAATTTATAGTTTGAAACTGGAAAAACCGACTTCAAAATACACAATATACCTACTCACTTTTTTACAGGCGCTTGGATGATATTTTACCAGTTATTTTGTTATAAAAACCAAAGTACTGCATTGATTTTGATAAAATGTTTATGGGACCACCTCTGAAGTATGCTCTATCAAATACAAAAAGAATCATCAAAATCAATGCACAATTATCTAAGAAATCGGTGAACAAACATACAAAAAAATACCACATACATAGCGAATTGATAACCTCCTTTTTGAAATCGGTTAAAAGACTCGGAAAAAAGGGAAAATTTTTGGTGCGAGGCTACGAGTATATTTGTCAGCAGATTATAATAATATTATGTAGAAACATTCAATACTTAATGCTGAATAAAAATATAAATAATAGTAAACCGCGAGCACACATTTTAGACTTACATTTTTATCCAGGAACTACTAGTTCAAATTTGTATCATAAAATAACATTTACCGTGCTCGATAGAATAATATCTAGTGAAACCAGAACCATTAGTGTGCCCATGGAATACAGGGTATTCCATGTATTCCATGGGCACAGCATGCAGCGTCCCACCGGGTCATAAATAATAGTAGGTACGTGAGCTATTTGCGCGCTGGGACAATAGATTTAAAGCTAAATGTTGCTTCTGGGCATAAACGGTGGTAGAACAGACTACAGACGCAGCTCACGAGGACGCGTCGACTTTATGTGTGTGTGTGTGTGTTATGTTTGAAGGCAGACAGCAGAGACGGCAATCATGTGCGGCATGTGTGACGTAGTCTCCTATGATATATATTCAGGGTTCACATTCGCACACACATACTTACGTAGTGAGTGAGTGTGCTGTCATGTTCGGATATCACTGATGATAATCGCAAAGCAATGTGATATGTAAAGATATTTTTATTTGGTAGATTGCATCATTTAAATAAAAACTATTTTCAATATCTTTTTAATCTGTTCAGTAGTTAGTTTTTTTATATTTAACATCGTGATGACGTCACAAATTCGCCTGAATATGAAATGTCATGATTACCTGCTGGGGTGTTTGTGATTATTTTTGTTGATGCTTTGCGTCGCGTGACACAAGGCAATATGCTGTGCTGTCGCCAATGCTGTGCTGTCAGTGTCAACCATTAGATGTACTCGGTATTATAATTTCAATAACATTCTTATTTCTTAACGGATTACAATCATCATAAAGAATAAAATAGTCTGAAATCATAGTGCGCGAAATTTTAGAGTTCGCGAGATCTACTGTTCGTGCAACACATTCTATTTTGCAATAAAACAAATATAATAAATATCACGGAAGCTATCCCCATTTCTCGAACTCGTACATATTATGTCCAGTAAAAGTTGCAGGAAGCTTTAAAAAGCTTTTTGAATGTCCCTCGAAGTTTCGACTCCAGGGGCAGTCCCAGATGACGTGTCACGAGAAATGCGCCATCGTAAGAGTTTGCGTGAAGTTGGAGGAAAGTTTTGTGTAGAGTTTGCGCGCGACTTCGGAGTGCAGTCATACTTGAAGTTCGTTTCATTCTTAGAAGGTCGACTTCGGTGGGGAGGATTTAGGACTATATTAGGGTTATGACTTTTTAATTTTAAATTACAAGAAGAAGATGATAATCATATAGTTAAAAAACTGAAAAAAACTATTTCAAAATACGCAATTCGTTTTCTTGGATGACATATTTTACCATTTTTTTTAATAAAATCCAAAGTACTGAACCGATTTTAATAATGATTTATATGGGACTACCTCTGAAATTTGGACTACCAAATAAAAAATGGCCAATGTAAACACTGAACAGTCATATGAAGTAAAAACATACAGTCAAATTGAGAACCTCCTACTGGATTACTTTGTATTTCACTTCTGCAATTTAATCGCGTGATTGTATTGTATATGTATATTCGCTAGATCAAATAATTATATAACAGAAGTAATAGACTTAGAATGCGAATCGCTTGTTGCTCGGCTCAGCACTATTTAGCAAGCCTTTTACTCTGACCGTCGCTACACTTAAGAGATTAAACAAAATTTGGCACAATTTCACTACTTAATTTTTACAGAAACGGCTACCCACTTTACACGTCATTCAAGCTCGATATGCATATCAAAAAGAGTATATACAAAATGGTCATACGCGTATTTTAATAGATGTTTGACTTCAACTGTAAACGGTTTTTTTAAAGAATTGTAACTGTAAGTGTCTTTACACTGTGTATAAATTACTGCTGGGATTATTATTATAATGATAAATCAACGAATAATTCCGGCCCCACTGATGCCTTTCAGAGGTCCGGGCTAGACCCGTGTATAAATTTAAATTTACCAATAACAAAATAAAAACCGGACAAGTGCGAGTCAGACTCGCCCACCGAGGGTTCCGTGCAAACTAAATAAAAGGGGGAAATCATATATTTTTTTTATATTTTCCTTCATAAACCGAAAAATATACAACGTAAAAATATTTAACGCATTCCTTGCTCACCACTCGGATTCGAGTGGGGCGGGGCTATAGTAGCGGCGCCTCTCACTCGGATCCGAGCATCCGTCCCGTTCATTTTGTAGTAGTCAGTAAACCGCCGGCGTTTGAAGCAGTCAACGTTGCTTTGCACGGCCACTCTGTATTTAATTAAAATTCGCCTAAAAAGTTTTGTCATATTCGTCTGTAACTTTTTTTTACGAAAACTGAGAAATTTTATTTTTCTTTCTGCAAGATACTATGGATCTGCGTATATGGTTTTAATTTCAACTTGATACCTTCACGCGTTCCCGAGATAAAGGTCTTGACACCCGGACAGACGGACGGACAGACGAACAACAAAGTGATCCTATAAGGGTTCCGTTTTTTTCTATTGAGGTACGAAACCCTAAAAAACAATTAATGTTATTAGTTTGATTTATCCCCCTCCCCGCTGTCTTCTAGATCCATCTCTGCTCGTCTACGTTTGAAAAGTTGAATTTATTACTCAATTATGAAGAGGAGCTTATAAATAATTCAGCTCGCTAAGAAATTGGTCTTAAAAGTATATCTAGAGCTCAAGAGAACTAACGTCTTCCTAACATGTGAAACATGAGTTTTGGAACCTACAATAATTATAACTCAAAGTAAATGCGTATTATAAAATATATTCAGTTAAAAGACAGGTTCTATTATCAAATCAAATCTTATAAATGTTGCTGACAGGTTAATTTTACGTTTGACTACAGCTTGCTCGGTATCAAATATTACACTAGATGGCTGATAGAATACATATATACTTACTTTCTTTCTGCAAATATTATGCATACATAAATATGATACATAACAAACACCCAGATACAGAATATAGATCAAAGCTGAAACATCAAAGCAACACAAATGTTTGCCTCGGATGGGGATCGAACCCACGACCTACAGCAGCCGTACTTCCACTGAGCCATAAGGCCTGTCAAGAATATATATTTGTAAAAATTATTCATATTACGCATAGGCACGTATTATTGAAATTTTATACAACACTGTAGGTATAAGAGTTGCCGTTGCTAAAAAACTCCCAAAAAACACATTATCACGCATTCTTTTCTCTAACATGGCAACATTATTCAAACACACAATATCACATAATACCTGCGTCATTTAAAATTCCCCCTCCAAGTCTTTTCAAGTGTAAAAATGCAAAGCTCCCAGGTCTGGGGGGAGAGAACGCGATCAGAACGCTTCCCGACCATTTATCTTGCAGATAAACATTTCACTCACTCCTTTTTAATGTTAAGATTTATGGCGTTTAAAGCGGGAACAATTTAGGATCATTCGTTTATATACACTTACTGACGTAAATCAGAATCGAGTTAATAGTAGATCATGCACCAAGGGAATAAAGTAATATTATAAGTCACGGGGGACATATTGGATCCTGAGTGTAACGTAGGATTCTAAGGTAAGCTCCCGAGTCCAGTAAGGACATTAAGGTTAAATCCCGAGCAAAGTGAGGGATTTAAGACTAGAATCCGGAGTGTCACAAGGGATTCAAGCTCGCCCGAGTTAATAACACCTTTATCCCTGAGGTGCATATTCTATTTTTTATACCTATTGCGAAATAATAGAAATATATGGCTTAAAATCTACATTTTGTTTATCCAAACGAAGCGATATGTTGCCACTTTTGTATGAACTATACTCTTCCTTAATGGACTTACTCCGATATATATACAGCTGCATCTATCTGGAAGTCTTTCAATCGCAACCAAAATAGGGCCCGGCTGAGTAATTGCATGCTTCAAGCGTATGTTACGGGTGGCGCCACCAACGCTTGCTTAGTATAAGCAAAAATACTGTTCAGAAGATTCCTGCATCCCGCGTGACATACCTGAGGCCGAATTGGTGAAGGCTCCCAATCCCAACTACTGATTGGGATATGGGGGTTCAAGTCCCGATGGGTTTGAAATTTTTGAACTGTCTACATATTTGTAGATACAATTACGTACTCTAATTATGTGATAGTACGGAACCTTCAATTCCCAACTCTGGTCCAGACTCGCTTTGTCCGCTCCTTGGTCTGACATGGCTCACCCGTGCTATTACCGGAGAGCCATTCAACGGTCGACAGTAGAGTCATTTATCTTGCAGATAAGCACTCCGCTGCGACCTTGCTGATCACAAGAGATGTGTCCGAATACAGTCACACTCATTTTAAAGGTTCCGTGATCAACTACGAACCTTATAGTTTCGCAATGTTCGTCCGTCTACGCGTCTGTCTGTCCGTCTGTCCGCGGCTTAGATCAAAGACTATTAGATATTATAGATATTATACAGATGTAATTTCGTATTGGTAAATGCCAACAAAATGGTAGAAAAATCTTTGAAAAAAATATTAATTATTATTCTTTTTTATTCAATTTAAATCTCGGGTCGCAGCCCGGTCCTTTGATGGGCATCAGTGGAGCCGAAGCCAACACTGAGAGGCCCTTTACATAAAATAAAAAATACAGTGTTTTGGTATGTGGATGGATGATGGAACTATTGTACAATATGGAATTTGACAAATCGGGGCTATTGAAATGAAATGGTTATGATTTATAAAACTAGTTTATTGACTGATGCTCCCACACAGTGAGTAAGATAAGGTACTTCTGTGTGGGAGCATCAGAATGAGATATCGGCACCTGCCTATTTTGTCTCATTATCCAAAAATATTGAGGCAGGTGATGACTCGCCACCCACTGAATGGGCCCCCCATAGTGGCGCCGCATATTGGCGCCGGAGAAGCAACATCGGTGTGGGTGGCTAAGGGTGTCGAGAGGTGTGCTGCGCGTTCACTGAGAGCTACTAGCGGCGTTATGCCCTTTAACACTTCCACCCTGGAGCTTAGGGTCTTAGCTCTTGCAGTTTCCACCTCACAGCCGGCCGGTTAAGGCAAGCTGGAGGTCAGGGGTCTCATTTAGCCCCAGGGAAACATCGGGGTACGCGGTGTCGCCACTCACCGACGGCTCGCCACAAAGCCGCCCCTGCGGTTTATAATTATTAATTATTATTATTATAATAAGTACTTATAATATTATTATATATAAGTACTTATACTTATATTTTAGGGTACTCGTAAAGCGGAGATTAATTATCATTAACTTCATTTCAGTAATTTTGTAATTAATGGTACTTTTTATATATCATTATTTTGCCTGTGAAAATTATGATTAAGATTGGCTTAAGAATTATAGATCATACTAAAAATGTTTAATTGAAAAATTTAGTTAATTAAATCGTTATTTCGAGTTCTGTCGTATAATATTTACCTAATTTTTATTGTTTGTTGATTTATGAAACTTAAGGTTGAGGTTTAAAACTCTTACCGTTTTTCAATAGAGCAAAAGCAAGAATCGTCCACGAGAACCCGAATTATGTATAACGACTTATGACATTTTACTTTATATATAAAATAAAAGTAAATAAGAAAAATTAAATCGACTTCAAAACTTTTCAATGAACTGAAATGGGAGAAATAACAACAGCTGTTGCATAATGCCGAAAAAATAAATCAAAACTGGGCTTCTACCTGAGCAGATCTGTACGTACTCCAACTAAGTCTACCTGAGCAGATCTGTACGTACTCCAACTAAGTCTACCTGAGCAGATCTGTACGTACTCCAACTATTTTTTCAGGTCGGTGCCAGGTCACTATCACCAACTTTAAGTCATAGACAGGCTTCGACCTTAAAAATAATGTTGGATAGGTATGTACCTACCTACTTAGATAGATGCATAGTTTTGGTTTAATTTTAGCGTATTATGTAACAGTCGTTATTTCTCCCTTTTCAGTTAATTGTATTGTTTGGAAGTCGTTTTTTTTTAAATTACTTTTATTATTGGTACTTACTAGTTTTACTATCGTTTTAGTTTGTTTTACTTGAAACTAAAAAAATATTCACTAAACATCACTCGGTAAGTTCGTGTAATACACTACGTGTTTGAAAATTAAACGAACTTACTATAGTTTTACTATAACTAGTTAAACATAATTTTGGGATAAAGGAAAAGTATAATTACCCTTTTATGTAATATGATTAATATATGACTAAATTTCCTTCAAATCCTCCCAGTAATTTGAATTGCGTCGTCCTTGAAATGTTTATAAATTTTAAAAGTCCATATTTTGAAAAGTACTTAACCAATTTTGATAAAACTTACACTGTTCCCTAAGTTGGACTATACCTAATCCAAGTAAAAGAAATTGCAATCTGACTTATACTTTTTGAGATATACTTGGATAAACATAGAAATATACACTTATGAAATTTAGTACACGTGCTTAGAAGCCCACATAGACTAACATATTATGTGAAAATTGTGCAATTCTAAAAATATTACATACATAAGTATCTACATATTAAATTAAAAATCTCCTTTTTTTGAAGTCGTTTAAAAGTAATAAGTACGCTAGGTCATGATATTTTTGTAGGTAAAACGTTTCAATTACCGCTCTTGCTTCAAATCTTAATTTAAAACGATAACATTTCTTTCCAAGCGCACAGGTAAGTGCGTAGCTGAGTGTACCCACCTTGTCGCCAGTATATCATGTCAGGAGTGTGTCGACTGAATGAATATCCTTTGTTCGCTGATTTTGTGAGAATTAAGGGTATACACACTATACATACAAGATTCGAAAAGGCAATGAGCACTTGCCTTTTAACCTCCGACCCAAAAAGAGGGTTATAAGTTTGCGGTGTGTATGTGATTCCACATATATTTTATATATATCACTGTATTTGAGTGTCTGTCTGTGGCATCGTAGCTCCAAGCGTGGCCCGATTTTGATCTATTTTGTTTTTTGTTTAAATGAAGAATTACATAGTTTATAATGTTCGTGGCTATGTTTTATTTCACCAGTTTCACCAGTTCAGCCTTATTTTTGTGTCGGGAGTTTTTTAAAAGTTTTCTTAACTAAAACATTGAACTTTTATTATTAATAATTAAATGTTACATGAATCAAAATTCAATTTACCGCTTACTTGCTTAAAGTTTTTTTTTTTGTTTAATCAACCCTGTTTGAACAAACTGTCCCACTGCTGGGAACGGGCCATCTTCTTATTGTGAGAAGGGTTAGGCCATAGTCTGCTACGCTGGCCAAGTGCGGGTTGACAGACTTCACACATCTTCAAGATCATTGAGAACTTACAGACATGTAGGTTTCCTCACGATGTTTTCCTTCACCGTTTGAAGTTGGCGGCAATCAAAAAAAGATAAAGTTTTACCAAAGTAAAACAATACTTAAATTTCATTACAATATTTGTATAAAATGAACCGGAAATGAAATAACAAAGTGCGTACACTCGCAGCACAACACGGTCATCAATTATCTCTCCGGCTGTTATTAATTTTAATATTACCCTTTCATCCGAATGTATTTATCTTAATTTTAAAATATTAAGCTTATTAAGCTAGGGTTGTCATGTGACATAAAGTATTGCATTTTTGACGTGATAACGTCTTATAATTCGATGAACGCCGGCTGCACGAAAGAAAAAGTGTCACGTTCCGCCTGAGCCGAGCGTGCAAGCAGGAGGTACGATCGGCCTAAGCGTTCGGCTTGTGACGCATCATTATCACGTAAAATTATCGTCCGTAAACCGACTTTACAAATAAGCATTTTTTTTTTTTACTTACAACACTGTACCTTGTAGCATGTTTAATATCCACATTTTTATCCTTCTTATTTTTTTAAGTCTTTATATGAATTGATTTTGAAACTGGAGTACACGGTCATTCAAAAATCTTATTTTTTTCTTTGAAAAGGAAGTATTTAGAACTCTTTTTAGCAGAATTTAGGTACACACAGAATTGAGACACAGCAAGAGGTCTATAGCTTATTAGATATAGCTTATCATCACTAATTAACCTCTCCAACTTACAACCACTAATTCAAATTAATTTATTACGAAAAGAGTATACAAGTATTACATGATTTTGTAGTGGTCCTCCACACTAGGGAAAAGCTGTCTCGTGAGGACCTTAGGAATAACGTAATTTTGTAGCATTATACCTATATAATGCTGTACATTAGGTAGGCCACACGATACAGTTTAGTAACTAACGTGTGGCCTACTTCTAGTCAGTAATAATTTTTGATGCATCTGCTCCTGAACACTGTGCAGAGATAAATACTAACATTCACTGAATTTATCGGAGAGTTCTTTATGCGTGCCCAGTGGAGTGACGAGACGTAGTGGAGTGACGAGACGTAGTGGAGTGACGAGACGCTCGCGTTTGCTCAGGTTTCAAATAATACCAGTTCTGTGTAAGATAAGATAAGATCAGATAATACAAAAATACTTTTTAGGCGCTATTTTTTTATTGCGATGAAAGTGCTTACGGTTACTAACAAAATAATTACAGTTAAGAATACTAAAAAAAAAAGACTTCAAAATGCGCAATATCGTTTTAAAAATCAAATTAATGAACTGATTTTTATGAAACTTCTACGCGATTAATGTAAAAGTAGGTCTTTCCAAACAAAAAAAAATAATTTTCAAATCGGTTCCTAAATGACGGAGTTATGCTGTAAGGCTGTAACAAACATAAAAAAAATACAGGCTAATTGTTAACCTTCTTCTTTTTGCAGTCGGTAAAAAGAAAAACAAAATACCCGATTGCATAAGAGCGGTTTACGTAGTATACTCAATATAATATCAAGCATAACGCATACGCTTGCGTTATGCTTGATATTTTAATAAGAGTAAGTTTTCCCTAAATTAAGAGTGAAACCCCTGTTAAATGTATTTAAATAAGCATTCTTTACAATAATTCTTGTAAAATCGTTTATATTTCGGAAAAAATCATTGGTGCATAAAGATAAAGTGCAGTTTTATCGAATCTGTTATTATTAAATAATTATTTATGGACATTTCACTCAACACTATCTTTTTGTAAATATATACATAATATGATACATAGAAACACCCAGACACAGAACAAACATCCATGCTCATCACACAAATGTTTGCCGTAGTTGGGGAACGAACCCACGACCTACAGCTTAGCAGGCAGACATACTACAAACTGAGCAACAAGGCTAGTCAATTTATATTTTATTATTAATACAAAAAATGTAGTATATGACACCCGGGAAGTAAAAACAATTTTAACAAACCTCGCACAAAATCTGTCAATCCATTTAGGCTGTAGAAGATAATATAGAAACATATATGTACATACATACACGATAACGATATAACCCTCCTTTTTGAACAGTCGGGCCAAATAGTACTTACACAATATCTAAGTACTAACTAAGACTTAGCAACTTGCAAGTTATCTAACTTAAGTTGAGAGCAGACACCTAGCTTAACTTGTTCCGAGGTGAAGTGTGCTTAAAAGCTTAAAACCATAAGTACTACACTGACCAGGAGTTGGTTAATTACCTGTTTCTTACACTTGTTTACTCTTTTACCCGACTGGTGACAAAAGAGCGCATTTTCGTAGCACTACTTAGGTACAATTTCGCGACGTTTAATAAATAATAAATAAATATAAGCAGAGCTTGGACTATGGTAATGAAATAGCTGATACAATTTATATATACCACTTTTTCTTTTGTAAATTACTTTGTTACTTACTTATATTACATACTTTAATTACGATAACGGATATATTTTACTCGTAAAGTATCATCTCAATTTGAGACTAACTACGGGAACCGAAAATAATAAAACATAATCCACAGTGGCTTACACAACTACTATAATAGTAGGCACTATTCTGTTCTATATTTGTCGAAACAAATTAATATAAAAGTACTTATATCTAATCTAGGCCTCTTCCAATACTAGGTGAGGAGTGAGGATGGTCGCTAACAAGTTTTAAATTGGTCGTGGTTAAACCATAATCCGTTTATACATAATCTGATATTTCTCTATTTGTGTAACTTCTCTATCTACAATCCGATATAAGAATCATTGTATCTCATTTTCCAAAAAAAACTCTTTTTGGGAGCGCTTCATTATATCGAAATTTGGAAATACGAATATCATATTGTCGAAAGTTTACAACATTGAAAGTATAAAATAGAAATATTAGAATATATTAGTATGAATAGAAAATATTAGTTAGAATAATGCAACAGCATTATTATTGTAGCAAAACTTTGTAATTACGAATCATGAAACAACGAATGCAGGCCAAGCCGGGAACTATCGCACCTATACAATGCGGCTACAAATAATCTAACTACAAGCCGCTTACAAGAAAAAGGTTTTGTCAAGAAACTATTTAGGGACACGAAACACCAGTTTCGAAAGTGGAAAGTGGCCGGAAAGCAATATTTGCGCCGCAACCGGCAAAGATACGAGGTGGAAAATTAGTAATTTGGATTCTTATCCAACATGCACATCGAAATCTCTAAAATTGACAATTATTATTGTTCATAGTGTAGAGAAGAGTTTTTAGTCGAAACGCATGATAAAGTGAACTTTACGGCGCTCATACGATATAACTTGATATTATTAAAAAAACGTTGAGACATAAATTATGGTACTTTTTAAAATTAATTTTTAAGTATCCGTTTTTATCGCAAAATGAGTTAAAAGGTAAAAACCAGTTTTTGAAGTAATTTTAGCAAAATGGCAGCGCAAACGGCAAAGATACGAAATGGCAAAATTGAAATTAAAAAAAAAACATCAAAATCTATAAAACCACCAAATTTTAAAACTTCTTAACCTATCAACAAGTAGACTATCTGACCTTTCGGCAAAACAATACGCGGCAGTCACACTAACGCGGTGTTCGTTTACAATATACCACATGAATACTCACATAAAGGCAGGTGCACACACGTGAATTACAGCAGCCGTACGGAATTAATTCGTCTACCAAATTTTAATCCAGTTACCAAACTCTATCAAGCTTCCTCGAACTTACTCTTCCTTCATTACGTCAAAGCGCATCTAGTTGCGATCACTAACTTTAATATGTGAATATCCTGTGTTACGGTTATTTGGTAGTACTTTGTGAACACACTGTATACGAGAATTTCAGAACACTTTGAGAGTTATATGACACTTTATTGGAAATTAGACATGTCCTGCGGCTTTACTCGTGTAAAGATGTAAAACGATGATAAAAAGTAACCATATCCATCTCCAAGTTTTTAATTATTTCTGTATCCAATTTTATAACGATACTACAGAGTTACTTTTACGTTTATAACATTAGGATTAGTTATAATAATAATATAAAACAAGACAAACAAAAACACCAAACAACAATATTTAGGTATAAAAAAAAACTATTTAGTTAATATTTTATTAAGGAAATAAAAAATGTTTACAGTGAAGAAAACATGAGCAAAAATTTTAATATCTGAGTAACACCAATCCCTACATTCCGTTTTCATAATTCAGAAGCATCCAGCAGCCTTACCGGATAGTCGTATGACACTAGGAATGGTTATTATGACCAATGCCAGAGAACAGACAGCCAATAAGCGTTGGTGAACTTCATCGAATCAACCAATCACAGCGCTTATTGAAGCCCAGAGTGATGAATGGTCATGGTCATGAAGATTATAACCAGGGTCATATAATTAGCTGGTATGGCTGTCACTCCATATATTATTAATATTGCATTGTTATTTGATTTACATATTATGCACGCAAAATTACTTACGAAAATTACAGTTCAATCAGAAACGGTCACTGGGTCAAATGGAATTTACAAGATTTAACCACACACAGACAGAAATCTTGAGGTGGGTCAAATGTAGCCCAATATTTGATTACAAATAGACAGACACCGGGAATAAGTAAAAACTTGTCGTTAAATGTATTTATTTTGACCATTTGACATCAATATACCGACTATTGTATACACGACAAGTTTATTCAGGAACTCCCAACATTTTCTATAAAACTATCCACTTGTCCACGCCATCCCTACAGAACACTCCATCAGACATGGGTTTCTCTGCAAACCTTACTTGTAATATTATGTCCTATATAAAGCACCCGGACAAAGGGCACTAGGTGAATAGAGATATCTCATTTGTCCGCCAAAAATGGTTGGAATTTGATGACGTGGCCACTATATACGGTATCTATACATCTATACATATAATAAGACTGTAACGGGTCAAAATCTGTACATTAAATATATTTGAAAAATGTTGATTGGAGGATGCATTGCTATCGATACGGAAGCCAAAACAGCAATTTTTACTACTTATACTATGTAGAAGGATCTTGCATACTCCTTATCCTGAAAAAATTGAACGACCCTCCGGGATACACTAAACAATAACGACATAATCGATCACCACGCGACGGGTGAAACCGCGGGGCGCAGCTAGTAATTAAATAAAAATCTTTATACTAATACCTACCTTCTTTGTCTGCGACTATACAAATAATAAAATTAAATTAATTATTTTATTTTGATATATCTCAATATCCGTAAATAAATAATTATCTACACATGCAAATTTCCACCATTTAGCCCTAAACTAAGCGAAGCTTGTACTATGGGGGCATAGATTTATGATACATAGAAACACCCAGATGAAGAACAAACACCCATGCTTATCAGACAAATATTTGTCCTGGGTCGCATTACGTATGCATAAGGTACGCAACTAGGAATGCCAATTGAGCTGTAAAGGCAGCCATATATCAATAGTTGGTAATAATAGTCATTACTGTTAATATTTTAGCCGGAGCGCTCATCTCTAGTGCTAATACCGTTCTGACTCATTGAATAAAGAACACAAAAAATATTTTCCGGTCTTCCGCGAATCTCTTATTTTCATCCATAGTGAGCATATTTGGTTAGGAGTGGGGTTGCCATGCGCTACACTTGTCGCAGAACTATGTTCATATTTCAAAGATACGAACCCAAAATTGCTCGATAAATGTACCTACATTACGTTAGCAATTATTAAGTCATTATTTTTAATTTTGTAAGAAAAATAGGCTAAAGTCAAAGTAAAAAAGTCAAAGGGTAGATGAGACTTAATTCTTACCCCTTGACTTTATTTAATTTCATGAGCTTCCTGAGTGAATAAGATACGAAATATAATAATTTTCTATACTTAGAAATACTTCTCTTAATAGTTCTCGTTAAAAAAAACTGATTCAACTGATTTCAATCAGTTGAATCAGTTAAAATGCGCAATTTTGTTTTAAAAACCAAACTACTAATGCGATTTTGATAAAACTTCAGTGTGAATAATCTGAAAGTATATTCTTTCAAACAAAGATATAATTTTTCGAAACAGTTTATAAATGATGGAGATAATTATGCGATAATAAAGTTTTTTTTTTTTAAGTCAGTAAAAAGTTGTTGGGGTACAAACTCTACCTAAAAATTTATTAGCAAAAATGCACCCTTACCCATGGAAACGCAATATCTAGATTAAGGCGATCTCAATCTCTCAGATATCTGTAATACTAGCTGAATGAAATAAAAATACAATATAGTTACAAGAAGTTACCGGCAGCCTAGTCGGGAGACCTTCTGACTTGCGATCCGCAGGTCCAGGGTTCGAATCCCACGGCACGCACCTAGAACGCACCACGGTAGACCTCTGTCTTTTCGAAGTTATGTGCGTATTGTTGATTGCCGCCAACTTCAAACGGTGAAGGAAAACAACGTGAGGAAACCTACATATCTGCGAGTTCTCAATGATCTTGAAGATGTATGAAGTCTGCCAACCCGCACTTGGCCAGCGTGGCAGACTATGGCCTAACCCTTCTCACAATGAGAAGATGGCCCGTTCCCAGCAGTGGGACAGTTTGTACAAACAGGGCTGATAAAAAATAATAATAGTTACAAAGCACTATTCTCCCGAGAAGTCGGGAGAAACTCCCTGGCGTGTAATTGCAACACCTACTATTTTCGGCGGAAGCTCGTGGCACAATATGTCCGTAAGATGTTATTAAAACATGTTTACATAGGACTGCTGTGAATACCGACCTTCTATTTGGGTTTTTCATCTCTTTTATTTATATCAAGGTTGATAATCTTTTCACCTTATTTGAAAGCGTCTTGGTCTTAATACGACCGTGTATTGACAGCTTTGGACTACTATGTACATATATTTGTTTTATTAACGTGGTAAGCTAGAATTTGTAATTATTTATTTATGTGATAATTACAAGTAATCGTTTAAAAAACTATAAAAACTCGTTTACTTGGAAAAAAAGACGTGTGGCACTCGGAGACTGCCTCGGTAAAGCTATTGCATAATAGCTTTACGCGCGGTGTGTTAGGTTATTTTCTTTACGGAATTTCTGGATTCGGTCTCCACGCTCAAGGCCCGCGATAGAAGCTATGCAATAGCTTAAAAAACATATTTTTTCAGTTATAAATACTAAACCGATTTTGATAAAATTTCTATGGCACCATCTAGAAAGTATATTTCAAACAAAAAAAAAAAATTCAAATCGGTTTAGGCGTCTTCGAGTAATGTATGTTACATTAAAAAAATTATTCCGAGAACCTCGTTGTGGAAGTCAGTTAAAAACAGCAGTGTCCAATTTTCTTTTCCAAAAACTGTTCAACAAAATCCAAATCTAGAGAAATCATTTCATTCATACAAATCAACAAACAACTGAAAATCAAATTGTCGCTTTCTCGTCTTTTTTGTTTCTTTTCCTGTGGCAATATACCAGTTAGTATTTTTGGAGATGATTAAATACATTACCAAAACAGAATCTGGTTTTTTTTTGACAGTGCGGAAAATTGTTTCTAATAGGGACGAAAAGTACTGTTTTCATACCCGCGTTCAGGTAACTTCAACCGTACTCTCTGAGTATGAGAAATGAAAAAGACTATATTTATATAACGAAAAAAATTAAACAAACAACAAAACCAATCTTAACTTGTCAAATACGAACACATACTTCAGTAAATATCAAGAAACAACTATACACATAAAGTCCCACATAATACTACCCTCATAAATTCATGTCTATGTCCTAATTCTACTTTTTTATTACATTTATTTGTTTTGTTTCGGTGGAATGGATGTGTATCATTTCCTCTGTACGAAATACCTATGGTTTGTCTTTAGTTTAACCTTGGAATACCTATTGAAATAAATATTTAGGTATTTCTTGAGAATCTCTGATAGATTATGAATAATGTAATTAAAGTTTACAAGAAATAAATTAATGTTTGATCAAAAGACGAATCTAAAGTAATCGACGGTGTGGCCAGCTCCTAATAAAAATCCCTTTAAAATGTCTATAAATTAGTTAAACTTGTATACCAGGTTTCGTGAAAATTATAAACAAGAGATAAAAAGAAAGCAAAATTTGGCTGTTAATGCAGACACCTTTGTTTGCTTCGCTCACTCGGTCAATTATTAAAGCGAAACTAACTCCGTCTCTCTGTCCGTTTGTTACCATCCCACGCACAAACAGCTGAACCGATCGTCGTGGAATTTGGTACAGAGATGGAGACGGACATAGGCTACATTTCATCATCATCATCCTCACCGTTTTTCATCACTAAGCGGTTTAATCGCGAGCCACACCTATTTTATCGTATCGTATACTTACATCTACTTTTTTTTTTATCATCCCTGTTTGTACAATCTGTCCCACTGCTGGGAACGGGCCATCTTCTCATTGTGAGAAGGGTTAGGCCATAGTCTGCCACGCTGGCCAAGTGCGGGTTGGCAGACTTCACACATCTTCAAGATTGAGAACTTTCAGACATATAGGTTTCCTCACTTCAGACATGTGGGTTACATCTACTTACCTACGCATATTTATGTAGTAAATGTAAGTTCCAGCATAATAATAAAACCAAAGAAGTCCCTCTCTATTCCCATAAGTCCAAATTAAGCTCCAAATAACCAGAACTAGTAATACAATAAAAATTATTTACTGACAAAGCAGACTGCATGTCCCTAAGGACTGACAGGGCCGGTTTCACCAGCCTTACAGCGAGAATATGCTGACGCCTTACAGCAATATTTCTGATGTAATTATTATCCTGGATATGATGTTTTATGTACGTTTTTGTGAGAAACTATAAACAGTGTTGCTTGAGAACTACAATCTTGGAATTTTCAAGGCTAGAGTGAATCTTCTAGATCTATCTTCTAGATCGACGAGCCTCCATTCTCGGTCACACCATTACATAACATCAGGTGTGTTGGTGGTCAATCGTAGATGTATGTTGCGAAAAAAGTGGCGGTGCACAAGCTATTTCATTCATAGAAAGGCTTGCAAAACACACCTGATGACTGTACGACTGATGCGGTGTACGATGGAGTGCGCTTGTCTAAAACAAACTAATTCACTCACGTTTTAAAATATTTTGACATTCCTCTTATTTCTATGTTATACAATAAATTGTTTCGCAAAAGATAACAACATAGACGAAACTAATGAAAGCTTCACTGACTGGTTCTAAATATTCGATTAAAGGATTAACCAAGGTTGGTTGGCTTGAATCCCTAAACTGACGCTCAGCAGCGTCCTTTATATTTAGCGGTCGATTGTGAAACCGGCTTTCTCTGACATAGATCAGACCATTAGTTGACCTTTTCCTTTACTCTGGATGTCCAACATAACTTGAACTCTCAGTAAACTGGCACACGGTAAGATAGACTTACTTATCTATTTTTATATTTTAGCAGCTCTTTTAAACCACAAAAATGATAGTTTAAAAAACTGACAAAACTGACTTCGAAATACGCAATACATACGCGATTTGCTGTTCACTCTTCTACAGACACTTGGATGATATTTTACCAGTTATTTTGTTACAAAAATAGTACTGAATCGATTTTGATACAATTTATATAGGACCACTTCTGAATTATGACTTACCAAACAAAAAAGAATCATCAAAATCAATTCATTATTGGCGATGTAATCGCTGAACAAAGATACAAAAAAAACATACCGTAGAATTGAGAATATAATATACAGGCATAAGTAATCATAATTGAGAATATATACAGGCATAAGTAATTATAATTGAGAATATATAAAGGCATAAGTAATTATAATTGAGAATATAATTATACAAGCATAAGTAATTATAATTGAGAATATATATACAGGTATAAGTAATTATAATTGAGAATATATAAAGGCATAAGTAATAATAATTGAGAATATATACAAGCATAAGTAATTATAATTGAGAATATATACAGGCATCGAAGTAATAATAATTGAGAATATATACAGGCATAAGTAATTATAATTGAGAATATATACAGGCATAAGTAATTATAATTGAGAATATATACAGGTATAAGTAATTATAATTGAGAATATATAAAGGCATAAGTAATTATAATTGAGAATATATACAGGCATAAGTAATTATAATTGAGAATATATACAAGCATAAGTAATTATAATTACTATGTTTGTCTTTCAAAAGGAGTACGAATATTTTTCTGAGAAAAATGGTATATCCCTCCGAGGTATTTTTCTCTTCAAGCTATGGTGAAATAAATAAATAAAATAATTATGTTGTATATTATAATTATAGCCGGTACGTACAAATCATAATATATGTATATCTAGTAATAAATATCAAAAGTGTATTTTTTTACAGTAGATAGATCTACAATTGACCACCAACTCGCCTGATGTTAAGCGACGGTGAGGCCGAGGATGGAGCTCGTCGATCTAGAAGATAAATCTATTCACTCTCTAGCATTGAAAATTCCAAGATTGTAGCTCTTAGGAAACAGAGATGGCGGCAAAGATTTCCAATCCTCTGCAGCACACGTCAAGAACATGGACCGAAATCGGTAAGTACGGTTTTTGACATTAAAATGACAAATGAGTAGTAATGAGCCGACTTTCTACTGGTCCTGTAATGGAATGGCAAGGATGATGAATAATATCGTGAAACTGTTACGCATACTTGCGGAAATGAATCCTATAGAAATTTATACATACATGCTACTCTATCTCTATGCTCGAGACTAAGGGGCTTCTTGGCAATCAGTTTAAAATAATTCAAAAATCAACAAGAACGAACTCATATTTTGTGAATGCATCATGCGTTGATTAAATATGAGTTATAAATATTATAAATAAATATAAATAAATCATCATTATCGATATTTTCGAATAAAAAAATGTATACACTTAAAGCCTGTGCCACAACTCGTCAATAAGACGCGGCGCTTTCATCGCATTCCGGCATACATACTATTCGATATTCTGTGTTCCGGCGGACAATGGCGGACCTGTCAAATTTAGTTTCAAAATTTCACCACCGGACTTCAGTGTGGCGCGACTAGCGAATCCACCATCCACCATCCATCTTAAATGTGTGGTCATAGATTAGTCAATGAGAAGGCCAGGATTAAAGGAATTTATTTCGAATTATTGGTTACTCGCTCTAAGCACCTAATGGACGTAAAAGCCTAATGTTAAGGTAACCTCATTTGACGCCATTAGCCATTCTAGACTGAGATAAAGTCTGGTCGATTAGCATTCAAACGAGCAATCAACCTATATAAAAAATCTCTATGTAGTCTGTCTTTACGTTTGATAATAGTAGATAAGTAAGAATACTAAAATTCTATTGTACCTAATAATATGTATATATAATATTCCAATCATAAAGTGATTATCGCCTAGCATGTTAATAACGTGCGTATACATGGTGCGTGCATCATCATTATGTCAGTGTACAAGCGCGAATCTAATCATAGAATAAGAACACAAAAATATTTTTAACCGACTTCAAAAAGGAGGAGGTTCTATGTTCGACTGTATATTTTTTTATGTATGTTCATCTATTACTCCGTCATCCCTGAACCATTTTCTGCGTTTCTTGGATAATTATGAAGAGAAAATTCCCGAGGTGGTCCCATAATTATTTTATCAACTTTGCTTTATTGTTTTTTGAATAATCTCTAAAAATATATTTTCATTGGGTGCCTGAGTGAAGTGGTTCAGATTATAGAATCGCAGAGTTCTGCCGACACGTTTTTCTTTGAAAAAGTGTCAAGAGGATTATTCTGTAAACATCTGCACATTTTCTGATCTTCGACGACCAAGCATTTGACAATCGGTGACAAATTCTATTCTTGACACATGGACAAGCGAGCGTGGATGAGAGTCGATTTTTCAAAAAGTTTATTCTTAACATTTAGTGAGCTTGAAAAGCCATCTAATGCGAATTGAAGTCGGTTGCTCAGTTTTTATAAAGTATACACTTGTTTAGAATAAATGCTGCATTTTGATACTGCAATTGAACTTTAGATCGTGACTGTACATATATATTGTGTTAGTATTATATTATAAATATACTCCTTCATGAGCAAAGATAATGCACAGCCACAAAAGACAACAGTTAACCTAAGTTTTTCCGTAATATAGAAGTCGCTTAAGGGACGGCTCAAGTTATTCTGGTCGTGTCTTTTTATTGAGTTATTATGTGACAGACAGCGGATTCGTTCAGGGCGTAATAAAAATTTTGTGAGTCATGCGGAATAATTGTACTCTCCTTCCTTACTTCCTACTTACAAGACTCAAATACGAAAAAAGTTTGTCACTTAAATTAGCCATTATTGAGTCGCTTTGTAATTTTTATTAGGACTGAGTGATCAGATGAGAAAGACACGTCTAATATTGGACTGTTAAGTTGTGGTGATAAATTTGATCGAGTGAGTGAAGCGAAATGCTTTACTAGATTTTTTCATAAAAAAACGTACACTCAACAGCGTATCAAGCGTAACGAAATTGTAAGTTAGACTCTAAAAATTGCTTTTCTGCAGTCGGGTGTTTTGTTGTTCTTTTAATATAGATACTTGTATGTATGTATCGATGCTTGTTTTTTTAATAATTTACTACAGCATCACACAAAATAGAACTTTAACTTCATAACCCTTAACCCAATTATAAGTAAAAATGTGTACAATATTAAATGAAAGCTCACAAAAGCTGCATCTCGCAGCACAGCCTCGACCGCTACTTACCGTATCGTAACGAGCTAACTCTGTAAGTAGGCTTTATGGAATAGTGCAGGCTAGGTGTTGCCAGCTACTATGTGGAAAACCTGCTCAGATTTTTCTCCATTACTATTCAAATATACCGTGAGCACTGAATACAATATGATATGTTATTATATTTAGAATTAAAATACTACCCATTAATTTAATGGTAATAAGTCAATCAAGGCTGTTATTTGAACGACTATTTTAACAAATAAACTAGTGCTTTGTCATAATACAGTATTTTACACTATATGACACTACTATATATGACAAAAAATTACAAATGAGACAGCTTATGCTATAAGCAGCCGGAAATATTAGTTTTAGTTCATAAAATGATAAAATAAAGTTTATAACAAATTTAAAAAAAAACACTTTTTTTCTCTTCTTGGACAAAGCGCAACGAAAATCGCCATATTATTACGTCACGTGGCTTTGTAAACAACGAAGTATCAACTATACAATGATAATCAAATTAGCTTCTTATTAATTTGACTTTAAATTTGATTTGATTGCAGCACATCCGTTTCGAAACCGTGTGACGTCAGCAACATGGTGTCTAGTGGTTTCACCAAATTACGCGCGAAACTTTAAAATGGTTTTTAATGCATTTTTATAGCACACACATCTTTGATTTTTTTAGTAGTTTATAATCACCTCAGGAATAAATTGAGACACTTTAAAAAAAGTGTACGAGTTGTGTAAGTGTAAGTGTACCCTATTGTCGCTAAATAGTATCAGCGAGTGGTGAACGAGTGATAGTTCAAATAGCAGCCCAGGGCCCAAGGCTGCTATTTGTCAGAGTTGTTTGCTATCAATTAGAGAGTCCATCTAGTCTCCAAAGAAGGCAAAATGAGTAATAAAAATTTATGTAACGCCTTCTCCGTAGGTCACGTAAGGGCGCCCACAGACGTAGCCTTTATTAGTTCCTATTCGGGATCCAATTACAGTGATTCAATTAAGAGTATGAATCCGAGGCGTTTCGAACGCTCGGAAACTGTCAGCGGACCCCGACCAATTATCGGGGACTTCTCGTCACGGTAGACTTTATAGGGACTTCGAAGAAATTGTGAATAAATGTGAACAAAATTTACAATTGCAAATTCGAATCAAATATTCAACACATATCACTTAGAACTGATGGACGATGTGGTCGAAAAGTTCTCGAGCAGCAATACGCTGGACCTGAGCCGCTTTGTCAGGTTTTTTTTGGGAATCCATGTGAGAGGCCTGTATATCCAGCAATGGACTTTTTGTGGCTAAGATGTTGATAATGATTAAATAGGTCTCATATAGTCGAGCACGCTCTATCGTCGACCGCAGCGTCAACATCAGCTGGCAGTCAATCAAAACCTATCAATAAATAAAATTTTCAAACATTACCCTCCTTTTGTTTTGCCGTAGTTGAGTAAAAATTACACAGCAATTATTGAAATCTACCTTCTCAACAGATCTTTTCAATCAAAAGTTATATAATGTCAAACATATTAATTAGCTGATCCGGAGCCGCATTAGACCGAGTTATTGGATTATTGAATCATTGCAGTAATTCATTAAGACACCGCGCACAAACGAGACAATGGGCCCTCATATCTTTTGATGGAATTATAGGATCAAACGAGCTCTCTAACAACACTCTAGTAGTTCTACGAACCGTACGTCTTGCTTAGATTTTGTAAAATTACGTTTGTTAAAGTCTGTGCTCGCGTATGTTCGAAATTCTGATTCTTAATCGAATATATTCAGAGATATAATAAAAAAAATATATATTAATTTTATATAATTTATTTTTTATTTTATTTTTACATTATTTTTTTTTTATTTTTTTTAATAAATTTTATAATTTTTTTTATTTTATTTATAAATTTTATCAAAATCGGTTCAGTACTTTCGTTTTCATAACAAAATAACTGAAAAAATATGTCACCCCAGAAAACAATTGTATTTTGAAGTCGGCTTTTTCAGTTCTTTAAACTATAATAAATAATATTTATTTGTCCCGACAACATTTTTACCTATGTTAAGTAAGCAGACATCGTGTGATTTGATGACACATAGTAACACCTACCGGGAAGTCGCCGCTGTTTCACAATACTGTTCGATCGCCGCAAGATACTGAGAAACGAACTCCCATGTGAATCCAGGTGTCATGAATTGCGAAACATAAATTTACTTTTAAGTTATAGGTCACTAAGTATGTCACTTTTGTTCTTACATCGACATCAGTCACATGTAAATTAGTTGTAATTAAAATTAAATTTATATTAATTAAATAATCTTTAAGATTAATTCGGTTTTTTTGCATCCTCAACGACAGCCCAACATAATTGGCGCAGTCGGTAGGATGCTCGCGGTCGGTTACGCGTGAGAAGATTTCTTTTTTCCGCTTCACTACCGGAAGCCGCCCGTGTGGTTTTCTAGCCGCATCCTGAGCATCCGAATCTACGTGTTGAGCTGCCCAGAGGTATCCAGACATTGATAAGCAGAGAGACCGAATTAAAACCCAGGTGAGTACACTAGATTCTTTTTAGTGGTTGCTCGCTTCCTAGCCTTAAATTTTCCTAGTGTTACTAATTGAATTGCCAAGATTTTCCTTCCGCGAAATTCGTTGGACTCTAGGTTAGTTAGAAGATATAGACAAGAATATAGTGATAGTTTAAGAAATATTAGCCTTAATAGTATAGGGGAAGAACTTGAAATGGCCGATTTGGACACGATTTATAAATCGTTAAGACTAGTGCCGGAGTTTGATGGTAACCCAAATGTACTAACTAGGTTCATCCATCTGTGCGACCAGTTGGTGCAACAATTTTGTGGTCAGGGTAGCAGTGAGTTAAGTAGGTGTGCCCTAATTAATGGAATACTTAACAAGGTAGTGGGTTCTGCTGCTCGCTTAATAAACTCCAACGGAATTCCCAGCGACTGGGGTGGCATTCGTAATGCTTTGGTAAATAACTTCGCAGACCAGAGAGATGAGACCGCTCTTTACAATGATTTGGCTATTTTAACTCAGGGCTCCAGTTCTGCCCAGGAATTCTATGAAAGGTGTCAGAGTCTATTTAGCACTATTATGACATACGTTACTCTCCATGACACAGTTGCCACCACAGTCAACGCTAAAAGAGACTTGTATCGCAAGTTGACCTTGCAAGCGTACCTGCGAGGATTAAGTGACCCACTTGGTTCTCGTATACGTTGCATGCGCCCCGAGACGATAGAAAAAGCCCTGGAATTTGTTCATGAAGAAAAAAACACAATGTATATGCAGAATAGGAACATGCGGTTACTCAATAAGAATTCCGCCGCGTCTATATCGATGCCTAACCATTTCATTAGTGCATATAAAATGCCAAGTGAACAACTTTTAGCACAGCCTTTTTCAATGCCCGCGCCTAGACCTTTCAACTTTAATACGCCAGGACCCTCTCGTCCTCAATTCACACAACCACCCGCATCACAATTCAGTCAAAATCTTTATCAACCCCGCCATCTAGGTCCCACACACACACAGCAAATCTTCAGAGCAACCCCGCCTAATCACAACCCCCAGCATAACCGATTTCAAATGACCCCACGCCCTTACCAACCTACAGCATATCAAGCACGTCCAATGAGTAGCGTAAGTCACTATGTCACACGACCCTTGCCACCATCTCAACCGACTATGACAGGACACAACTGGTTGAGATCAGGAAATCCACCCCCTACTAATTATATGAAGAGTAGCCAGATGAATTATAATGATTGCACAAACGACCCCACATACGCGGAATATGATTATGAACCTTACTATGACTATTACGAGTATATTGAGTGTCAGCCTACAGAATATTCCCCTCAGGAATACTCTGTTGACCCGTCACACGTTGAAATCACGGACGTAGTAGACACAGAACAGGATTTTCCCAAGGATCCGAAATCTGACACCTCAAAATAGAAATTAATCTGAAAACGCGGCGTCAGCTTCCGGACATTCAGATTTCGTCACCACCAACAAAACCTTTTGAAGTGTCGACACCCACAAATATCTAACTATAATCGATGCGTTCTCAAAATACGCTGAAGCGTATTTACTGAGAGATGCTACAGCCGTTAGCGTAGTTCAGGCTCTATTAAAGTTCTCACATCATGGTATAACTGAGAACATTAATAAAGATCGCGAACCCGATCAGACATGGTGAAGTATTTTCACCTTTGCTCCTAATATTAGGAGATGACATAGACAACTTGTCTAACGGATTTAGGACACTAGAAAACTTCTTAGCATTTATCAAAGCTGGGAGCATTCACCATACAGCTTTTAATAATGAGGCATTTAGGGTTATGTTAAATAGATTAAGTATTTTATACACTAAGGAGGTAATTTTAGATCTTAGTTATAGGGAATATTTCGATTTATTGAAACTAGGTTATTATTTTAAAGAAAATTATATAATCTTGGTAATTAAGTTTCCAATTGCCTTTCCTACTAACTATATCCTATACATGTTATCCTTAGCCCCAAATCATGATAGCAAAATCCTTATACCTGCCTATCCATACGTAGCAATCCACGAGAAAGGTCTATTGTACATAGAGACAGAATGTCCGAAGTATAGCCACGGTCACCTCTGCGAGGACAACTTCAGCCGCCAACTACGGGGAACAGTCCGACTGCATTCAACAGCTGATACTACAGCAGCATATCCACGAGTCCTGCCGATTCACTCAAGTAACCCTGTCGTCTGAAGCGATGGAGCAACTAGACGACCGCCACTATGTACTGAGCTTTCCCAACTTAATGAAAGTTCGTTTAACCTGCTCTCAAGATCAATATGAAATGATGCAAGGGAGTTATCTAGCCATTATTCCTAAAGGATGCGCCCTACACACCCCGTCATTCTCTATATATAACTATCACGACCAAGTTGAAGGACAGATGCTGAAAATTTTGAGGAGAACCCATACAAGTTACCTGCAAAGAAAATGTTGAAACAGAATACTATCGATTTGAGCCACTTACACTCAACTAACTCAAGGATTGCTGTACAAGAACCAATGACTTTGGAGTCTACAAATATGAACATCGTCTATTATACTACTGTACCTACCTACGTGATACTCGGTGCATCAGTACTCACTACCGTCAACATACTCATTCGCCGCAAGCTGAAGAGAAACATTTTGAGAATTAATTCACGAGATACCATAGATGAAACACAGAACCGTCAAGAAACCAAAGATAGCAGCCCTAGAGGTCCATTGTTCCTATCTGCACTATTCTCGACGAAAGTCTCCAAATAGTTGCAGATCTTGCGGAGGGAGATGTTAAGTAAGCAGACATCGTGTGATTTGATGACACATAGTAACACCTACCGGGAAGTCGCCGCTGTTTCACAATACTGTTCGATCGCCGCAAGATACTGAGAAACGAACTCCCATGTGAATCTAGGTGTCATGAATTGCGAAACATAAATTTACTTTTAAGTTATAGGTCACTAAGTATGTCACTTTTGTTCTTACATCGACATCAGTCACATGTAAATTAGTTGTAATTAAAATTAAATTTATATTAATTAAATAATCTTTAAGATTAATTCGGTTTTTTTGCATCCTCAACGACAGCCCAACATAATTCCTATTACTCAATTTTGTTGTTGCTTAGTATTTAATATCAAACGGCTTATCAACTATTATCAAAATCAGTCAATAAATCGCATCGCACATTTTTGGGTAAAACACCCCCTTAATCTAAATTCCCCCACCAAAAAAATGCGCAAAACGTGAGCAACATCAATAAGCAATAACTCCTACGAATACCTGCAAACCGTTCGTCACTTGAAATAGTAACTATTTTTAAACTCCATCCCCGAAACTTTCCCGGTTCCACTGAAATTGAGGCAGTTACGAATAGAGTGGAAAAAAGTAGAGAGCTATCCGAAAAATATTTCAGCGCAGTTCGAAACTGGGTTCCCTTCGACACGTTTTATATAATACTAGTATTGGCTTTGTTGGTTGAACGGATTTTTCGGTGACGAAATATGTTTATGTTATTTAAGAAATAGAACTCTTTGTAAAGTGTGTGTGTAAGAGAAAACTTTTGTACCCTTAACTGTACATTAACTGATTTCGATAATTTTTTTGTCTGATTAAAATCATAGATTTCTATGCCTCTGCGGTTTTACTTATTTCTAATTTCATTATAATGGCTCAGTTAAACAAGTATGTATATTAAAAGAAAAACAAAACACTCGACTGCAGAAAACCAGGGGGGCAATTCAGTTATTCAAAACCGATCCGTAACTGAACCTTGTGCGATACATTTCCTGTCGGCTGCTATCTTTTTTTTATTTAGTAACGAGCGAAGGACGTCTTACGCTTCATCAAATGTGTCAATTGTATGACATAAAAGTGACTGAATCAAAAAAACTATGGCGGCCGACGGGAAACGCTCCACATATGGTTCGGCTATGAAGCGGTCTTGAATAACTGAATTGGGCCCCAGTTTTTGCAGTCTAACTTACGATTTCGTTACGCTTGATACGCTGTTGGGTGTACGTTTTTTGTGAGAAATTATACGTGAAATCGCTGTAAAAGATTATGAATGCGCTTTCATCAGAATAATTCTAGTAAAATCACTTGTTTATTACGAAATAGGTACGCGCAGCTATCTCTCTCGCGCATCACGACATATTTAAACATAAAATCATTGAGTAGGGATATTAGAAAAGTGAAAAATAAATTTGTTTATTTAAACAGAAGACACATTTAAAAGCAGTCACCGGCGAAGAACACCGTCGTAGCGAGATGGTGGTTAATCGTAGATCTATGGAAAATAAAAAAGTTTTATTTAATTTTTTTAGTGCACAGATAGACTGCCTAAAAAATATTGACTACATGAATACTTTCGCCAGTCGCCAGCCAGTCTACAATCCAATTCTTCAGTTTCGGGTTCCAATTTTGTTTTACGGTTATTTTTTGGGTTCCGTACCTCAAAAGGAAAAAACGGAACCCTTATAGGACTTTGTTGTCCGTCTGTCTGTCCGTCTGTCCGTACGTCCGGGAGTCAATACTTTTATCTCGGGAACGCATGAAGTTGAAATTAAAACCATATACGCAGATCCATAGTATCTTGCTGCAGAAAGAAAAATAAAGTTTCTAAGTTTTCGTAAAAAAAGTTACAGCTGATTATCGAAAAAAACGCACATTTCGACACACACAAAGGAATCAAAACCTATGGGGTACTTCCCGTTGACCTAGAACAATGAAATTTGGCAAGAAGCATTGCATACACAAATAGGAAAAAATCCGAAAACTGGACATTTTTAATTCAATCACAATAAAATAGTGACTTTATGCAAGGAATGAAGGTCCAAAATTTAAAGTGAATTAACCGTATCATGTGGGGTATCATATCAAAGAGCTTCAGTAGCATAAGCTAAAACAGGTGTTTAAATATTTTTACGATGTATATTTTTCGGTTAATGAAGGAAAATATAAAAAAAATATGATTTCCCCTCTTTTATCTACTAGTTTGTACGGAACCCTCGGTGGGCGAGTCTGACTCGCACTTGTCCGGTTTTTTTAAATTAATGTTTGACGACCATAACAAAACTGTGAAAAGTATACGTGCGTAATAAGGTTTGGAGTGATTTTTATTTAAAAAAACCGGACAAGTGCGAATCAGACTCACCAACCGAGGGTTTTGTACAAACTAGTTGATAAAAGGGTGATTTTTTTTTTTTTTTTTTATATGTTGCTTCATAAACCGAAAAATATACATCGTAAAAATATTTAAAAACCTGTTAGCTTGTGCTAATGAAGCTCTTTCATATGACAGCCCACATGATACGGGAAAGCACTTTAAAAATTACAGCCTCCTTCCTTGCATAAAAACACTATTTTTTTGTGATTAAATCAAAAATGTACAGTTTTTTTCCTTTTTGTGTACTATAATATGACAATGCTTCTTACCAAATTTCACAGTTATAGGTCCATAGGTTTTGATTCCCTTTCGAGTGTCATGTGTGTAATTTTTGAAATGTCTATAAATTTGTACTTAGATACTTTAGTGTGTATATCACTCAAAAATATCTAACACAGAAATATGTATGTACAAATCCCTAAAAGTACTTATTATATGAAGTTGATAGCAAGATATATAAGCGTTCATTCAGTAGGTAATATTACCCACAATGTATACTAAACCCTACATAATACCAGCACAAAGTCCGAAGAAAGACCCTATCGAACTAAATTGCTATCTAAATATTTGCCAGAAATCAAGAGAGTAAAGGTGAACTAGTTCTCGATACTGAACTAAGTTTTCCGAAGGATTCTCGGAACTTATATTTACTTTTGTAGAGTTTTTCTGAGTAATAATGTTGGTCAACAGCGAAATGCAATAAAAAGGTAATGAAAATGAAAAAGTCGAAAGATAGCAAAAACCTGAGTCAAATCTTAGTAAAGAATATTAAGGTGGAGATTAAAGCGCGCATCTATCTCTCTCGCGCATCACAACATTTTTAAACATATGAAATCATTCAGTAGAAACATATGAAATCATTAGAAAAGTAAGAGGACAATTTGTTTATTTAGAT
This sequence comes from Lycia hirtaria, assembly GCA_947563715.1. Classification (NCBI taxonomy): domain Eukaryota; kingdom Metazoa; phylum Arthropoda; class Insecta; order Lepidoptera; family Geometridae; genus Lycia; species Lycia hirtaria. The sequence goes on along the minus strand of OX387383.1, from coordinate 37,971,412 downwards.
AGGAGAAATATTAAACAAAAAAAGATTTTCTTCGATATCTTTTAAATTGGCTGAGGAATTAAAACATTACATATTATTTTTTTCACTATTCCGTCGGCACTCTCGCGCCTCTCAACATTTTTAATTTTTCTTTATCTCTCGATAGCTGTTTTAGCTTGACTATTGTCTGTGGAGTAATATCCATGTCTGTCGATCATCTGCTGATACTTTCACTTCCTTGTCTTAATCTTAATAATAATGCACGCTCAAACACACATTGCCGTCTTTCAACCGTCAAATTGCCGACTGTCGGCAAACGTTCCTTGTATCTAAAACAAAATAGTTGGTAAGTACAAAAAACAAACCCAAATCCGCTCCGCATTCGTAACCAAAATATGATAACATAAGCTTATTGCGGTATATTCCTGACAATCGGGAATAAGCAAATTCTTACATGTCTTTATGATAAATCTTGGGACGATGTAGAGAAGGGTTAGCATATATTTCGGTGTGGTACGGCTGTGGTACACCGAGCGAGATGTGATTGGGAAACAATGCAGGCGATCGGAAACATAATGGCTGACGAATGGATTGTTTAGGGACACACGCAGCGTCCCGCAGTGCGTGGAGCTGCGCGTCAAATCAAGCAGTGTTCGTGGAGAATTGAATTTATGTGCATTTTGTTTAGTATATGACACTTTTTAGGGTTCCGTACCCAAAGGGTTAAACGGGACCCTATTATTAGTAATAGGACCCCGCTGTCTGTCTGTCCGTCCGACTGTCACCAGGCTGTATCTCATGAACCGTGATAGTTATATAGTTGAAATTTTCACAGAACAGAATAAAATAAATATTTAAGGGGGCTCCCATACAACACATGTGATTTTGTTTGATCGTTTTTGCTCGATATTGATAATAGCAACATGTAGACGCTTGAAATATTCACAGAATATTGAGTTATATTGTTCACTTTAAAAATAAATAATTAAATTAAAATAAAATTAATATTGAAGGGGGACTCCCATACAACAAACGTGTTTTTTCCTTTTTATAGATAATGATACGAAACCCTTAGTGCGCGAGTCCGACACTTGGCCGGTTTTATTTATTTTAAGTCTGATGGCATCGCATTTAAAGAGGCCATTTAAGTACGAGGCCGTGGGTCCACTTCGCCCACGCCTAGCTACGCCACTGCAAAAAAATAATGACTCACTATGCCGCTAGCTTTACAGAAAGCGTCATGAGTTGAAGGAGACGCATAGCGAATTCTATTATCATAATAATGTAACGTCAGCCAGAGAGGACGGACTGCACACATCAGCGGATCTAGCACGGGAGTACTACTCACTCATACTGCCCTAGTCCTGGGGACATTTGTCACACACATCGGATATTCTGAATCTTGATGCGTAAGTCGTTGGTATGGACATGTGATTCGTAAGATTTGGATATTATTCGGATACGGCGAAGACATTACAAGATACAGGAGGTTTTCTTTTGATACTGTTGTTTAATATATTGTTTTATTAGTTTAATTCAATATAATCTCGGGTCACAGCCCGATTATTTTATTTTATTTATTTATTTATTGTTTGAAGTGAAAACTTCTTTAGGCACACTGAATAGAATAGACGAATAAGATTAAGAAAAGATTTAAAAAAGTACTTATTTTTTTGGGTATTGAATGAGTCTCAGCCGTTACGCTCAGCTATGTAACGCTTGTTCTGGTAACGCTGATGTTAAGCGACGGTGTGGCCGAGGATGGAGCTCGTCGAATTATATTAATGTCGCCTTGATGATGTTTTCATTTATGTTTATTGTTTATTTTGCATTGCATTACAATTACATACATAGCATAGGTACATACATAATCACCCTAATAGGGTATAGCAATCTAGTGCGGAGCGGAACGGTTTATTCTATTATGTGTTTGTCTTTAAAAAACTCTTCTATCATATAATAGCCTTTTTTAACTAATATATTTTTTAGGGTTTGAGAAAAATTCTGTATATTTTCTATTTCTTTGAGCTGCGTTGGTAAATTATTATATATTTTGATAGCCATAGAATGAGGGCCGGAGCTGTGTATATATAGTTTGGAAGATGGCAATATCAAATTATGTTTATAGTGTCGTGTGGTCTTAAGCGCACACAATATTTTTAATGGACAATTGCCTTTATTAACTATTTAGTTTATCTACACAACTTTTTTAACGCGAATAAGTCCATATTAAAAAAGCTAACAAAACTATTACACAAAAAGCCAATCGATAACACGAGACCGAAATAGAGACCAATCCAAATGCTCAAATCCACTACCAATATGCAACGTACCCAGCATGCTGAACATTGACACGTTGAATGGCAATGCTTATACGTTAGGCCAGATACGCACACGTTAGGCGTTTCAGTCAAGCATCGAGTTGTCTTGTCTGACAATTTTTTGAAAATCAGATAAGCCCCCGGCCCTCACTTCGTTAATTAATAATCCAAAATAAGTCCAATTGCTTGATAATTGCACAATATGTACTAAATATTTCAATGAGTAATAAATATCTCAGTAAGTTACCTAAACGTATATATAAAATGGCGTCCGATAGATGACTAATCCAGACATTTCCGTCGCGTTTAATTTGGCAGCCGTTCGATCCAGACTCTCGCCGGGTGCGGACGCACAATAAATAAATAAAATAAATATTTATGGATATTTCACACAACACCATCTAGCCCAAACTAAGCAGAGTTTGTACTATGGAACTAGATGGCTGATAGAATACATAATATATACTATTTTTTGTAAATATATACATATGATACATAGAAACACCCAGACACAGAACAAACATCATAAAACACTAAACAACTAAAAAGTTTAACATAACTAAATTCAAAAATCGAACGAAGTTCCCATTTTTGTTATTTTTTTTATTTAGTGAGTTTAAGAATTTTAATTATTTTTGTGGAGCCTTCAGAGTTAACATCTATATAACATTACATTCTATTATTAACATCTATATAACATTACATTCTAATATTAATATCTATATAACATTACATTCTATTATTAACATCTATATAACATTACATTCTATTATTAACATCTATATAACATTACATTCTAATATTAATATCTATATAACATTACATTCTATTATTGGACAGACTTGCTCGGGGTGCTCTGTCGTGAACACATACTTTTGAATTACTCTGTTTCGAAAAATAATATCAGTGGTCAAAAGTGAATACTTCTACATAAAAGTTATACCAGGATAGAGATCACAGTGCGCTGCATAAGGTACGCTAATTTAATTGATTGTATCGTCTGATTTCCACAAGATATAAGACGTACAAAATCTTAAATTTCAAACGAAGTTAACAGTTACAATCAGCTGTTAGGCGGCGCGGTAACAGGTGCACGCGCATGACGCAACCCGGGCCTCATATACCGGTCTCACTTGCACTCACCAGCCTGTCGAACCACTACCTGCGCTACTCGCTCCCGCACATTACTTACACCTCTGTTATCTGTACCAAGCGCTGAGTCACGCGACTATGGATAAGTTTGTGCATTCAACTCGTGCTAATAAAATAGAAACGGTTTGCGCTGAATGCAATCAAAACATCACCTCATCGAACTTAATCGCATGCGGAGGCTGTAATGCGACATATCATCCTATATGTGCTAAGGTGTTGAGCTCAGACCCCACAAAGGCGGCAGACTGGAAATGCCCGGCGTGTCGCGTCGGCGACTCAAAAACAAATTCTGCGGCTAGCGCGCTCCTGAGCGGCTGCCCCGAACGCCCCGAGAGCCCAAGCATGACTGGCACGGGAACGCGAGCATTAAAGCGACCAGCTCTTTACTCACCTGTCTCGGCGCGCGACAAGGATGACGACGCTCAGCCCGACATTGCTACGGAACTCCGTTTACTTCGCCTAGACATGGCTGAAATAAAATCATTTCTTCGGACATTGTCAGAGGGCTTGGCTAACTGCAATGCCAAACTGGACAATTTTGAGTCCAGAATAATATACCTGGAAGAGAGAGACTCAATTATCATGGCACTGAGGCAAGAAGTAGACCAGTTGAAAATACAATTAAATCATGAGTCACAAAATTCCATGAATAATGAACTGGAGATCTTGGGTGTGACCGAGTCTCCCAACGAAAACCTCGACCACATCACCATGATCCTCGCCACTACTGTAGGAATAAAACTTACTGAGTCCGAAATAGATAGCGTAAATCGCGTCGGACCGAAAAACCCCAGGAGCTCTGATAACGACACTCATTTTCCTAAACCGATTATCGTTAAACTAACTAGAAAAACGAAGCGGGAGGAATTGTTGAAAGCTGCTAAAGTTCGTCGCCAAGGTTTAACATCGAGCAACCTAAACCTCCCAGGACCTTCCCGCAGTATTTACATTAATGAGCACCTCACCAAAGCGAACAGGAGGTTATTTCGTGACGCCAGAATTAGAGCGAAGGAATCCGGTTTCAGGTTCTGCTGGGTTAAGAAGGGAAGAGTGCACTTACGCAGAGATGAAGGTAAACCGGCTATATCACTCAATAGCCACGCAGACCTGGACCGCGTCCTGCCTGCTGGTGCTGGTATTGACCACACTCAGGACCCTGCCAGATCCAGCCCAAATACTCAAACCTAAAAGACAATCTAATATGGAATATTGCACGAATATTGTAGTAGCTACTGTCGTATTTAATTTCGATGTAAGACGACTAATATCAATTATATATTTTTTTCTCATAGTGATGGTGTCTGTGTTTGTAACATATATTTCGCCCACTTTGCGGAAGTTACATTTAATTTTAGTAAATTTGAAAATGGTTCCAAACTGGTTATTTGTATATCGTAAAATTGTTATATTCAACCCCTGTGGTATGCTTATTGTTACAAAATTGTTTCTGTATTGTACTGCTGTCTCCAGGAACCTCGCTAAAAAAGATCTATACCCACGCACACAACACTCACACCACACTTCTCCGACTATACATATACACTCGTTAAACTCACACCTAAACTCGAAACAAAACGCACAACGGAAAATTGCAGTGCAAATACTTACAGGTGCTTCCAGAGCTATGGCAGCTGTCATCTCACATCATAGATATAACAACACGTTTTCAAATATGTTGCTGACTCTGAGCGGTGCGACACTTTTCTTCTGTAGGGACTTAATCTTGAATAACATAATAGTTTATGACAATGGCTAACTTAGACGTTTTTGAAGACCTCGAGAATACTCTCAGGATAACGTGCCGCACTGTTGACAAACCAGAGTTATGCAAGAACTTAATTACACCGTACGACTTTAAAGTACTGTCTTTCAATATAAGAAGCCTGAATCAGAATCTGACCAAACTACTACCCACTATACATCGGCTGGGCTACGAGCTGGATGCTTTAATATTTTCCGAATGTTGGCTTCAGGAACACTCTTACATCCCCCAACTAGTAGGATACGATGTTTTCCATACAAAAAATATCGTTAACAAATGTGGCGGCGTTGTAATTTATGTAAACAGTCGCTGGTCAGCGTCTGCTCAGGAGCCGATATTCATGGATGCAAATTGTCTCGTTGTCAATGTGGAGAACTGCTTAAAGATAGTGGGTGTATATAGATCACCGGCGGTAAGAGGGTTAGAAAGGTTCAACGACTCCCTTGAAAATATCTTAAACACTTCCAAAGAGCATTCCACGGTTCTAGTTTCCGGCGATATGAATATTAATTTACTTGCAGAACCACCTAGCAGAGATAATGCAGTCTATCAGTGTCTCATGGCAGGGCATGGCTTCTTACCAGCGATTACCGCACCAACTCGGGGCACAACCTGTTTGGATCATGCATTTATAAAGTCCAGGGGCGAATGTCTGGGTATTATATGTAAGAGTTCTGTAACAGACCACGACATTATTTTGGTAGGATTTACGACAAAATTGAAAAACATCCGTAATAAAAATAGAACCGTTACTAGAACTAATTACCATGAAGTTGCATTGGAACTAAAACAGGCTGACTGGCGGGAAACTTTGGATAAAAACGAGGTTAATGAAGCAGTCCTTTCATTAAACCAAATTATGTCAGACTGTATTCACAAACACACTCATAAATGTAAAGTTAGTAGGTCTAAATATAATCTTAAGCCCTGGATCACCCCTGGATTAATAAAGTGTATGCGGCATAGGGATCATCTACACATGCAGGTTAGAAGAGATCCCCAAAATGAGACACTGAAGACTACATATTCTCGTTATAAAAACTTTTGTAATAATTTGCTACATAAACTTAAAACCAACCACGATAACGCGAAATTGACCGAACACGACGGTAACCCTAGAGAACTATGGAAGGCTATAAGAGAGGTTTGCGATATACCATGTTCCAAAAGTAACTCTAACGAACTTCTTACCAATGCTGTTAGCCCTCTGGAAGCCTTAGATGGCTGCAACCAACATTTCGCAACTACGGGGGCAAAGCTGGCTGCAAATATTCTTGATAAACTACACACTTCACACAAAACTCTGATCCAAAATCATTCTTTTGCAAGTCGAACCCAAAACTCACTCTTTCTAGCACCTACAGATTACCGTGAAATTAGTAGTATCATACAAAACCTGAAACCCCATAGTGCTCCAGGTCAGGATGCCATAACTCCTCTTATTCTAAAGTACGCTAAAGACGCGTTGGCGATACCCCTGACGCATATATGTAATATTAGTATGGCATCTGGAATATTTCCAGAGTGTTGGAAGATTGCAGTAGTTATACCGATACATAAATCCGGTGACAAAACTTGTCTGGATAATTATAGGCCGATTTCTCTCCTTAGCGTTGTTTCAAAGGTCCTTGAGAAGCTGGTGAATAAAAGATTAGTGGACTTCCTTCAAAAGTATAACCTGCTGAACGATTGTCAATTCGGTTTTAGGCAGGGCAAGTCTACGGAAGATGCAGTTCAGCTCCTTACTGAAACTGCTGCAACACATCTGGATGGGAAGAAAAAATGCATAGGGGTGTTCCTTGACCTTGCCAAAGCTTTTGATTCCATTTCCACATCAATTCTACTGAAAAAGCTTGAAAGCTTTGGCATTAGAGGTAGTGCTCTCAGCTGGTTCTACAGTTACCTATCAAATAGACAGCAATGTGTTAAACTGGGAGAATCCATTAGCAGCGAGATGCACATCCCTTTTGGCGTCCCACAAGGCAGCATATTAGCTCCCACCTTATTCACGATTTATATAGATGACATTTTCAGACTTGAAATACCAAAATGTGAGCTAGTTTGCTATGCTGACGACACGGCTGCTGTATTCCATGGGAAGGACTGGGCAACCGTGACAGAAGTTGCTGAGCATGGCTTGGCAGTACTGTCTCACTGGCTGGATGTAAACTTGCTTACCTTGAATGTCAAAAAATCTAACTTCATTGCTTTCCATATATCTGAAGCCACAGACACCGATACGACAGAGCTTAAACTTCATAATAACTGTGCTTTATCAACTGGCATTAAAAGGCCAGATACAAAATGCTCCTGTTGCTCAATTGAACGTGTTAAAGCTACAAAGTACCTGGGAATAATGTTAGACGAGAATTTGTCCTTTTCTACACACATCACTTACATTTCCAAGAAGGTCCGCAAGCTCTTATACATAATGAAAATCTTACGAGCCTCTGCTAAACAAGAAGTCAAAATGCTGGTTTATAAAACAATGTGTCAATCGATTCTACAATACTGTATAGGTGTCTGGGGTGGCGCCGCCAAGGCACATATGGATGAAGTGGAGCGCGCACAAAGAGCCGCCCTAAAAGTAATGTTAGGCAAACCCCGTCGGTACCCCACGAATAAGCTGTACGAGGAGACCGGTGTTCTGACGGTTAGACAACTCTTTGTAATGCGAGCAATTTCTAGATGCCACCACATGTCCAAAAACACTAAACAGGGCAGACAAAATCGTCCACGTAATATGTTTTGCCCCCGAGTGAACACTACGTTTGCTACCCGCTTGCCAAAATATGTTCACTTATTCACCTACAATTCGGTATGCAAGCACATCGATTTACATAATAATACCTTCGCTGAGTGTCGCTCCAAAATCTTAAAGTGGCTTCTCTCATTAACCGGCGAGCAAACTGAAAAACTAGTGAAATACCATGAAATGAAACGTATGGATATATTCCCTCCCCTTCCATCACAGGCCTGTGTAAATAAATAATCTTTGCATATGATGTTTTCACTTAATCTGTTTGCAGTCGGGATACACATCCGCTACATATCACTTCCTCCCCCTGTGCACATACACACTCACACATACACTCCTGCCACACAGACATTCACCCCCACACACACACCCCTACTACACTTAGACACATACATTATTCTCCTCCCTCTCTTTCACACTACACACACTTGAAATTTCTGTAACGGGTATTGCACCAATTTTAATGATCCTATGCGAAAATACTATCGTAGGAAGTAATAATAATCTGAATGTAAAAATATACGGCTATTCAATGCAGTTTCATACTTTTAACTTAGTTTGGTTCTGTTTTTATCTACTACTATAACAATCAATTATTAATAAATCAAAAAACAAAATCAAAAATAAATAAATCAATTTATAATTAATTACTATATAAATATTGGTATTAGATTGTAATTTTGCATGCATTGTTATTATTTTTATTTCTAATTAATAAGCTTGTGTTTAATTCATTGATATTTATATTGGACAAAACATGTATGTTGTTCACGTCAGCGCAAATGAAAGTTTATCTGCTAAATTTAATTTTTGGGCGCCCAAGATACAGGCCTAGCCTAGTTTGGGGCCCATAGGAATCGATTTTTTAGATAATTTGTAACTCTTTTTAAATTGTATCCAATTGTATAATATTGTATTTCTTAGTCAAATAAATTATTATTATTATTATTATTATTATTAACATCTATATAACATTACATTCTATTATTAACATCTATATAACATTACATTACATTATATGGGACGCAACATGCGTCAGCACTTTTGCTACCTGCCATCTCCCTGCCACCCAACGGGTCGCAGGTGCGGGAGCGGAGTCGGCAGCAAAAGGCAAACACCTCAAATACGCCGCTCTGGAGTCAGCGTACGAGTTTGTCCCATTTGCCGTAGAAACGGCGGGACCGTGGAGCTCGGAGGCAAAGAAGTTTGTCTCTAGGGTGCGATCCTCGGGCGGGCCATTTCTAACATATCCCTGGCCATACAGCGCGGGAACGCTGCCAGCGTAATGGGCACTTTTGGTCGAGGAAAGATGAATACGACGGTACCTGATTTGAGGCACTAGCTATTTTTATTGACAATAATTATATTGTAGTATTTTTATTTTAAGTTAAGGTTAAGGTTAAGGTTAAGCATTGCCATTCAACGTGGCAATGCTGCCAGCATTTTGGGTACGTTGCCAACTGGTAGCGGTCTCTTAGATTAAGTTTGTAAATATTATTCATATGTGGCATATATGTGTATATCTAATTTATTATTTTAAATTACTAAGGAGTTATATAATGTTTGAATAATTTTTTTAAGTTAATTGTAAGGTGTGACTGTGAAATTTATTTTAAGTGACTAATTTAAATTGTAATAAAAAGATCATACAAATAAGATATAAAAACATTACATTCTATTATTATTAATTGATGATGGTGATTATTTATTACCTATCTGTAGAACAACAACAGTGGACATAATTAGGTAATTTAATAATTTTCAGTGATTGTTGTATTTATATAATATATTATGTACATAAGTATCTCATTATTATGAGCACAGTGTTCCAGATTATCAGAACTAATTCTAACTAATAATAAATATAAAAGCGAGTAACTCTGTCTGTCTGTTTGTTACCTCTTCACGTCTAAACGGCTGAACCAATCGTTATGATATTTGGCACAGAGATTCTTTAGGACCTGGAGAAAGTCATAGGCCGTTGTATCTTAATTATAGTATATGTATCATAAATCGTATCGCATCATAGTTTTCCGCCACTAGACGGTTGAAGTCGTGGGGTTTCAGTACACAATTGAATATTTCATACTGCAGACAGCACGTTTTGTAATGGGTCTTCATTAACAGTCATTTATGCTGATATTACCTAATATCAAGTATCTGTATTAAAATAATTGTAGTAAAATCATTTATTTGTAACCAAAAAAGTAAATTGGAGTTTACGAAAAAACGCATATTTTTTTTATTATCACAATAAAATATAGCCCATGGCACTCAAAGAGTGAAGACAAATATCACATATCACAATCGGTCAAGCCGTTTAGGCTGTAGGAGGTCATATAGAAACATACAGACACACATACATACATATATGCACTCGAAAAACATAACCTTCTTCTATTATTATATTAAATTATTTTATTACGTAGTCGGGTAAAAATAATAGATCTTATGCCATTCCCTTAACTGGGACGAATCCAATGAGTGACGCATTGTAATTTGCAATCCGCCAAATAGTTTAGGCTACAGAACGTGCCAAAATGGTGGCATATTTACTTGAGGAGCATTTCAATTCATCTGAACGTGGGAGAACGCTGTGACAGAAAACAACGCCGTTTCGTAACCGCCTTACGGTAATTTAAGACAGGGTATCATTTAAATTTGCTGCAGTATATATACATACATGTTGATACGTACATACATACGCTACACAAAAAAAACATTATAAAACTGATACGTGTGAGATTCCTACTTTTTAAATTAAAATTGAGAAGTTTGATTTTCTCTGTGCAGCAAGATACTATGGATCTGGGTATATGGTTCACGCGTTCCCGAGATACAGGTCTTGACAACTCGGACGGACGGACAACAAAGTGATCCTAATAAGGGTTCCGTTTTTTCCTTTTGAGATACGGAACCCTAAAACACTCGGTATATAATTCTTCCTCTCAACCCGTAGATCAGCTCCAAGTGTTGCCAGCACTAAGTACCGGGATACGGTAGATATACACGCCCGGGCAATATCCACCCGGATGTGTACCGGCGGCCTAATGAACCGTTTAATGGAAACATCGATATGTGCCTGCACTCGCGTTTAGGATAAAGCCCGGATACTGAACTGGATGGAACCGGATAAAAGCGGATAAAACCCGGTACATCTCCGTTGGCACGGCTCGATGGCTCCGGATTACTGGGGGTTAAAAAGTAACGTATAAATGTTTAATGGAACGGTATAGGTTATTTAATTATTTGTAGGCGTGCTTCTACTGAACTTCTTTGTTGTATGACTAGGCGATTGTCTGCAGCGGGCTTAACGATGGATTCCGATTTGAAAAAGTTAGTTTACCTCATCCTATTAATTGCTTATTATTTTTAACCGAATTCAAAAAGATGAGGTTCTTCATTCGATTGTATTATTAACAACCGACCCAAAAAGTGGGGTGTTCATCATGGCTCTCAAACGGATTAACTGATATTGATTTTTTAACCGAATTCCAAAAAGAAGGAGGTTCTCAATTCGACTGTATGTTTTTCTATATGTTTGTTCAGCTATTATTCCGGCAATTATAAATTGTTTTTGATTATTCTTATTTGTTTGGTAGGTAAGGACCACCTCAGAGGTGGTCCCATATAAATTTTATCAAAATCGATTTTGATTGATTTTTTTATCAAAATAACTGAAAAAATATCGTCCAAGTAAACGAATTGCGTATTTCGAAACCTTTTTTTTCAGTTTATTAAACTATAGGTATAATTATTAATTTGAAAATGTGTTTGAGTTTTCCAAACTTATCGGTACTTGTTTTTAAGTTAATTGCCGCATAACTCCGTCATTTAAGAGAAACGTCGCGCGATCTTTACCAGTAAAATACGCATTTTCCATACAACTGGAGAAAACTTTTCTACCCCTAAACGTAAACGTTCTCACAAAAAACGTACACTCAATAGCATATCAAGCGTGACGCAAGCGTAAATTATATAATCGCTTTTATGCAGTCGGGTATTTTGTTTTAATACAGAGACCTGATAAATTTGAATTTATTATTGTAATATAGCTACTTGTCTGGACAAACTCAATTAATTACCGGATACTAACGTATCCATAAGTAATTGCAAATCTTATATAAATACAAGATTTGGTAATATTATGCATGAGCTACCGGCAATCGTAACCGGCATATTTCAAACCAACGGGCAACCAGAATAACGTGAACTGTGGACGATTTAGCCGTGGGTCGTTTCAAGGTCTATGCAAACTGGACGTGGATGTAAGCAAACATTGATCTTTTAACCCTTTAGCGGCCGTTTCCACGGACGGTGTCGCGGTTTGTGAAGCACTGGGCTTGATAAGACAGATGTTAAATTGCAGAGAATCTCAGAAGGTTTATGTTTTTAAAAAAAAATATGATTTTCGGGAAAGACCTAGATAATTTTTTAATAAACCTACGTAATTTTTCCATGCAGGATTGGGAGAAAATGAAGAACATAGAATGTACCTCTTCCCGGGCATACTGTAGAAGTCAGGGGATTTGAAGGAAATTGGCGTTTATGTAGGCAAATCACCAATTTACCCGTTAAAATTTATTTCTAACCCGTAATAGGGAGTATTACGGGTTAGAAATAAATTTTACCCATCCACCTAACCCTGGAACCACGATCAAATGTTGCGTCAAACGGCCTCATAGCCTTTAACGCTCTGCATACCTTGCAAAGGATAATAATTATAGTTAACAAGCATAAGCTTAGAAAACTCACTAACCCCTGATAAAAAAACGGCTGAACCAATTTTAATGAAACAGCTAAGAATACTCCTGACTAATTCACCTTTCTAACTATAAAAACAAAATATAAATCGGTTCATTCGTTCGGGAGCTACGATGCCACCGACAGACATACACACAGACACGTGAACATAACATCCCATCGTTTTTGCGGTTTTCAAAATACACAGTTTCGTTTACTTGGATGATACGTTTACTTGGATGACACATTTTTCCAGTTATTTTGTTTTAAAATCCAAGATACTGAAATGATTTAGTAAAAAATATATGGGACCCCCTCTGAAGTATAACCTATCAAATAAAAAGATTCATCTAAATCGATTCATGATTGGCGGAATAATCACGAAATAAACATACAGTCGAATTGAGAATCTCTTCCTTTTTGGAAGTCGGTTAATAATAGACTTGATACGATGTATGTATGCATGTATGCTCGTTTTAACGCAGAACGTGAACGTCGAACGCTGGAACGCCGAACGCTTGAGCGCGCGACCGCTTCATGTAATATCCGAGAGCTTGCGTAGTTCCGTGTAAAGTTTCTCTCGCCGGGTGAATGGAGACGAATGTAATGAATATCTAGTGATATCCGGATCGGGCCGGATCTACGGACAACTTGATAACACTGGTTCTATCACTTAACTTAACAACACGTTATGTTGTATCTATAAGCCGACATACGTTTGTTTGAATTTCACTTGTCCGAATACGTTTCATAGAATTGCCTGACTCCAGATGTTTTACTAAACCATAAATACAAATAAATTTATTACATGCTCATCACACAAATGTTCGCCCTGGGTGGGGATCGAACCCACGATCTACAGCTCAGCAAGCAGACATACTACCAACTAGCCAGAAGGCCAGTGAATCTGGAATCTGATTTGATGACGGAATCGAGTATTAGCGACTGGAACTTCCTGATTGAAAGTATTTAGATGATTAAGGGCTTAGCTTTTTATAACAATTGTTTTTGCATATTTTTTTTAAGATTATCAAGATTTCGTTTATATTGGCTTAGATGATTGTTACGGGTATGTTGTATTAAAAAAACATTCATAGTAATAGCTACAATACTTTTTTGATTTGTCACACATGGCCTCATTTTGACATGTACAAAAAGTCTTGATTTTTAACAATTTTTTTTTCAATATTCTAAATATTTAATTGTCACATTACAAAATATTGTATTTACAAAACTAGACATATACTTATATAATAGCAACTAAAACTACGTTTAACAAAATATAATGACTTGTGTGCATCATTTGTTATTTCATGTTATCAATCTACTGATTTAAAAAAAACAAATTTACAACACCGAACTTATTGCAAACTTACTGGTACATCGCCGTACTTATTGTTCCAATAAGTTTGTGCTTGCGAAGTCTACTGTGCGTAGAATTACTAGTATTGTATGAACTGTAAGACTACCCAGCCTAAACAAAGAGAGTAAGGTTCCCAATCTCACCACCCGCCTCCGTTAAACATACCGCAGTGCGACGCGCGACCCGGAATACGCAGCCCTGGTTTATGATCTCCAACAGGCTGAGATATGGCTCTTCAAATGGAAATATATATATACAAATATTATTATCTGGTTTTCATAAAATCTTTACTAATTTCAGTTGCCTGGAAGAGATCGCTTTTAGCGATAAGGCCGACCTTTGTTGCACTAGTCTATTTAAGTTCTTTATACTTTTAATTACTTTATTTATTATTATTTTTAAGGTGTGTACAATAAAGAGTTCATCTATCTATCTAAGTAAAAGTCTTTTTTCGCTGACTTATTTTTTTTGTCCGACTGATCAAGGTTGAGGGGTTTTACAGATGCATTTGTATGGGTGTGTAGGAAGGTTTATATTATTAGGTGCATCTTACAGACAACTGCTTAACCAATTTTGATATACGAAGCGTCGCTTTTATTCTCGAGTGTTTTATAATAATAATGCAAAAAACTATCAAAAATTATTTTTATTGAAATAAAACGAATGTAAACGGGATTTATTGCATTTATTTTACATGATTTGTATGCGATAAATCCCTTAAAATCTGTTTCATTTCAATGAGTAATAACCATGAAAATCTTAGAAAACAAAATGAATTTTAGAAGTTGTCTAAAGTATGCTAATGTATTTTATATTTTACAATATATTTATTACGGCTTTGCGCATACTTTCTTGTGAAAACGTACACTCAACATCATATTAATAAAGAAATACAAAATTTAAACAAATTAAACTTTAACAATTTTATCATGGCTGCAAATCTTAAGGAAGGAAGCAATCTTAAGTAGAACAAGGCAAGCCAGATGCAACAGCTAGTTTTGACTAGCGCCGGGTATCGATGCGACATACAAGCTCCGTTACCCGGCGTCACCCATCGATCGTTACACGCTTACTCCACATTGGTTATTTTACGGCGCTATTTACGTCTTCCTGATCATATATACACGCACGTACTTCTTGTAAGAACGTGTTTTGTCATTTTTGTCGGATTCCTTGCGCGTACTGAATAATACCGTCTGATTATCCATTTATAGGGATTTCAAGGCACAAAGCTATGTAAGTTACATATAGGAAAACGGTCGAAGCCCTGTATAATGAAGAAAAATATTTGGTAAGTATACAGTTAAGTATAATTTATAGTTTAAAAAACTAAAACGACTTCAAAATAGGCATTTTCGTGTTTGTGATTTTTCCAGTCATTTCGTTTCAAGAACCAAAGTACTGAACAGACGTTGAATCTGAAGTACCTACTAAAAATAATAATCATCAAAACCAATTCATAGTTGGCGAAGTAATCGCGTAACAAACATGCAATATAAACATACAGTCGAACTGAGAACCTCCTCTTTTTGAAGTCGGTTATAAATTACCGTTAATTACCGGTAATTACCGACTCAAAACAATCATAATTACTTATGATTGTTTTGAGTCGAAATCTCCAACTACAGTTTTAACAGCTTTTAGCGGTCTTTATCAAAACGAACAACGCAATAGTGCTATGGGTGATGCGCACTTGAGAGATCAATTTAGATAACTAAAACCGATCCGCAATCGAAGAATAGAAATTCAGAAGAATTTGAAAAATACGCATTTTTTTTAATTAACAATTTATTAATATTTTACTTAGTAAATATGAACAACCACTTTTATTATATTAGATAAAACGAGATTGCATCTGAGATGATGTCCGTTTCATATACAAAATGTTCCTTAAGGTGCCTACGACACATTCGTTGGGAATTTCAAATTTCAAACAGTTTTTTGTCCTTGTAGCCAAGTCAGGCTACAAGGACAAAAAACAGTCATCTATTGCTATTTATCATAACGTTTCCGACAATTCAAGATTACTATTATATCATCTAGCCATTTTGTTTATCAATAATATATCTTGATATTTATATTAGCCTAGAAATCTCAAGCACTTTTTGAGATATGTAAGCAAGGAGACGCATTATTGATTGTTGAATTGACGTGATAATATGAATAATAATCCTAGATTATCGCAAACATTGTGAACACTTACAATAATAACCCGAGCTAAGTATAAGGATAAAAAAACTGTTTGAAATTTAAATTTCCCGCCGTATTTCTACCGTTGAGCCTTAAGCAAACTGGTTTAACAGTTTGTATTAGAACATCTAGATATTTTTTATCCAAATACTTTTCTTTTTAACACGAACATCAACTGACGTCAAATTGACGAACTGAAATACAAAAAGCGTCTCGTTCAATGCGCGAATATCGCACTGAAAATGTACAACAATTTTTCATCACAAACAAGGTTCAGCCTTTTCATTAGCGAGTCAAGGAATCAAGCCTATTAGGAAGCAATTGAATGGCAGCGAGCTCTCAAATGAAAAATTCCTGGGCTTGATGTGATGACGCCTGAGGATATTACTCACGTATTGGAAATGCTTGCGATCAAGCGATGAATATCCGGCGACGACGCGCGCCGGTGGAAGAATGGACAGTATCACAACTGCTGCAACTGAATATATATATATCGCGTGTTTAAATCTTATTCACTGAATAAGGACTTGTCACTTTCTGTCAGACGGGAACTGTCACACGCGAAACCGGAACAAAACACTGTTTAACTAAAATGCGCTTATTCAGCGTAAGACGGATAATATGTAATGCTGCATTACTCTTCGAACGAAGTCAGTAAGAGATTTAAGGCTAGCGAGGGATTTCAAAAAAAAGTTGTAAGTATTAAAGTTGCTGTCTAAGCGGAATATTATATTTTTAAATCCATTTTTTCTATTAATACATGAAAAAAAATATTTTACTGTTAACTTCTGTCTTCAACAATCACTCTGAAGTTTTTATCATACAAGTTATCATAGTACGTTCGATTTTTTCATCTGAGAACAAATTATAACAGATATTTTCGAACAAAATCAACACAAGTTGTTCGACGTGACATATGAAATTATCGACACGCCATGTCTCCACGCCAAACCCTCATTCGATCAAATTTGTAATATATACTAATGGAAAGGTTAAGGTTGAGCTCAAAGCGCGCAGCTATCTCCCTCGCGCATCACAACATTTTCAAAAATGTAAAACCACTGAATGAGGATATAAGAAAGCGAGAGGCAATGTTGTTTAATTGGAAATCGGCTCAAACTTAACACTTACAAGACATGTTACAGACTTGA
Source organism: Lycia hirtaria (assembly GCA_947563715.1). NCBI lineage: Eukaryota > Metazoa > Arthropoda > Insecta > Lepidoptera > Geometridae > Lycia > Lycia hirtaria. Next base: position 37,953,993 of record OX387383.1, on the reverse strand, counting down.
CAGGAGAGTTGAAACTAAATAAAAGCTTTTAAAAGGCCTCCAAACGTAGTTGAAACTATAGTAGCAGATTTCGACCCATAGAGTAATTTTATTTAATTATTATGTTATATTTATACCTTCGTGTCATAGGAGTGTTAGATAACAATTGCGATTGCTATATTTATTTATCTGGTTAATTAACACAACAAGTTTATTTTATTTCTATGTAATAGTACCAATAGTTAATAAATAATATACTTAATAGAACAATAATATTTATAGCTATTACATGTCAGATTAAAAGGTTAATAAATATTGTAAAACACAACAAACAATAAAATTTGTTTCTATAGCAATTTGTTCGTAAATATGACAATTTGTTCCTAATTAAAACTATTTGTTTCTAATTAGTACAGTTTTGTAATGCCTAGTATTAGTTGTTCAAATAAATTGAACGCTAGTTTGCGTTCATTATGAATTGTGTGGCTACGAGCCAAATATCTAATTAAGGCGCTGTGGTTTTACATAATGTGGTAACTTAAGGTTAAGACTGAGCGGAACGTTCCTACGCAAATTATCGTGGGTAGAGAAGGGGTGTCTAAAGTATTTTCTAACCCTCAACCCTAAAATAAGGATGATATAAGTTTGACATATATCTGTGTTTTTGAATCTGGATGGCAAATGAAACTGTTGACTAACAAACGTATGGAACCAGAAACACGTGTCAAGTAAAACATCTGGAATGAAACAGTTCTGTGAAATGAATTCGGGCAAGTAAGATTCAAACAAATGTATTTCGGATTATAGATAGGTTACCCAGTGAATGAGTGAATGAGACTAGCAAAGGACTGAAAAGGATGGCAAGAACGAGGGGAGGCCTATACCCAGAGTGGATACAGACTGAATAGAAAGGCCCATTCAAGGCTCAGGTTATTATCTCTCCAAGATTTAGTAAATGTTATGGGTATGCATTCATTATTATGGGTATCAAATATTTGTGGTTGCGTTATTTCTACGTAGTAATTTTTTTTTGTTTTCTCTTTTTAATTTTTAGCTCCAAAGACACCGGGGTCCGTGACCTTTGTCAGATTTACAATCTATTGCTAAATACATTGTTATGGGAAGACGTAGATTATTTTTATTTATTTTTTAGGGTTCCGTACCTCAAAAGAAAAAAACGGAACCCTTATAGGATCACTTTGTTGTCCGTCTGTCCGTCTGTCCATCTGTCCGGGTGACAAGACATTTATCTCGGAAATGCGTGAAGGTTTCGAGTTTAAATTAAAACCATATACGTAAATCGATAGTATCTTTCTGCAGAGAAAAGAATCAAAAGAATCAAACTTTTTAGTTTTCATAAAAAAAAGTTACAGCCGAATAAGACGAAAAAAACGCACATTTCGATACTCAGAAAGGAATCAAAACCTATGGGGTACTTCCCGTTGACCTAGAACTATGAAATTTGGCAAGAAACATTGTGTTATAATACATATATAGGAAGAAATCCAAAAACTGGACATTTTTAATTTAATCACAAGATATAGGGTCTTTAAGCAAGGAAAGAGTGTCTAAATTTTAAAGTACTTTATCCGTATCGTGTTGGGTATCATATGAAAGAGCTTAATTAGCACAAGCTAAAACAGGTTTTTAAATATTTTTATGATGTATATTTTTCGATTTATGAAGGAAAATAAAAAAAATATAATTTCCCCCTTTTATCTACTATTTTGTACGGAACCCTCGGTGGGCGAGTCTGACTCGCCTTGTCCGGTTTTTTATTTCACTTAATTAGCCTGCGAGTATTTACTCATGAATCGACAGCACCGCCCACGCTTATAGGTATATACTTTTCCAATACATCCCAAAGTTGACTGGAAAAAATAGCTTTTATCAATAAGACTGCTTTTTTGTCATGCTATTATTACATTATGTGGTGTCAATAAGTGTTGTTGATTGATTGAATAGATAAATAGAAGGCAAGCTTACGTACTGGTCTCCACAGTACTCTGCCTATCAGTAATCCCGTCATGATTGCTTTCGACGGCATTTTGTCTCACATTTCTTAAGCCCTCGTTACGTATAACCATTACCTGCACTTACTCGTAATACGCTCTTAAGGGGATAAACATGTACGAGTATGTAGGGATACGCTCCATTTGTCATGCAAAGATGACGGGTACTTAGTCTCGAGCACAGCTAGACTAGCTTGTCTATCTATATTCTATAGGATTCATTTCGGGGAGTGTGCGCAAGATCTTCACGATCTAATTCCAGCTTCCCCATTTTAATAGACTAGCAGAAAATCGGCGCATTACTACCCATTTTTTCATTCAAATACCAAAAATCCGTACTCAGCTATATCAGTCCACGTTCTTGACACGTACTGCACAGGAATTCACAGGAGTGGTCAATCGTAGATCTATATTAAAAACAAATACTTTGAAAATAAGTTTACCCACTTTTTACTTAGAGACTTACTTACTTTTACTTACTTTAGAAAATTACCCAATTTTCTTTTAGTATATTTCACAGAATTCGCCCTATTACATAGGACCCAGAAGGATAATCTCCATACAAACCGCCTTTTAAATTCGGGCCAATTTTATTTTTTCAATTTGACACTTAATTTTTTTATAAATTTATTTTTAACCGTAGATACACGGTCATTAGCCAAATTTATCTACAAAGTTGCCTTTAAAAAGGATATCTCCCGATTTGATCGGGTAATCATGATTAAAGTCAGAATGGTCCATGGGAGATTCATACAATAATATAACTGAAATAATAGTAACTTTGAAGTCTGTTGTTTCAGTTTTTTAAACTATAAAATTATTATATTTGTTATTTTGACCGAAATTTAGGTATAAACGTGAAAATTTTGTCGGTTACACGTTTATCACGGTCAAAATATCACATATAAAATAACAGCTACTGTTAATACATTGTAATAGTGTTCTTATGACTCTGAAAGAAAATCTGCAATCAAAAATGAAATCAGTAATTTAAATAATTTTATATCTATGGGTGCCGCGTGCGAGCGAAACAGGCAGCGGCGCCACTTTCATCACTTTATAAAAGAATCTAATGTATTTTTATTTTGTAAATAAAAAATACAGTTCATGATGATAGTATTTATTAAATAAGTTTATACATGCAATTTACAAATTGTGACGTCATATAACTGATGTCACAACGGCAATGAATCGACTAATACCTCATTCATAAAAAAATAACTCAGTAGCTCAGTAGAAGTCATTCGCAGTTATTTTTTCCAATAAACTTCATTTCATTTCAATTTGACTCTGATATGTCATATCTTATTTTAGTAAACTTTAAGCCGGCCTTAACACGGACTTTGAGTTGCACGATCTGTTGAGAAGAAAAAGAGTCAAAGTAATTGTGACTGGAAAGACTATATTTTTATGCTACGGCGAAACATACGTGTGTGTGTGTGTGTGAGTGTGTGCGTGATAAATGTGTACATAATGTAGGTTAAGATCACGAAGGTTCTTTTTGCTTTCGCATCAGTTGACAGTCAGGTAAACATATATTACGTTTTTTTTTGTTGGAGTGCAATGGTCCACGCCCAGCTATTTCATTCGGAACTTCATTTTTGAAAATAGGATAAAACAGCAAATGTTTATTTTACTATAGCAGAGTTCCTACATTGTGGTTAACGTAGCACTATTTTTTGTCCTCCGTATTCATTAACACATCACTGCCTCTCGAAATCTAATGGATTTATCACAATACTTAGATAAGTATGTCAATGGTTAATTCGTAGCACCAGTAATGGAACTAATTAATTTGATTAAATTCTACTGAATAAATAAATTTTCACACCTATTTACAAACAATATAGTAGTAAATACAAATGATACAGGGAAATTGAGAAAACATATACTGGCAATACTGAAATAAATAAAAAAAAAACTAATGACATTAAGCCAGAGATAGACCAAGAGGTATTAGAGTATCGATATCGATAAGTAATTATAGGTACCAATTTTTTCTTTTGATTTTTTTTTGTAATGTTTCAAGAAACATCGTTTTATTAGGGTTCCGTAGTAACTACGGGGAACCCTTATAATTCCGTCATGTCCGTCTGTCTGTCTGTCCGTATGTCACAGTCATTTTACTCGGAGACTATTAACCCTATAAAAACAAATTTTTATATATAATTGTGTTTTGTGAGCCGCTACAAAATGCCGTAGTAAAATTTTCAAAAAAATTTAAAATAGAGATTGGGTTTTTCATGTATACAATTAAGACTGGATCGTTTTTTTAACCCCCATCCTATCGTGTCTCATATGTGATATGTGCGAGATATAGCTCACTAAAGTTAAAAAGTTGTGTCCTCCCCCCTCCCCCTACATTTCTCAACTAAGACCTAAAAAATCATTATTAACCATAATAGTAGACCATATTAAATACTTTCAATGAAAATTATTTTGAACATTCTGTGATTCCAACTTCTCTATGGGACTATATATTTAAATTTGAATAAATGTTATTAATGTCATGATTTTATAATTCAAAGTAACCTTTGAAGGTATTGCTCAATGTTGTAAACGCTGGCGCCCTGTTTTTGTTATGTATTTACATTTATTGTGGAAATTCACTGAACAAATTGTTAAGCGAGAATTCGGTTTCCACCAAGGATCATTTTGACTTCGCCTTACTATATCTGCCCAATGTTCTGCTTGTACAGCATCAACTAGAAAATCTAAACAGAATAGTTAGCATGGTGCTGTGTTAGTTTAAGAATAAAAAAAAAACATTTATCGTAATATCAAATACCATGTTTCACGTACAAAGGTCACCGACATAGAACAGCTGATTAGCAAGTTGAAGTGGCAGTGAACGTAGAACTGATGGCCAATGGGGCTGAAAAGTTCTCGAGTGGACACCACGCCCCGGCAAGCGTAGCGTAGGAAGACCAGCCACAAAATGGACAGATGAACTTATACAAGTGGCAGGAAGATGCTGGATGCAAGCCGCTTCCAATCGGCTTTTATAGAAATCCATGGGGGAGGCCTATGTCCAGCAGTGGACTTCTTATGACTGAGATGATGATGATGATTCACATATCATAATTATTATAGTTTACAAAACTAGAATAACCGACTTCAAAATTCGCAATTTTGTTTTAAAAACCAAACTACTGACCGATTTTGAGATTTGAAAGGAATTTTAAATCAATTTAAATGACGAAATCATGCGGGTAACATATAAGAAAAATATAAGCTAACTGTTAATCTCGTTTTTGAAGTCCGTAAAAATAATAATTGTTATCGATAACTTATATTACATCGACCCATCTCTAATTCTTTGCAGTAATCTGTATAAATAATAAAAACAATTTATGAAATGAAATGCTTATATGCTTTTTATACTAATATTCGCGAATGTTATTTATTGAAATGAAATAAATTTCAACAATTTCAACGCGTATATTTCACATTATTTAAGACCCGATTTTTCAAACACTGTAGCATCCGTGGTCATAGGTGAGACACGAACATACGCTACAAATACGTAAAAATTTGTTTCATTTCGCTTTTTATACTGTTAGAAATATATTTTTGCTACTTAGAGATGGAAGGTGATAATGTTTTCCATAGTTTTTTAAAGTTTGTAATTTTTACAAGATTGTTTAACACAGTTCACCATCTTGGCACCGTAAGAATTGAGAAGTGATTGCGATGAGATGACGTTTAAGATTAAATGACGTTTGTGACCTGTCATTAGCAAACACCTGATTTTGGTGTTAAGTTTTTGGAACAATATTTTGTATCGCATTAGGAGTCTTGTAAGTCTTTGGTATATTTATTGACTAAGTGAGCGAAACGCACAATGGTCTCATTTCATTTGTGTTGGTCACAGGTTTCATTTGTGACAAAGATTCTTTACGCAATATGTCTAATAATATAAATGACTAGTAATATTTGTTTATTTTTACAATGGTAATTTTAATTTTATTTGATATATAAATTTAATATCGTTGACATTTTAATTTTTGACATTGTATTTTTTTTTAACCTTTGTGACATTAAGTTTTGACAAATAAGTTAAAATCTGTTTGTCGGCTTGTTGACATGTTTGAATTATAAATTTTATTTCATAAGTGTACACTGGTGTACCTATATTTGAGAAATAAATGAACTGAACTGAACTGAACTGTCTCCATGTCTACTGGTAAAATTGGCTTTCATCTATTCGGATATTTGATGGTAACTGTATAATTTATTGTAATGAACATGCTTTAGAATAGTTTTAGTAAAATCACTTATTTTTCATGAAGAAAATCATTAAAAGTTACGAAAAATCGTACTTTTTTTATTTTTGCGAGAGTTGTATTACTATTATTACAAAAATATAGCTTGTGACAGTCGGGGAGTAAAGAAAAATCCAACGACACCTCGCATATCAAAATCGGTCAAGCCGTTTAGGTTACACAAGGAAAAGAAACACAAAGATACATACACTCAAAAAACATAAGTAACCCTCCGTCTTGCGCAGTTGGATAATGACCCTCCTTGCAGTCAATTCAATTCAATTTCAAAATAACTTTATTCATCATGAACAATGCATATAGGTACAGACACCAGTGTACATTAAATTTATCCTGGCGGTACTAACATTGCAATACAAAAATGTTCCTACAAGCACGTCGGCTTATTTAAAACTTAAAACAATGAATATTATTAAAATAGTTAATTAAATTAAAAGTTAATTAGTTATTATTACTGTTAAAAGGGTTTCGTAAGCTTTAGGACGAGCATTGCGAATTTATAGCATGATTTATTAAAACAATTTTAAAAGCCATTTGCGGGTAATAACACTATAAAAGAAGCGGCCAGCTCACAACAAAACTCACTTTACGTAAACAAACAGCTAGCAGAACTCGTCGTGGTCTACACACACATACAGGCGTGCGCGGGAAGCCGCGCCGTCGCGCGGGCCAATTCCGCCCGTTATACCAGCTGGTAATACAGGCGGGAATGGCCCGCGCTCCGCCGCCGGCGCACCGCACACGCGAGCAAGCATGACTCGTCTTATTCATAGCACTCTAGAAATAAGTGGTGAGGTAACTTATATCGATTATAAGTATCGATGAATGGTAGTTTATTTTTACGACTTTTACAAATGTTTTTAATTAATTTGTTTTTATTACGAGGAATATTATATAGATAAAATTTTTCTGACAACTTGTAGATAAAAACGTCTATTTTGGGTAGATCAATATTCAAGTGTAATTTATGCAAATTTGTGAGAAAGGGGGTGTTGAATGCATACTTCAGGGCTTTGTTTTGTATCACCTGTAGTTTATCTAAGTTACTTTTGCTGGTGCTACTCCAGATAGGACAAGCATACGTGATACAAGGTCTGACCAAGGTGCAGTACGTGCGTAATTTTGTAGTACTACTGAGGCAAGAACGTTTATTAAGTATGGGACTTAAAGCATTTAGAGATTTAATGCCTTTAATATGAAGTTTCGACGTATTTTCGGACCAATTGAGTTTCCTATCTAGAGTGATACCCAGGTATTTCACTGTGCGGCTCCATGGTATAGTGTATCCATCGATTTTTAAAGTTCTTAGGGGGAGAGATCTTTTCCTAGTGAAAAGTATGGCTTCAGTTTTGGACGCGTTAATTTTAAGTTTCCACTTTTTGAAAAATGTCTGTAATTTGTCGATGGAGAGTTGGAGCCGGCTGATTATAATGTCGAAATCAGGAGATGAAGTAAAGGACGCTGTATCGTCAGCAAAACATGCAATATTAGTTCTCGTCTGTATGGGAATGTCATTTATGTACAAGGTGAATAGGTACGGCCCGACGATTGAACCCTGTGGAACGCCTGCAGGCATGGATTTTGGTGCGGAAGTACAGCCATTGATGTGAACGCAAAAACTACGTTGTTCTAAGTATGATTTTAACATTTTTATGAGTAAATAGGGAATACCCAACATAATTAGCTTGTAAAGAAGTGCTTTGTGCCAAACTGTGTCAAACGCTTTTTCTATGTCTAGGAGGAACATTCCTGTAGATTGATTTAAGTTAAGGTTATGAGACACAGTTTCGGTGACTCTAGCTAATTGATGAACAGTTGAATGACCCTCCCTAAACCCAAATTGTTCATCTATTAGAAGATGTTGGGACGCATTTTGTAATCGTTTGACAATTATCTTTTCAAAAAGTTTACCTATGCTTGGTAGGAGACTAATTGGCCGGTATGATGTCGGATCTACGGGATCTTTACCGGGCTTGTGAATTGCTATAACTTTGGCTCTTTTCCAGGGATTTGGGAAATAGCTAAGCAAGAAGCAAGCATTAAAGATTTTTGTGAGTAAAACAACACATTTATATGGCAAATTCTTAATTAAAAGGTTAGTAATCTCATCAGGGCCGGGAGCTTTGCGTGGTTTTAATTTCGAGATGTATTTTTTAACCTCAAGCGGTCTAACTAGCATAATGTGGTTATCCTTCCCATCTTGATCTAGTTGAGATAGAGAACTCTCTATCACTGGCTGTTGGTCGCTAGGCCAGTCGTGAGTCAGTAACATATTGTTATGAAAAGAATTTGCTAGGAGATCACATTTGGCTTGGTCACTTGTAGTAAGGGAACCATCATCCAACTTTAGTTCTGGGATGGATGACTTAGTTGATCGTATCCCTTTGACCAGACGCCAAAGGTCATTACTGGGATTATCAACTTTCTGCAACTTATTACTCCATACAGCATCATTATACTCTTTTATGGCAAGGCTGATTTTGACTTTTAGTTTATTGATTTTATTTATTAGAAATTTGCGTACGTTGAAATCCATTTCTTTAGCAGCTAATCTTCTAAGGCGATTTTTGTATTTAATAATACGTTTGATACGTCTAGGTAATAAAGCAGAACACCATGGTCGCAGATTTGTCATCGGAACACATGAGTCTCTACTCTCAATTATTGAGCGTTGCAGGTGGATTATAGTGTTGTCTATTTCCTGTGTTGATACATACACTTTTTGTGATAATGTGATGTTATTGTTAAGAATACTACGATAATTGGTCCAGTCTGCCTTGGCGTAGTTAAATTTCTGTATTGGGGTACGATTCAACTTGTTTTGGAATGTAACAAGGACGGGAAAATGATTTGAGGACAATGAGGGGATGGTATATATACTGCTAGGGGAGTTGAAATCTTTGTTTAAAAGTAAATCGGGTGTTGATGGAGTATGGTCAGCCCGATAATGTACTAGTGTGGGCTTATGGGGCGCGTTTATAACGTAATCGTTACTGAGCATGTGCTCATATAAGACTTTACCATGACTGTTTGTATTCCCACGTGACCACAGGGGATGTTTGGAGTTCAGGTCACCCATAGCTAGAACCTTGGGACCAGCACTCATGATATGTTCAATATCAGTTGAGAGAAGGGGGAGGTTGGGAGATTGATAGATAGAAAATATTGTGATATCGTTTTTATCTATGGAGAGAGAAATGCCTATACTTTCGAGATTTATTGTGGGTATGGTACGAATTAAGTTATGAGGTAAGTCAGAACGAACCATTAACGCTACACCTTGACCAACAGTATCGTGATGCTTATCTTTACGATGACAAATAAAACCTGGAATTTTTAACGTGAGACGACCAGTTAACCTAGTTTCACAGAGTGCTATGATATCAACCTTAAGTTTACTCACAGCGAGTTCCGCGAGCTCCTGTTGCTTTTTATGGATGCCATCCGCGTTCCAGTATAGTATACGCAGCTCATTGGAACTAGACATAATGACCAAGGTGAGATAAAATAAGTATCACTTTCTCCGTGAAAGTTTGGCACTTGGTGAACTCCTGTTTAATGGATTTGATGGTCGTTAGGATTTCCAACATTTCCAAAGTATCGGGATCATGATGGACCGTTCCAGTTAATGTTTTAGTACGTCGGGTTGGCTGAGATCGCTGCGTGTTCGCTTGTAGATTTGTGGGATGCGTGGATGAAGGCTCTAGTAAATTTTTGGTAAAGCGCTCCGGAAGTACCAGGCCAGACGCTTCCTTTTTGTTGGTGCTAGATTTAGTAACCTGTGACCAACTCTTTGTCTCAGTTCTCTTACCAGAAATAGCTTCTGAATGCTTACGAAGATTTTCGCGTCTGGTGTTTATGCGTTCGATGTATTTTAATCTTATACTGCATTGAGTGTAATTAGCTGGATGATCCAAGTGGCAATTACAGCAGAGGGCAGGTTCTTCTCGGTCTTTCTTGCTGCACTCGGAGGTAAGATGATCCTGGGCGCACTTTACACAACGAGGATTTCGGTTGCAGTTCCGTGCAGCGTGACCGAAACCTTGGCATCTAAAACATTGAGTGCCTGACTTATTGCTAGGCTTGTACCTCTCGATTTGGACTACACAGTTTAACAGATACTTGATCTTTTTGAATCTTGCCATGTCGGTCCCGTTTGGTAGCAGCACTAGAACAGGTGGGCATTCGGAAGGATGAAGAGTCTTCATCGGTAAAATACTAGCTCCTGGGAAGCCTAAGGAATCCAGCTCATTGGATATATTCACATGTATGAATTTTGGCAGTCCTTTTAATACCACCTTGGGAAATTTTTCATCCTTTCGTGTAAAAGTGTGAAATACTACTTTTTCGTTAGTCAGGCTATCTTTTAGTAGTTGGTGGTTTTTAGCAGAGTAGCATTGTATTTTGACCAGTTTACGTCCTCGATATTGCATGAAAAAATCTTTCGTGTACTTCTGAACTACGTCTCGTATTCTTTGATAACTCCACTGTTCGTCAATTTCGATAAATATACCTGGGGTGCTATTGACTGGTTTCTTCTTACAAGCACTGAAGAAAGAATCCGGAGCACCGTCCTCGATATCGACTGGCAGACCTGTGAACCGGTTGCTGGTGGATGGTACGTTGTTTTCAGGATTGTCCTTGCGATTTGTAGCATGTTTCTTAGCTTCTCGCATTTTTTCTGGAGATGTTGCTGGAGATGTCCTTGCAGTGCAGCACAGTCAAGTAGATGTTTAAAACAAAATGGTCTCGACTAACGATTCGAAATATCCTTCAGCTAAGTAAGGGAAGGAGGAAGGAGGAAGGAGGAAGGAAACTTCGTTACCCTCAGACATCCAGCATCTATACAATTAGTACAGTCGGCGTGTTGTACCGAATGAAAGCTAAATTTATTATCACAGCATTTCCGGCCCCTTCAATGACTTCCGGCGAGCCTGGGGCGGCGATTGGTGCCTAGGTCGGTTGATTTGCCGCCCGCCTTCGGGCTGATTTGCCGCCCGCCTTGCCGTCTAGGGCGGCTGATTGGAACCTTTGAAGACGTCGATCGTTACAAGTAGGAGAGTATTGTTTTTTATTTGTCATCTATATTTTTTTTAAAGAAAGTAATCTTTACATGTATCTGTGTGTATGTATGTGATTATAATTTAATTATATATTAACTTGTACAGCCAAAATGGTTTGACCGATTTTGGCTGTAGAAAGATTAGTTTTTTTTAATGATATATATTGTATTGGTAAACATTTTCACACAACACTATTTAGCCTTAAACTAAGCAAGGCTTGTAATATGGAAACCAGATAGCTGATACAATATTTATAAACCATTTACAAGAAAAATATTTTAGAATGTTCATTTTAATAAATTATACAGAAATTTTGTTCATACTTTCTAAGAAAAACGTACACTCAACATCATATCAAGGCAAACGTAAGTTACACTACTAAAATTTCTCTTAAGCAGTCGGGTATTTTTATAATATAGAAACTTGTGAAACTATATAATAATAAAATTATAAAGATAATTATTATCTTAATTAGCGGTATCCAAACAGGCGTCCAATCTCTTGATAACTCTCAAAGTTGAAATACTGGCACAATTTCCTGTCCTTTCGCCCTTAATAATAGACTGAGCCGACACCAGCGAGTGGATACTAGATTGTACTAGCAGTCCGTAAACTGCTAACAAACGATCAATTTGTTCGCTCCGAACATACAGCGAACCCTTCCAAAACAGATCATGTGTACGCGTGTTACGACTTCAAAATACGCTATTTGTTTACTTGGATGATATTTTACCAATTATTTTGTTATAAAAACCAAAGTACTAAACCAATTTTGGTAAAATTTATATGAGACTACATCTGAAGTATGACCTACCAAACAAAAAAAGAATCGTCAAAATCAATGCACAATTAACGGAGTTATCGGTGAACAAACATACAAGAAAAACATACAGTTGAATTTATAACCTCCTTCTTTTTGGATGTCAGTTAAAAATACTAGTTATTTGAATGTTCTCTGTGACGTCACGACCAACAATTTAGAAGGTTCACTCCGAACAAGTCGGATCGTCTGTTAACGGTAGTAGCCCGCTTTCAGTTAGTGATCATCGCAACTTGTAGTCCACTTCTTTGTAACGTTTTGATAATGATACGACATCGATTCATAGTGGACACTTAGAGTGGACATTGCGAAAAAACTGAACAAAACACTTTAACACTTTTAACACTAACGTTTTAACACAGTCAACAAGAAAGAAAGAAAGGAGAAATCTCAGGAAGAGAGGAACTATGCTACAAGGCCATTTATCGACTTTCATAATATGAGCAGAAGACTTCACAAGCCCAGACTTATTTGAGCAGAGTTACTTTTTGTTGCAAAAAAAAATTGTGTACATGGTGTTCTCGCAGAACTATCTAGAAGGATCCTCATTTATCACTGTTGGTATTGGATCCCAGATCTTTCCAGCCGCGTCGGTCCAAGCCGGCGTGAATGGCACGCACCGGTTCCGTGTGTCGCGGGCACGGTCTACAAATATATGACCCACTTCGCGCGCGACTATTCTGGGAGGTCGAACTTGGATCGGAGTTTACATTTTGCGTTCAATAGTCAAAATATTCCATAGTGATTTTGACGAAAGATTTATTGATTTAAGATCTTCTAGGTCGACGAGCTGCATCCTCGGCCACACCGTCGCTTAACATCAGACGAGTTGATGGTCAATCCTAGATCTATCTTGTATTTAAAAAAAATGACTTTTTTCAGGTGGTTTTGTTCTGATCTATTAGGCATTCATATGGGATAGTGGGAGCAATTCTCTGGGCAGCACTAACTCAATATTATGCTAAATTCAAAGAACGAAAATCTCGTACCACTTTCGTTCCTTTTTTGATTTTTTGTGGTTTTAAATAAACAATTAATTTAGTGGTATCTTCAAAATTGACCAAAATGGGATCAATTCGCACCACTAACTTATATAAAATTCTTAAAATGACTAAATTCAAAAAACTAAAGAAAATCTGAACAATCTCATCTATTGTTCTTGTGCTCTGTTATTTTTTTTTATTACCTCTAATAAGCGCATTCTAGTTAAAAATATTTTATTCAGTTTTATCGTATGATAGTTACCGTTTAATAAAAGTTGATAAATAATAATTTGACTAAAATCAGCTTATCAGACGTTAGTCGGTAACGAGTAACTGGTCAAAATCTGTAAACTTTTTTTTATTCGTATGTATTACTTGAAATAGACTAACCTAATTGACTAGACTAATTGACCACAAACGCGCCTGATGTAAGCAACGGTATTTTAGAGGATGGAGCTAGTTGATCTATAAGATATCTCTGGCCTTGAAAATTCCAAGATTAGTTTTAAGAAACAGAGAAGGCAGCCTTGCCTTCTCAGTTCTATTCCAATACAGTACGCATCAAGAACGGTCCGGCTATCCGGTTTGATTTCAGTTCTCCTTTTCTCCAGGCATATTTAATTTTAACACCAGCTGCGGTTCCAGAATAGGGCCTCAGGGCGGCGCGCGGCGACAAGCGTCGCCTGAAGGAGGCTTCCTTCGTTAACCGGCAGTAACTAGCCGTCTCCGAGGTTATTAAAGGGCAGCCAAGGGCGAAGTCATGCTATATTTAACTAGACTTGAAATTATTTAAAGGGCTATGTAAATGGAGTTCTATCCCGCTTATAAAATACCACATTCTTTTAGAGATATAGTGTGTTTACCACATTCTAGTGTCATGGGTTTTTTTTTAATTTTTAGTATTTGTTGTTAAAGCGGCAACGGAAATACATCATTTGTGAAAATTTCAGCTTTCTAGCTATCACGGTTTATGAGATACAGCCTGGAGACAGACAGACAGACAGACAGCGAAGTCTTAGTAATAGGGTCCCGTTTTTACCCTTTGGGTACGGAACCCTAAAAAAGATCGCCCTTTTTTACCCGACTGCGAAAGAAGGAGGGTTATGTTTTTCGAGTGTATGTATGTATGTATGTATGTATGTATGTATATTTCTTTGGCACGCCCTAGAGGCTAAACGGCTTGACCGATTTTGATGTGAGTGGTGTCAATAGATTCGTCTTAGTCGTGCGAGTGACACTGGGTACATAAAAATAAAATAAAAAATAAAATTAAGGATTTTTGGCGGCAAAAAGTAATCTCAAAAAAAAAAAAAGTATCCAAAATACATCGAGTATGGTATCAAAATAAAGAATTTTTAACGGTGATTACGAATATATATATTACTTATATGTTTTATTGGAGTTTAGAATAGGAAATGCTAATTAATAACATCACACTTCACACTTATAATGTTAATGCGAAGTTTCTGTTAGTTTGTTACTTCTTCACGGTAAAACGGCTTAACGGGTTTGGCTGAAATTTGGCACACAGGTAGTTTATAATCTGGATTAACACATAAGATACCTTTTATCCCGATATTCCCGCGGGAACGGGTAAAACAGGATTAAACCAATTTCCTACCTCAAAAAAATCACCGACAACTGTTCCATTATAATTGTGTTTTAAGGTAAGGAGAGGGGAAAAGGGAGGGAGAGGTGGGGAGGGGGTGTTTCGAGTGTATGTATGTATGTGGGTATGTATGTATATTATCTGTATGTTTCTATATGATCGCCTAAAGGGCTTGACCGATTTTGATGTGAGAGGTGTCGTTAGATTCGTTTTCACTTGCTGAGTGTCATAGGCTATATTTTTTTGTAATAAAAATCATACATCTCTCTGTAACTTTCAACGAACTTTTTCGTAATGAACAAGTGATTTTACTTGATTTTTTTCTAAAGAATGCGAAATAATCTTTTACAGCGATTGTACGCATACATTCTCACAAAAACATACACTCAACAGCGTATTAAGCGTAAAGAAATCGTAAGAAGAGGATTTTGCAGCCTACAAAAACCTCTTTTCTGCAGTCGGGTATTTTGTTTTTCTTTTAACATTGATACTTGTTTAAGACGTCACTCTCAAAGGACGCTTCGGCTGGTATTGCATAAAAATCACCGTAAAGATTGTTTTAAAAAGACCGCCATATGCGGTTGAAACTATTCACGGCTAATATGAATAGATTTATATACACATCTGCACCATCTCTTAAGAATATTCAAAAATTCCAGTTAAATCAGATTCAGAAATCGGAAACTGGGTCAAATTTAACGTACAAAATTTTATTACAGACACCGGGACAGTTGAAATTGAATAAAAGCTATAAAGTACCTACTATTAAACTAATACTTAAGGAACCCTATTAAGATAAGAAACTAATACTTATAACAAAGCCTAATAAATAGTGCCTTGAATTCTGTGACTTTCAATCAAGCAAAAATTCTTAATCTAAGATTACATTAATTATTTTGAGCAAATTTTGACAGCTGTCCTTAAAAATGACAGCCATAAAATCTGTCCTTGTCCTTCATCCAAGATTCTTTAATTTTAACGTAAAGTCCACCCTAGTTTCACAGTCTGCCACTAAAATAAAATTGAAATCTTGTTCATTTCGTTTTATAGCCAAACCGTCTCTGTTTTAGATAGTCTTCACGGGATTATTTACTTTTCATAAAGTTTCTCGTATAAAGCTTTAAATATTCATCATAATGAAATTTTAAAAAGGATTTTGTTTAATCGCCCATCAAAAATTGTTTTTGATGTTTCCAAAACACCGAACAAATATTTTTTTACCGACTTCAAATAAAGGAGGTTATCTATTCGACCTGTATGTATATAATATTGTCAGAACTGCACAGTTTTTGTATATGTTAGTCTATACCACCTTCTAAACATGTGTGCCTAAACAAAAATTAGGCGTTACAATAGTAGTGAAGTGTGTTTAAAAATTAAACGAAGTGAAGTTTTGTGAATACAATTTTTAGTTTCATACAAAACGAGTAAATACTATTAAAAATTAATAAATAAACGTAACCCTTCTCACAATGAGAAGATGGCCCGCGCCCAGCAGTGGGACAGTTTGTATAAACATAGGTGACAAAAAAAAATTTACCGACTTCAAAACAAACTGATTAACCGGAAAGGGAATTTTTTCTTGTTATTTCTCCCTGACCAATTAATTAGATTGTTTTGAAGTCGTTTTTTTTTATAATTACCTTTATTCATCATACATGGTCATTCATTTTAACTTTAAATCAATCGAAAGGGATATTACAACAAACAAAAATTAACACGAATTGATGACGCAAATTTTTGGAGTTGATAAAAAACTTAACATTAAAATAATATAAATGGACAATTAAACATTTAGTATTCTTTTCATCGAAAATCTATTATTATTATTATTGTAAAATTTTGATCAAGCAATTATAAAGAAAACTCCTTGTCTGAACTTTATGACGCTTTATTATTACTTATAACACTGCACTTATTTCACTGCACTGAGCGGTCTGACGCTAAGACCGCCTTTTTACTGCCGAGTTACGCCGCGACTACTTTTTCCGAAGGGCCGCTTGCGCTCGTCCGCCCGCGATATATCCCCTCCCCGGAATTACAACATCACGCCATCATCCGGGGTAGCGTTCATTCTGTTCAATCACCGTTCTCCAGAGTATATAAATTAAGAAAATAGCTGTGCTGCCACTCCGCAACACTGAAAACACCGCACACCACATACAACAAATATTCAAATCATGACACTCGGCCATCCGCTTTTGTGCAACGTCCCGATGCACAACAACTCTCTAAAAGCAAGTCTGATTAATCATATCGAACCCTTTGGACTCCTTAAAGATTTGCTGCAAAATAAAATAGTTAAACAGTAATTATTATGCTAATTTTATAAAACTACTTATGGCACACTAAACTTTGTAGTATACGTTGTCGTAACTAGTTATTATTGTAGATACAAGTAATCATGACACTCGGATTCATTTTTAAATATGACAATTATTTTATGTTTATTCTAGCTGGTCTGGGAACCGGAGGCTTCCTATTCGTGTGTAAATGTACACTATGCAGATAAATCATTGTTATACAAATATGTTGTACGGATCGAGTATATATTCTGGTATTTCCAGAGGTTTGGTATATAATTAAAAAAAGTACATAAAAACTTATTCAATTCGCATTATTAATTTACTGTCGGTTACTCAATTACTGTCTCCTCTGGCTTAGTGATTGCGAACGGCAGCATCATTATATAAATGTCCCAATGTTGTAGTGGCCACTGAAGTAGCATTCAAACCTTGTAGACTTGGACTTGTAGACTTATTTTTTATGAAAAACTCTATAAAAATTCCTTTTTGTTCTTCGTCCAAACATTAAAATGACCAACGACAAAGCTTGAATAAAATGAAAGCAAATTTCGTCCAAAAATAATTACACATAAATTAAAATATTTAGATCCAACTCAAACCAGCTCCAATAATAATTTGGTGACACGAGTACGTTAATTTTGTAAGTGCTCTCATAGGAATCAACATTTTAAACTGTATTTCTGTCATTGTCCTGCCATTACCAAATAGCATTTTAAAATTGTGTAACGTATACTCCCCAAATCCGAGTAATAGAGAGAATAAGAGAACGGAAATAATTTTCCAAACCCCCTTTTTTTTTAGCAAGTCGCTATAACCGCATTAATTTCTGTCAAGCTTGTGGATGATCGGCAAAGCACATGAGCAAAATTTTGTCAGTTTAATGTCAATGTGAATGTCAGAAGTATTATTATTTTCTAATCACTAAATTTCATTATCATAGGGACAAATTAGTCACGATAAACTACAGGTAGCTGATCCATTGTCAGTCCTTCACCAACCGTTATTTGACTGGCGTATACCTGTTGCTGTTTACCATTAAATTGATGTACTATCAAGTTGAATCACTTCACATCACAGATGCCCTGAGTTGACATCTGTCGGATTTTAATCTGTTGTTTGCCAAATTCTTCTTATTAATCGTACACTCTAGTCAGAGTGGTCGTGGTTGCAATGGCGGTGGCTCCTCGCCGTCACCGTCACTCTCCAGGCCAGCTGCTCTTCTCGCGATGCTTCTCCATTTCTGCCGGTCGGTTGCATTGCGAGTACACTCTACTTCGGTGGACTGCGTAGCTTTTCTAATGAGGTCGGTCCAACGTGTTGGTGATCGTCCAGGACTTCGCTTCCCTTCTACACGGCCATGCATATGCTGTGATAGGCTCTCCGTCGAGTGCTCTTTTCTTGAGATCTGCGCAAAGAACTTCAGTATTTGCAATTTCCCAGTCGACGATAATCTATCTCGTATATGAATCTCTTTGAGGATAGAGTTGTTGGTTGTTTGTCAAATACGTCATCACTATTTTGATGACACGTTAGCTAGAAAAAATACTGTACACATTACATACTAACAGTACTCAAACCGAGAATGTGGACATATTTATTTTCCCATCCAATATTTATAGTACTGATGTAACAGTAGAGCAGAAATTACTTGACTAGGTTTTAATAAACTTAATTGTAGGTAAAGACTGAGAATGTTTATACACAGAAGCATACTTAATTTCTTTTAGTGCACACCTGAACTAATACTAAAGCATCAAAAAGGAAGAAGTAGGTAATCACTTCCATAAATAAAATTAGTCTCAATATTTGTCTTACTAATTTCTGTTGTTTTTTTTTAAAAGGTCTATATGATGTCGACTAGTCATATCATAACTGCTCTTGCACTGAGTACAAGCCAGTGGTGATTTTGATAGTTGCCGTTTTATTTAAACTAAAAATCATATTTCGGAAACGTTACCAGTCCTATCAAATATTGCTTATTTTTAATGAAGATATTTTTTTTTATTTATCGATTAATTTTCGTATGCTGGATCCAATTCTGTTATACGCTTACCAAAATTATACTAGTTTTATCAAAATGTTCATATGCACGAACGATATTTAACGATATTGATCTAGAACCTAGAAATACTTGCACGCTTTGACAGCAAAAATGGAGGACCAAATGTTATTACTATCATAAGACCACATGTTTGTATACCTATTTTGCAAGAAATACATTAATTATGAATATTCGGTTTTTATATTTGACTAATTTTTGAACTCATAAACTGTACTTTTACAATAAAACCGCCACCGGCGCAATCTATTTTTGAGGCTACTTTGTTTGAAATATGAAACTGATCAATCAGTTCTCTCTTTGAATTATCTTTAGTTCGTGATAAGAAACTTCGGTCATCGCTTAAATTCAAAGTCAAATTATTTCTTGGGCTTGTAACAAAAGTGTTATATTAGAAAAACCCTTTTCAAATTAGTATTTTTTGTTATGTTTGTACTCCAAGCTTTTTCTGTTATAAAATACAATTTAACGTAGTTTTTATTAATTTAGATATAATATATTCTATTTATTTATGTCATTTTTATATCCAATAACATAATAAATAATAAAAGGATGTCGTCAAACTTATGTCAATATTCATAATAATGTTCAAAAAAGGCCAAAATAGAATAATAAAAAATATGCCAATCCACTTATGGAAGAAAGTAGAAAATATGATCCGCTGTTCCATTAGATTAGAACGAGAATTCAGCAAGATCTATTTTCATCAACTCATTCAAGGCATAAAATGGGTTTCTCTCAAAGAAACGTTTACTACGTACGTTTACTCTCGACTAATAGTTTTGTAATATTATCGAGTGGTTCATTTAACATAGTACAGATTTGTTTATATATATTTTACGATAATTGTCAACGCTCATCACTGCTTACGTCACTGTCCAGCGGACAATTCAACAAAGTGTAGACACTGCTCTGCAGTTGCGAAAAATAACGTGGGTGTTCAAAACATGACATCTAATTACGTTGGCACATACAGATCGCTGATAACTATATATATTTTTATAATAATCCTTAACCGAATAGTATTTTTCGGAAAATGTCTTAGGCTTACTCATTTATCAATTCATGAATCTTATTGATGGAGTAATTTCCATTCTCTCTATAATCTAATAATAATAACCATAATAATTGAGAATCTAATAATTGCAAACAGATTACTCATAAATTTATTCGCTCTAACGCACTATACGCGTTTTATGAAAAGTAAGTGACTTAGTGGATTCTAATTAGTACGTTTCGGAAATTTCAAGCATAGTGGCATTTGTCAAGATTCCTCGACTCTTCGAGTTTCTATTCACGTCAAGGTTACTTGCTGCGTGTCCGATCGGTTGATCTCTCATATATGATTTAAATTTTCTCTATGAAACTCGAAACTACATCAAAACTGAAATTATAACCTTATATCATCATTAAAAGTCAGGTGCTCAGGTTCTGGGAAAGTCCGATCAATGATTCTGCTATTCAACGCTTAACATAATCACATTAAAATGATCATTAATCGACTGGATTAATCAAATCCACTAAAATACAAGATCTGTGCACACTCTTGCACACCATATACATATTATACAAAATTTAGTTAATCAAGTTATTTTGGATTAAATACAGTTTGGAGCTTCTACTTTCCTTTGAATAGGCTTGACCTGCTGCAGTTTAAAACGTTCATGGCTGGAAGCTAAGTGTTCCGTGACCGGTTAAAATTATCATCCTGAAACCATACCTTCATGGTTACAGCTAAAACATCATTGAATAATTGAACTTCAATCTTACAGCTCACTTACATGGTTGCAGCGAGAACATCATCAAATCTTCAAACTTCGACATCGTCAAATCTTCAAACTTCAAACATCATCAAAACTTTAAACTTCAAATATCGTCAAATCTTCAAACTTCAAACATCGTCAAATCTTCAAACTTCAACCTTACGACGCGCCTATATGGCTGCGGCGAAATCATCATCAAATCTTCGAACTTTCCTTACGGCACACCTACATGGCCATACTTCTTTAGAATATTACCCTGCAGCTCATCTACATGGTTGCAGCGATAACATCATCAAATCTACGAACTTCAACTTTACGGCACACATACATGGCACTCTTTGGAACATTTTCCCTGCAGTTCACCTACATGACTGCAGCTAACAAACTCGTAAACACTAAAAATCCTTGAATTTAAAACTTGCAGTAACACTAAGGGTAGTTGTTAACACTAAGAAATGCACTTTAATTTTCAGCACTGTCGATACTCTGATATCTTAGTGCGGCTTTAAATTCCGCCTCCATGATTACAAGGCGTCAACGGATAAATATTCGCGACAAGTTACCGGTACACAATGGTACTATTTCTGAGGTTATACATGCCTTTGAAATTCAATTAAGATTTTAAGTCAATCGAACTATGTTATCTCTGTATAATTCAACTTCATAAACAGACTTCTGTATTAAATATTTACGCAGTGATACTCTGGTAAATCCATCAATATTGTAGCTCTACTCATATAAAATTTCGTTTGACACACTTATGTGGTTCAAGATCTTACAATAGTTACGTCACAAAGTAGTTATAGTGTTGCAGGTGGAGATACAATACCAAAATTTCGCTTCATGGTATAGCATACTTACACGACTAAAGACAGTGCTACTAGTTGTAGTAGACTAGTTGTCGTACTAGAATATTTTACTTGCGGTACTTTATTAACCTTACAGAAAAATGAACACAGTACAACTCGCCCTAAATGGCCGTAACTGTAAAGACAGGATTCCACCAGTGTGCGGCTCTGTACCGCACAGAGTGCAGCATAAATGTATTTCTTGGTGAACTCTTACGGGCAGCACCAGCAAACTGTGCGCGCACTCTATTGGACAAACCGTGAACTTTTGTCGCGCACTCCTCGGTCTCGCGGCGTACCCGCGACAACGCACTCGCACACATGTTTACACACTAAACTGAAAGTAAAGCACATTTCCGAGGTATAAATGTTCGTGTACAAATGTACCGTACAGCACTCATACTAAAGTTACGCACTTCTGAGGTGGTGGACACAGGCAATCTACTATTGTGATCAAGTTCGCGCACTGCAAAAGGTCTGCACCAAATTTTTATCAACAAGTGTTCTGAATCTGAACACAATTTTAGTGGAGCCCAACCTTAACAGCTAGATAATAAGCTGTTAAGTTTACCATAATATTTTATTTGCATTACTGTTAGCAATATTCTAGAAAAACTACATTTAGAAGCTCGCTTAATTGGCTGTATTGATGTAGCCCAGTTACCGAATTAAAATATTTTACTCGCAGCACTTTACTAGTCTTCTAGAAAAATAACACACTGCTGATCGCTGACACGGCCACAGACCGATATACCATAGCCATTGTACTATTAAAAACACTACTCTCACCATCACACCAAAAAAAATATTACCACGCTATGGTTCCTCTGAATGGCTGCAGCATAATCATATACAAAAAGTAAAAATGGTTCTCAAACAAGAAAAACATATTTTCGTATACTTGTCTCTCGGGATGTTAACGAAATAATTTACTAATGACTTACTTACAACAGACTTCATTTCGTTTAAATTTCGATAAAATTATCGGGGAGTAGCCCCAACCACACTATCAAAATTTCATTAGGTTATAATAAAATCGTCGGATTATAATCTTTAATCGCTGTGCTACAATAAAATAATCTGGGTGTAACCCAGATCACATCTCATTGCAGTATCTTAACAGATTCTGTCTACCCATATTAAGAATATCCCGTTATAATTATTTTAACACCCTGTTTCAACACTTTTAAGAACCATTTCCTCCAATTCGATATGCGTGACAAATTTTTAACATCAATATTCAATAATCGGAGGGTAAAATATAATCTCGCAGTTGACTCACGATTTTACCGGGCTCGGCTCGCAGGTTGATTGCCACTTCTGATATATAAAGAAAACTCCTTGTCTGAACTTTATGACGCTTTATTATTACTTATAACACTGCACTTATTTCACTGCACTGAGCGGTCTGACGCTAAGACCGCCTTTTTACTGCCGAGTTACGCCGCGACTACTTTTTCCGAAGGGCCGCTCGCGCTCGTCCGCCCGCGATATATCCCCTCCCCGGAATTACAACATCACGCCATCATCCGGGGTAGCGTTCATTCTGTTCGATCACCGTTCTCCAGAGTATATAAATTAAGAAAATAGCTGTGCTGCCACTCCGCAACACTGAAAAC
Source organism: Lycia hirtaria (assembly GCA_947563715.1). NCBI lineage: Eukaryota > Metazoa > Arthropoda > Insecta > Lepidoptera > Geometridae > Lycia > Lycia hirtaria. The sequence goes on along the minus strand of OX387383.1, from coordinate 37,930,649 downwards.
ACCGCACACCACATACAACAAATATTCAAATCATGACACAATAAGCAGATATACAATATAAAAAAAAAGATTTTTTTTATTAACCTATTCTGTCCCATTGTCCAGCGCGAATAGTTTCTTAACTCATCATAATGTTTACTCATAGAAATTAAACAACTTAATTTCAATAAATATTTTGATGTGCAATAAATAATTCTGATGACCGTATAAATACTTCTATTCTTACCAGTTTATTTGTACGCAGTTTAGAAACTACAAAAACATAAAGAGAGGGGAAAAAAGCTTAAACCGTCAAAGAAATTATATCCACAAAGAGAAAAACTGGAACGGTCCAAATAAAGAAGAAGACGAGCATGTTTTAATTTATTTGCAGATTAAAAAGCATTCTGTTGACAGCTTGACTATTATCACTAAGTTTATAGTATTTTACTTTTAAATACACCGTTGTTTTTTTTTATTACTAGCAATACTTTAATGGGGTATTACTAACTATACTAACTGTGCCCCGCGCTGTCACCGCGTACTGATGAAAAACTGTAATGATGATGATAATAAAATATTTTTTCGATTCGGCTGTTCAGCCGTGATGAGATAACAAACAGACAGACGACAAACAATTAGGTACTTTCGCTTTTTAACATCATCATCATCATCTCAGCCATAAGAAGTCCACTGCTGGACATAGGCCTCCTCCATGGATTTCCAAAAAGACCGATTGGAAGCGGCTTGCATCCAGCGTCTTCCTGCCACTTGTATGAGATCATCTGTCCATCTCGTGGCTGGTCTTCCTACGCCGCGTGCGCCGGTGCGTGGTCTCCACTCGACTTTTCAACCCCCGACCCAAAAAGAGGGGTGTGTTGTGTATATCTGTGTGTCTGTCTGTGGGTTCGAATGACGTGTGAAGAGAGTAGACGTATTTGTCATACAGTGAAGAAGTTCTTGTGCTAAATGTTGTCTACGTGGTATTATTTACGTTATAAGCTTATTAGGCTTGCTAGAAGTTGCTTCACTCGATTCGCATTGCATCATGTTAAAATGTAAACCAAAATGACCAAAGTAACAAACTTTCATTAGACATATTATACATCACATAAAAACTTGCTACGTATACTTTGATAAAGTATCAACGGGATGCAGCGTCACTCCTTAAAAACGTCCGAGCTCAATGAGATCTAATTAGACCCCTTACAAGATAAAAATAATTTCTATTTTCAAAATAATTCGAAGCGGCAAAATAGACATCTCTAGAGTTTTCTATCTAAATTAGGCTTTAGCGCGGCGACATAGAGTCTTTATATCAAGCATCGGTCGACCCAGGACACTATGTTTCTCAGTAGATGTTTGGCCTGAGAATGCGCGAGTGAAAAAATGGATCAACTACAGAAAACGTTCTCCTACCTCGGACGGACAAACATTTCGTCGCGGAGTCGGCGCCCTGTGAGCCGCGCAATCAAGAATCTCTCATTAACGTATTCTATCAGAATGTTAGAGGACTGAAGACAAAGCTCCGAACATGGTATACAAGCTTGTCACTCTCGGATCATGTGCTCGTCGCGGCTTCGGAAACCTTCCTCGACGGGTCAGTGGGGGACGCCGAGGTAGTACCAGACGGATGGACATTGCTTAGACGAGACCGTGCTTCCCCTTGTGGGGGAGTTTTGCTAGCTGCGAGGCCGGGTGTTACCATATGTCGGCGACCTGAGCTCGAGTCTAAACTAGGAGAAGATCTTTGGGCGTCTGTGACATATCGCGGTGTTTCTTTTATAGTTTGCGTCGTATACATTAAACCAAAAGCTATCGACGCCGTGTACATGAATGTATTTAATAACGTAGAAACATTTTTAACTGATTCAGACACAAGAATTTTTATTCTTGGTGATATTAATATGAATAGTGCATCTAATAATATAAAAAATTATTATTGTTACTTTTTGACATATTGTAATCTAATAGATTTTAATGGAATTTTTAATTCGCACGGAGGTATTTTGGACGTAGTGTTGTCGCAGGAGTGCTCTGAGACGGCGACGGCGGCGCAACCTGTTTGTGTGCGAGAAGCCGCCGACGGCTTCGTACCTATCGATGTATTGTACCATCCTGCTCTGGAGATAATGCTCCCTTTACGATTACATAACAGCTGTGCACGGCTACAGCCTAGTAACTTAGATACATCGCGCGACTGGAACTTTAAAAAGATGGATATACCTCTTTTTCACTCATTGCTTGCCGAAACCTCTTGGGCACCTGTACTTGAATGTAGTGATGTCGCAACCGCTACTGATATTTTCTATGATACTATCTATACATTATTTGACTTAACTGTTCCTAAAAAGAAAAGACAAGTAGCTAAATGCAACAGATTTCCGGTTTGGTTTGATGCAAATATTATAAAGGATATTCGGCGTAAAAAGAGATTACACAGGGTGTGGTTGAGGTCGAAATGTAATACATCGTACAAGTTATACACAGATCTTCGTAATAGCTTGAAGAACCGTATCTCAGACGCATATAAATCGTATACTGCTCTTATCGAAGAAAACTTACGGCTGCGCCCTCAGCATTTTTGGAGCCACGTGCATAGACTCAGATCCAAGGGTGGTTTCGAACCCTGTGTCTCGTATCAAGGTGTTTCTTTTACTGGGGTTGAATCTGCAGAAGCGTTTGCAAACTATTTTTCCAGCGTCTTTTTAAATAACACGCCACTTTTAGATGTTGACGAGTGTTCTGCATTAGGCTATCAAGGCGGTTACGTTAGTTTACCCACGGTGATCCCCCAAGATATCGAACGAGCCCTGAATAAGCTCAAAATAGAAAGCTCACTTGGTCCGGATAACTTACCTAGCTTTGTCCTTAAAACTGGTAAAAAACATTTAATTCTTCCACTACACCATATTATAAATCTTTCGCTTAAAAATGGCAAGTACCCCACACAGTGGAAATTATCAAGGGTAACCCCCATCCCAAAGAATAGTAAAAAAACCGTAGTAGAGGAATATCGTCCAATCGCAATTCTATGTGCGCCTGCCAAAATCTTTGAGTACATTCTGCACAATGAAATATATAGCCAGGTAAAACAACAGATAGGCGAAGAGCAGCACGGATTTAGGCCGGGCCGATCAGTAAATTCAAACCTGTTGTGCTTAACAGACTATATATCTAGCGCTATGGATCGTGGATCACAGGTTGATGTAGTATATTTCGATTTTCAAAAGGCCTTCGATAAAATTGATAATGATATATTATTGCATAAGTTATCTACGTTTGGCTTCACTCGCGATTTCTTAATTTTTATGGCCGATTTCTTGAGGGACCGGTGTCAATATGTGAGGCATGGTACATATGTATCTCAACCATATTGCACTAGTTCTGGTGTAAGCCAGGGTTCTGTCACTGGTCCGTTACTCTTTCAAATGATGATTCACGACCTACCTAATGTACTATCTACCGCCAAATGTCTTTTGTATGCGGATGACCTTAAACTATTTTTTGAAATTAAATCTTCTAGTGACTGCCTGAAATTGCAGGATGATATCAATCAAATTTACGAATGGAGCGTGAGAAATAAAATGACATTTAATATAAGTAAATGTAACGTCATGACCTTTGATCGTAAAAGAAATCCAATACAGTTTGATTATCATTTAAACAACGTACCTATAAATAGGGTTAACTGTATCAAAGATTTGGGGGTAAATTTTGATCGCAGTCTAACTTTTCATGATCATATATCAGAACTCGCAAAAGAGTCTTACCGGCGCCTTGGCTTCGTCCTACGGAATGCTAGAGACTTTAAAAATCCTGAAGTAATTAAAACATTATATAACTCCTTAGTTAGAAGCAAACTTGAATCGAATGCTTGTGTCTGGAACCCCTATCATGTCACCTACGCGCGAATGCTTGAAAAAGTCCAAAAGGCCTTTTTAAGGTCACTGTATAAGAAAATTTATGGTTACTATCCGTTTCTGTATCCAACTAAATTCCTGCTCGGTCAGCTTGGTTACAACTCTTTGGAAGTTAGAAGGATGTTAGACCAGCTAACTATCTGCTGTAAGGCGCTTAGGGGGTCCGTCGATTCTATACGTCTGCACGACTTGCTATGCGTACTGTTCGTACCGGACGAGCCCGGGGTTCCAGCAAACAGACGTGGTCGCCCACATGACCTGTTCCACGTAGATCGCGGTCGCACAGTAGCACGTTCTATGTCGCCCCTGAATCGTGCCCGTCGCCACTTAAACGCACTCCTTGCTGCCAACCCTGATTGTGACATCTTTTGTGATAACTGGAAGACTATTTTAAGTACCTCCTTGACTTATTGTGAAAATCAATTGGATCAATGGGACAGGTGTAAAAAGCCTGATGATTCATTGGACTTTGACGATAACCTTTGAGTTTATTGACTTGGTACTCTGAGTACTTACCCGAACGGTATATTTTACTTTGTATGACATAATTATTTTGTAATGACATGCTAGGCGTATTGCCCATTTGACATTTTTGTATTGACATTTTAAATGATATTGTATTTATATAATGAATATTTTGTAATCCTCAGACATTTGTTTAAGACATTGTTTAAGAATAATTTTTGAATATTGTGAGATAATTGTAATTGGTCTTTTTCCGTTTTTATCTCAATAAACGAATTTATCATTTATCATTTATCATTTATCATATTCGTAAATTTTGTTTCAGTCCTAACGTCCTCGTGATGGAAAGACATTGTACGTTTATGTAAGCAATGCCGTCTGGCGTTAAGGCAGCCGATTCTCAAGAACCGCCCCGAAACTAACAAATCGAAGACCAAGCCGGCGAGTTTAACAAGTCGTGCAATATAAATGAATACAGAACTTAGGGATTGGGAGAAAAAGAAACGACGGTAGGGAGGAGATTTTAATTTTAAATGGTCTAGGATGGAGCAACCTTTGTACACTATGCTATTATACTGGGTAGTGTGTAAATGTCTGCTTCTGTGACGACACTTATCATTAGCAAAAAAAACAGACAAGCGCAAGTCAGACTCGCCCACCGAGGGTTCCGTACAAACTAGTATATAAAAGGGGGGAAATCATATATTTTTTTGTATTTTCCTTCATAAGCCGAAAAATATACATCGTAAAAATATTTAAAAACCTGTTTTAACTTATGCTAGTGAAGCTCTTTCATATGATACCCCACGGTTACGATACGGTTATTTCACTTTAAATTTTGGACCGTCATTCCTTGCATAAAGACACTATTTTTTGTGATTAAATTAAAAATGTCCAGTTTTTGGATTTTTTCCTATATTTGTACTGTAAAACAATGCTTCTTGCCAAATTTCATTGTTCTAGGTCAACGGAAAGTACCCCATACATTTTGAATCCCTTGTGAGTGTCGAAATGTGCGTTTTTTACGATATATTCAACTGTAACTTTTTTTTACGAAAACTTAGAAACTTTATTTTTCTTTTTGCAGCAAGATAATATTGATCTGCGTATATGGTTTTAATTTCAACTCGATACCTTCACGCGTTCCCGAGATAAAGGTCTTAACACCCGACGGACGGACAGACGGACAGACAGACGGACAACAAAGTGATCCTATAAGGGTTCCATTTTTTTCTTTTGAGGTACGGAACCCTAAAAACCAATTCACTCGCGATTTAAAGACACCCAGATTATAACTATCGGGAAAGGCCCACTCAGGAAATGTATTCCACAATCTAGCAGTCCGCACGATGACGGTGGAATTAAAGCGTAATATTTAGCAAACGGAACTCTGAATTAAACGAATAAGTTTAGAAGACAAAAAATCACCGACATTATAAACAGCTGGCCCGATTTTAGTGAAAAAAAATCTAAATCTAAAAACGATGTTATTATTATTCCAGCGCTGTAACGCTGTTTTGTTTACTTCACCAAAAAATGTGACAATAATTTTGCTTCAGATAGCTCCTCTGGTACGTAAGTACATACAGCTCAATGGTCAAACTTATAACACCCCTCTTTTTGAGTCGGAGGTATTCGAACTATACAATCAGTATATATCTAATCAATATCTGGCAACCCCCGTCGAGTATCACTCCTCAACTTTCAACTTAGTTTCCAATTCAAATACGTATTATGATTGATCATCGCCAGTACGGAAAGTTTAGCGAACCACATAATTAAGTGGTGAACTACGCTTTTACTTCCCTCTAGCCCGTATAGTAAACAAGTTAATCTATAAAATACATATTTAGGCACAAACTAGTGCAATAATAAATCAAATCAAATCAAATAACATTTATTTCCGTAATACAAGCTACATACAATCGTCCATATAAATTAATTACAGTCACAATCGAAACTTGTAAATGTACAATAATAAGTCGTGTAGCAACTGCTCTAAGTTAATACTTGTGCTGCAGTTGTTACTTGCCTTCTAATAATCCATAGCCGAGGTACAATTTGGTGTCCTTTCATAGAAGCTGGTAAATGATAATAAAATTATTGTTTAAAAAACTAAAAAAACCGACTTCGAAATAAGCAATTCGATTACTTGGATGATATTTTTCAGATGTTTCGTTATAAAACCAAAACATTGAACTGGTTTTGATAAAATGTATATGGAACACCTCTGAGGAATTACTCGTGCCTACCAAACAAAAAAGTATCATCAAAAACAATTCATAGTTGGGGGAGTAATCGCAAACAAACATACAAAATTAAGCATACTGTCGATTTGAGAACCTTTTTCTTTCTGAAAATCGGTTTAAACTATAAAGAATCGAACATAGAACCTCTTCCTTTTATGGAGTCGGTTAAAAAGTGCTCACAGTTTTAAAAAAATTAACACAAACTCGACCATCTTACCACTTTTTACTACAAAGTTCGTGCAATTTAATTTTTTGTGAGAATTTCATTATTATTATTGCAAAAAATTTAGCCTACGACACTCAGAGAGTGGAGAATTAATCTGACGACACCTCGCACATCAAAATCGTTCAAGCCGCTTAGGCTGTATGAGATAATATAGTAAGCATATATGCATACATACAAACATACATACATTAGAAATAATCACCCTCCTCCTTGCACAGTCGGGTGAAAATTATCATAAAAGGATACAGATTATTACAGAAGTACCTACACGTTATCAATATAATAATAATAATTTGTTTATTTCAGAATTAAATTCCAATGAAATAAATTCCAAAAAAATATCAATCCATTTATCTGGGAGTTCTGGTTTCACAGTTTATGTCACGGTTATAATACTCCTCGTTTTTTTTCGACAGAGGTTAAAAAATATTCTCTAAAAAAACCATCATTCTCATTGAAATGAAACAAATTTTATCGGATTTATATATTGTATATTTTCCATAATTGTATGCCCTGACGTTTCGAACACTTTGCAGCGGTCACAGGTGAGACTAGATGACATCTAGTCAATATATAAAATAATATAAAACAGACGCGATGTTGTATCACGAAAACCTTAGAAAACATTAACACTTCTGTTTTTGTTTTTTTGCATAAATACACTAATTTTATTAGTTTCTATTAGTTACATTATTTTATTTATATGAATAGGTTTAAATGTTTAAATTTACAAAAATTGTAACTTCAATATATTGTATTTGACCATCCCAAACAGTGACATAGAATCGTAAACTCCTGATATGAGGGTATTCAATATTCTAATCAGAACAAATAATAGGTATTAGAGCTTACTTACATAGAAACCTTGGCGTTTCCTAAACATTCAATTTAAAAAAATAGAGTAACAAGTCTCTCTTAATGGTCAAAACGAAATAAAATACTTCGTATCAATTTATGAATACACGGATAGTTTTCAAAATGAGAACACAACAAAACAATTCATCAAAATATAATTATTCCTCCACACAATCATCACTGAAATACTGGCAGTATACCAATCACTACTAAATATAAAATTTTAATAAACTTACGTTCAAAAATCGAAGCAGCACTCAATTAATCAACGTTTCGCACGACACATGCCTATCTCAAAAAAAAAAAAAATCCAACAGTTATTTTCACCTTAAAATCTTACCAAACACTTTGAAGTCTAACAAAACAACCACAACACTAACCACTTCTATTAAAAAGTTGGAAACGTCACATTCAAAATTGGAATTCGAACACACGTGCTTTCACAGCCGAAGCGAGCGACACATCCGGTTTCAGCGGCATTCGCGAGACGACTGAACTGAAAATCTCTGAAAGGTGTATTTTTCAGTGACAAATGGAGATGGATGTATATTGGCGTCCCTTTTAGGCGCGAGCATTGAATGCAGTGCGGGTTTAAAATACAACGTGGTTTTCTTGATTGAAAATTAAGCTCCGCGTTAAATGTAAAAGAAGAGGAATAGTGAAATAAGTGCTTGTTTGGACGAACACATATTATATTTTTTAATTGCCTACCCGACTACCGAGAAAGTTGATCATGTGTTTAAGTAAAATTACATATACAAAAAATTGGCCATAAATCTTTATAGCTCAACATTATTGTTTCAAAATTTAGACTTGTTGAATTTACCCTAAATAGGTCCACATACTAGAAGATGATGATGATGATTTCCAGACGTTTTAATTTAAGAACATTACAGTAGATATGAAGTTGGTTACTTGGTGCGTCCTCTTTAAATAAGCGATTTTACAAGAAAGCAATAATTTTACATTATGAATTTTATTTCATAGGAATAATAGGTTTAATCGAAAGCATACTGAAATGTAATACATAAAAAATGAAATAATAATAAATATTTGGGGACATTTCACACAAGTACCTATATTTCAATCGGTCAATAAACTTCACCTTATTGTATAGGGTGTCTTTAAGAGGTCTCTTAAAAGTATTCGCTTATAAACTAAAAAAACAGACTTCAAATACGCAATTCGTTTACTTGAATGACATATTCTTCCAGTTATTTTGTTATAAAAACCAAAATGCAGAACAGATTTTGATAAAAATTCTATGGGACCACCTGGGAACAAAAAAGATTATTTTAAATCAAATTTAAATTCAAACTGTGTAGGAAATAAAGGATCTTAGAATATGTACATGTCTCAACAGTTTCACCCATTGCGGACATACACTATTAATAGGAAACAATAACAAACTATATGAAAACTAATATTGAAACTGCAGTCAAAGTTGTTGTTATTAGGGGCCATTCATTTATTACGTTAGACGATTTTGGGGGAGGGGGGTCGACCATGTCTTATCGTCGGACCATGTCCATGTCGGTTTATTCTTATATTTTCTTATATAGGGGAAGGGGGGGGGTTAAAAACTAGCAAAAATAGTCTTACATTAGTACATTATGATACAAGTGTGCTAAGTTTGGTCATTACATTCGAGGCGGAATTGCAGCCCGATCCGAAGGCGAGGCCGTAATAGAGCCGAGAGTGTAATGACCATAATGCACACGCGTTTCATACGACGTTTTACAACACACTTGCGAGGAAAAAACACCCGTTTATAACTGAAATATTTAATTTAAGTAAAAACTCTTTGTTGAAATTAAAAAATAACTGTAAAGTAAAGACACTAGTGCGTAATAGAAAAGTCAAAAGCACGCGTGTTTTATAGGATACTTTTCGGCCATAAAAACGGTTGAATAAGGGCCACTTTACGAGCAAGTGTGTTGAAAAATAAATGAATGGCCCCTTATAACAAAATAACTGGTAAATATCATCTAAGTGCCGTAGAAAGTGATTAGCAAGTCGCGTGTTTGTTCTACCTATTGCTTAATTTGAAGTTGGTTTTATCAGTTTCTTAAACTATAAATATTTTGAGCACTAAAAACATTTTTTCAAGATAAACCGATAAATATGTAAAACACTTAAGTCATAGTACAGAGGTCATTGATTTCATTGCAAAATGATCTAAGCATACAACCGCGCCAACTGCTTTTCTTTTATATTACAGCATAACCTACAGAACCCTGTCATATTATGCGCGTGTCACCACTTATTTATGAAATGGAATACTAGATATTTGTCTATAGTTTTATCTGCGTGCAGTACCTATATATATAAATGAAGGATAGTCGTAATATTGCTCCTTGACTCCTGCCTCCTGCGTTTCGGTCTTCTATTTTATTAAATCCCATAATATTTCTGTGATAATAGCGCACTTATGTTGTTTACGACAGGATACCTAATATTGTTCCCATAAATTGACAAGTATGATATGTAATAAGTGTAATATTTATAGTTTAAAAAAACTGAAAATACTAATTTCAAAATACGCGATTCGTTTATTTTGATGAAATTTTTTCGGATATCTCTATATATATTATATATATATATATATATATATCAATTGCTGTTCGTTTGTCTCGCTAAAACTCGAGAACGGCTGGGCCGATTTAGCTGATTTTGGTTTTGAAATGTTTGTCGTAGTCCAGGAAAGGTTTAAATGGTTATTTATTTATTTATTTTGATAAAATTCATATGGGATCACCTCGGAAATGTTATACACCTACTATATTTTATAAATAAGTACTATATACTATAAAAGTCGTAGACTATTATTTATTTTAAAGTAAAATATTTAAACATAATTAGTTAGTTTTAGCATAATTGGTCAAGAGGTTATCGAGGTACAAGTAAAAGTTAAAAGAAACTTTAAACACAAAACAAATTCAAAATAGGTACTCAATTCGTTTACTCAGACGACATATTTTTCCAGTTATTTTGTTATAAAAATCAAAATACTAAACCGATTTTGATAAAATTCCTATGGAACCACCAAGAAAATATACACTTTCAAACAAAATAAAAATTACTCCAAATTGGTCCAGGTGTCTTCGAGTAATCAGGGAACATACATAAAAAAAGATTGCTACGAATTGAGAACCTCCTTTGTGGAAGTCGGTTAAAAATAGTATGAAATCTCGGTTAAAATAAGAGGTTGTTTGCTAAGAAGTCATTTGTCGCCAATTTTGATAATATTTGATAGAAACACACAATATTGGTATTTAAATAAATAAATAAATATTTGTGGACATTTCACACAACACCATCTATCCCAAACTAAGCAAAGCTTGTACTATGGAACTAGATGGCTGATAGAATTCATATACTTACATATACTTTTTTTTGTAAATAAATGTTTGCCCAGGGTGGGGATCGAACCCACGACCTCGGCACAGCAGGCAGACATACTCCAACTGAGCCACAAGGCCAGTCGTTTAATTTAGTTTATTTGTTAACATTATTTTTAGGATTACAAGATGCTCGTGGAGACGGCCACTAATGTATTATTGAAAGCATTATCGGATAATTGAGTATTAAGCAATCAGAGAACGGACATGCACGAGACATGCGGTCTGGGTTCAGAGAGGGATTTAAAATAGATTTCAGTTGTGTTGATTATATCATTTAAAATGTTTAATTAAAGCTTTATATACAAATAAATAACTAAATAACTAAATGTATATATTATATACGCAGATCCATAGTCTCTTGGTGCAGAAAGTCAAATCTCTCAGTTTTCGTTAAAAAAGTTACAGCCGAATATGTCGTAAATAATGCACATTTCGACACTCACAAGGGAATCAAAACCTATGGAGTACTTCCCGTTGATTATAAAATATACATAATTTCCCCCTTTTATCTACTAGTTTGTACGGAACCCTCGGTGGGCGAGTCTGATACGCACTTGTCCGGGTTTACCAACCTCTAGAATAAAGAACATGTCAATCCTTCGACAGTCGTGTAAAAATACACATCAGAATTATCTGTTTTGGTTGACTTACTTAATGTTATTTGACGTGTAATATAAAAGAAATAACTTGTCAACAGCGGGTTGGTACTCCGCATGGTAGGGTTCCAAATATAATTTTGAAACATTTTGGATTTAGTGAAATTTTGGAGAAGTATTATCCCAACATAATTTACTTAACTTTGTTTGAATCAAGATGGAATAAAGTGATGCATGAAATTAAGTTGACCGAGTAAGCGAAGCGAAGCATTAACTGGCAAAATTTTCTATCTTCTGTCCGGATGTGTGTTGCTACTCGCGTACAAGTCGTATTTTTAACTAATCCTGACGGAACTTGTTATGTAAGTTTTACAATTTTTTTGTTTTTTTGCCGTCAGGGATTTTTGATGAATGGGGTATTCCCTGTAATAAGGTGTAATATTACTGTGATACAACTTACTGACGGATTTATAGTTTGGTATTCAATTCTAAACAAAAAATTAAAATATGAGCAAAATTGGTCAAGAGGTTGTTGAGAAAAAGGTTGAGTTGTGAACTCTGGGTTAATATCAGCCGATTTTGATAATATTTGGCAAAAACTTTCAATTCTCAATTCTGAACAAGAGTTTCGAATAGGAGCTGAACACTTCGTGAGAACAGATTGCTTTTAACCGACTGTGTGAAAAAGAAGGTTATACTTTTCGACTGTATGTACGTTTACAAGTATATATGTATGTATGTGGGTATGTATGTGGGTGTGTATGTATGTTTATATATGATCACCTACAAGCCTAAACGGCTTGTCCGATTTTGATGTGCGAGGTGTCGTTAGATTCGTCTTCACTTCCTGAGTGTCATAGACTATTTTTTTTTATAATAATCATAATAATTATTATTATTATTATTCATTTATTTCAGACATTGTGTCCATATACATTGAGATTACAAAATTATAAAATTAGTTAAAAGTAGTTTGATTACAAAATAAAAAAATAAAAATACTAATATGTCATTCAAAAATATAAGAGTCAAGAATTACAATAAATTAGATAAAAATTAAAAGATGTCAAATGATGAAAAATAAATGTCAATAAATATTTTGAATGTAATATTAGAATACACATAGTCACAACAAAAAAATAAATCATTTTAACCTATACTAATAATACATCTCTCCAAAAATAAAAAATAAATGAATTTTTTCATAATCTCCAACGAACTTTTTCGTAATAAACAAGTGATTTTACTAGAATTATTTTAAGGAATGAGCGTTTATAATTTGTCCTCGCAAGGTCTACTATTCGTAATACAACTAGTATTATTTATGAGAATCCTTACATACTTACTTGTCGTAGTGCACGAGCGAGATAGCACGCTCTATCCGCATAGCCCCTTAAGAATATAAGGAAGGTAACATACTTGCAGTTGGAATGTATGGGCCAACTTTGTTTTCGACCACAAAGTCAAGTTTATCTTTCAATCTAATGTTACCGGTTTATTGGTTTGTAAAATCTAGTAAGTACTTCTTGTTATTGAGATAGCCCCTTCCTTCAGGTATTCTACGTTGCAAGTGTAAATTTGTAATTGTATTATTTTTACCCGACTGCGTAAAAGGTATTCGTATGACATAACCACAGACTTATGGTTACAAAATTACAATATCGATGCATCCGTTTCAGAGCTACGATGCCACACACAGATACACAGACTTACAGATACACACGTCAAACTAATACCTTACACCTATCTTTTTGAGTCGGAGGTTAAAAAGATTACATTAGATAAGGTTACTTTTTTATGTTGAGAGCTTTTTAGGGTTCTGTAAACCCTAAAAAGCTCTCATAAGAGCTTCCCTAGACAACTAAATGAAACTGACATCGTCAAAATTTCATCAACTGTAAATGTCTGTCTATCCAGTTCTTCTCTCTCGCTCCATCCTTGTAGAATATGTCTGAGTGTTTCTATACATAATAAGTTAGATATTTACTTAAAATAAAAGTACACAAGTATTCTATCAGCTACTTGGTTTCCATGGTATAAACTTTACTTAGCTTGGGACTAGATGTACCTATGTGGAAAAGCCCAACAATGTTAAAAAATCTTAAAAACTTACTGAAAGCTTTTTTTCATAACGAAAAATACAAAATCAAACTGTGCCTGATAGTATTTCTTTAGATAGAAGAATGCCAAAAAGTTTCCCAAGCGCCGTTTTTAAATCAGGTTGGGATTCAATAAAAGTCAAAAGCACAATTTAGTTTACAAAAAAATTTCTTTCTTGAACTCGTTTGTTTCTTAAACTAGTTGGTTTGTTTTATATGTGGTAAGAAGGTTCATTGATGGAGAAACATTGATGGTTCGATTGACCGTCTAGGGAGCCCTTTAGCTCGATATGACAACTCACATTCAAGTGACGTTCAAACAATATTCTGCTAAGTGCTTCGTGACAGCTTTTAACATTTTTACCATTGAATTGAATGGATGTGGAAACGTAGGTATTATCTTGTGAACATTGGGCCTTACCGAAACACGTTACTTGACTTTAACCATCGTCGTAAGTAATCTGTCTTCTTTCCGCGACTGTTATTATGTGTCAAACATAAGTTGACAAAATATGTTAAGGATTGCTTAAAGTTAAGTAACGTTTATCGATAACACAGATTATTCTTAACTAGGTTTTACCAACCCTTTTCCGTGTAGTCACATTATACATTACTAATATACGGAACACCCTCCGCCTCCCGCTTATCTGGGGTTTCTCACCCGCTCTCCACGCTCGCCTTGTCATTTGCCGGAGTTTGCCTGCACGGCGCATTAATTTGTCAGTCTAAGCGTTGCGTGCTTCAAGCGCTCGACCCAAATGAAGTCATGAGTGAGAACAACCACGTATATACTACAAAACCGTTAAAAAATACAATGACCGTCAGACCGCATCAGCTTACGGTCAAGAATGTTCCGAAGTTTCGAAACGTTACCAACTTAGCTCCAACTTCACAACTTACGTGTAATCAAAAGCAACTTAACTGTTATTAAATTATTTCCGAGCAGTTATTGATTGTTGTTATTGTTGGACTTGTAAACAGAAACAAGTGAAAGGTTAGCGATCATATTTGTTGTTACTTTATAAGTTGTAAAAATATGCCAACAAGTATTAAAAGAAAAACTAATTACCCGACTGCATAAGACCCATCTTCGTACTGTAGCTTACGCTTGATATGCTGTTGAGTGTACGATGTACGTTTTTGTGAGAAGGTATACGTAAAGTGTATAATTTATTTAAATGAACATTATTTATAATAGTTTTTGTAAAATCACTTATTTATTTATTTGATAATAGGCAAACAGCAGTAGCTGATGAGCCTATATGCTGCAGTGCACAAATTTACTGGTTGTCTTTTAGTATAATTTGTTCCTTCTTAATCCATTGATCCAGCTTATTTTTAAAAGAGTTTATTACGAAAAAATTCGTTGAAGGTTACGAAAAAGCGTTTTTTTTTTTTGCCGGAATGTAATATATTACAAAATATATATAGCCTATGACACTCAAGGAATGAAAACGAATCTAACGACACCTCACACATCAAAATCGGTCAAGCCGTTTAAGCTGTAAGGGCTATATAAAAACATACATACAGACACACCCACATACATACACTTGAAAAACATAACCGTCCTTCATGCGCAGTAGGGTATAAAGATAAAAGTTTAAAACTGACATAATTCCGCGAACACCGTCAAGAAATGCTATTTAGGGAACTAATTTTTTGAGCTGTTATTTAAATATTCGAGATGTTATTATGATCAGTTCAAAAACATATTGAGCTTTTATTTAATTTAATGGCGGTTGATTAATTATTGCGACAGTAAAACATGGACAGTAATAAAAAATCAATTAGTCGGTAATTTTATCATATAATGTCAATTCTAAAAATTATTGAGCAGTCCAATAACTGAATGAGCGGTAAAAATGATGGAAAGTTATCTATGTATATAGGTATAAGCAATAATTTCTTCAGAGATCAGGTTATGTTTTTTTTTTTAATACAAATTTATTGATAATAATTTTTACCGCCCATTTAATTATTTTCCTGCTCAATTATATATTCACTGATTCATTTCATTATTTTTTATTACTCATTTTTGTTTACTTTACTGCTTAGTTTTAACTGCTAAACTAGTTATTAAATGTGCCATTTACAATTTTTAACTTACCAAAACTGCTATTTACAACTGCCTCTTTAAATCAGTGCCTTTACTAATTCTAGTGAACACAGAATGTCTGTGGGTGCCATTTCACGCAAGTTAAGATTTCAGACACGTTCCGTTCAGCTGTCAACTGCAACCCGTAGAATAATAACCAGCCTGCACCGAGCAAACCCGCAAAGCGATACAATAACAAGCTACTTGTTTTACTTATTTGGTTAAACAACTGAAAAGCTTCAACGACAATTTTTGCAGTAACAACTTGGTTAGGCGCGCTGAGTACTTTATTTTGTGGGTGTTGAACGAGACTAAGACTCGGTCACGCTCGGCTATGTAACGCTCGTTCGGGTAAAATCGGCTCGAGTCGACTAAGGGAGCGAGAGAGAAATAGTCAACACGTCACTGCTATACCTACTGCTGTTAAGTATTATTAACGTCGCCTTGATGCAGTTTTCATTTCCGTCGTGTAGTCTTAAACACACACATTTCTACTAAATTTAGGAATAGGCTTGCAAAAACACCTGATGCTACATGATAAACAAACAGACACTGGAGTAATGCTGCAAGGTTTCCGTTATTTCTCTTTGAGATACGGAACCCTAAAAGGTGACAGAAATGTATAAACAACAAAAAAGACTTTCCAATCACTAGCCGATTCCAAAAGGCTAGCATTATTTTTGTGTATTGTAATGTAAATCAATGAATCTAAAGGATCACCATAAAAATATTGGTGGATAAAGTTTTAATTTAACTCCCAATTATCCGAACTCGGAGGCTTAATGCATCGAAAATTGGATTTCTGTCTGATTCGACGGATTCCAATAGCTGACACACGGGAAGGTAATTTGGAGAAAAATGTTATGAAATTTACTATTGACTAAAAGATAGAACTCAAGTCAAAATATAAGTATAAACTTTTATTAGAACAATGAAACATTCTGACGATCATTTTAAAGAGTTTTATAAAAAAATATTCAACTGTTTAAATGATCTTCATTTTGTAACTGTTACGTCTGATGTGATATTCAGTGTACGTTTTCACAAAAAAGTTTGGGTAAAGTTATTAGTTATTTAGTAATAGAAGTTGACATAGGAAGACCAGCCACGAGATGGAGAGATGACCTCATACAAGTGGCGGGCAGACGCTGGATGCAAGCCGCGCGCCAATCGGTCTTTTTGGAAATCCATGGGGGAGGCCTTGTCCAGCAGTGGACTTCTTATGGCTGAGATGATGATGATGATGAATAGAAGTTGTTCGTGAATACACAATAAGGGCTTATTCATAACCTTTGTTTTGTCAGAAAAAATGCTTATATTCATGTAATTATCATTCAAATTTCCACCAGCTATTGTTATAGAATGGTTAGCTTTGTTAAAATTGGTAGTCAGCTAAAATAATAAGTCTGGCATTGAACATAGATAAATAATTGCCTTTACGTTGTTTTGTCCATAAATCAAGGGAAATAAGTATGTACTGACACTGACAACTGACATAGCAATATTTTTTTAACGGAATTATCGCTTAATTTCAATAAGTAGCTATCGCTAAAACTTAAGAAAACTTTATTGTATACAAACACAGTTTACGCACCTTCTGTGTTAGACATGCAGCAGTTAAGACTGTCATAAAATTTACAAGTCATTATGTAGGCCTTCGATACGTCATAGTGATGTGATTACAGTGCCATTAAAAGACGATTTATGGACTATTTAAATAGCAGACTTGGTTTAGCTTATACTCGTGATAAATTCTGAAGGCTCTCGAGCTTACACTAACGTCGTCATCTCGATTACAAGAGGTCTAATGCTGGACATACGCCCATGGATTTCCAAAATGACTTGACGGAAGCGGCTTGCATCCAGCGTCTTCCTTCAGTCGTCTGTCCATCTCGTGGCTGGTCTTCCTACGCTACGCTTGCCGGTGCGTGCTCTCCACTCGAGAACTGTTCCATCGGTCATCAGTTCTGCGTGTTATATCCCTGCCCACCTACCTTTATATGTAAATTGGTCAATAATATGTTGAACAGACTACAAGTCCGTATGTCACCGTTTCCTATCGGCCGTCGCTCGGAAAATTGGCGAGAAGGTATTTCTGTTGGAGTTTTTCACTTACCTTTTGGTCTACGGCGTTACTTACTTATCTAAACACTTGAATATAGCGCCACTGTAGCATTTCCTATACAAGGTACCTATAAATAGATTAGTTTCATATTTTGATTAAACATAAAGTAAGTTGATAGGTAACTTCCTTTTGTGGCAGACGTTTGAATCTATAGATATAGGTTAGAGTAGGTATTCTAGCTATATCTAGGTTTCCTAAGCACTTTATAAGTCTTTGCGAATTAATAGGTACCACCTACCCAAGTTTGGAGTTTTTTTTTAAATAAGCTAGGTCTGCGTTTGACCACATATTCACCTGATGGAAGAAATGATGAGCGCTTGCTTGCTTGCTTGCCTAGGAGATTTCTAATCTTTTTTTCTCAAACAACCTCAAGAGAAGAGAAAAGAAGAAGAGGGCAAGAAATCGCTTTTAGCGATAAGGCCGCCGGTTATCACACTAGATTTGTTCTCTGTATAATTGTTTTTGTTTAATAGTGTACAATAAAGAGTTTATCTATATATATAAGAAAAAAATCTAAAACGGGAATTCTAAATTATATAATCTCTATCTGAAAAGTAAATTCTGATTGGTGTTTTTATAAAGCAGGTCTTGCTTCTAGGCAAGCGTGCTGCATCGTAGACCGCAACGTCACCGAACATCAAGCGAATTGGCGGTCAAGTGCAAATTTATCAATGACAAAAAACTTTTTCAACCAAAAAGTAACTCCTAAAACAATAAACTTTTATCTCTATATCCTTTATTAAGTAAAATGACAAAATCAAAGTAATGTAGGATATCAAAGTAAAGTTGGAATGTTTCAGGGGAAGTATGAAACTTCGGTAGTTACCGTCAAATCTCTCACCTGTCGATGTCTCCGGAATCTTTATCTCGCAAATTTTTTATGTGATTATAGATAAGGAAAATATCTACGCGTAGTTCATCCCGAACTGAGATTCCATGACTTTACATTTTTAGAAAGTTTATTTACTTACTTTTAATATTTATTTATTTTTTTATTACCGTGGTAGCTCCCCTACACATAAAGTGAGAATGATCTTATCGTTTAAAGGTGTTGTTAGAGAGAACATTTATATTAAAAGAAAAACAAAAACTCGACTGCTGATAATCGGGTTTTAACCGACGAAAAAACGGAGGAAGTTCTCAAGTCGACGCGTATATTTTTTTTTATGTATGATCACGCATAACCTTTTACAGAATAGTCCGATTTTGATAATTATTTTATTATTGGAGAGGGTATATATTAAAATTGGTCCTATATAAATTTGGAAAAAAAATCCAACCCTAAGGGTAGGAAAACAGGGGATGATTGATTGTTCACTCACTGATTGTAATGTATGAGCACGCATAACTTTTTACAGAGCAGTCCGATTTTGATAATTCTTTTTTTATTAGATAGGGTATACCTCGAAGTTGGTTTCATTTAATTTGGAAAAAAAAATCTTAACCTAAGGGTGGGATAATAGGGGTGATTTATTGTTCCCTGTCGAGTTGTGTATTATAATGTAGGTAGCTATTTTAAAAGTATTCAAAAATTAAGCATGTAATTAGTCATTAGTAGAGTAAAGCTACAAAAATTATAAAATAAAAACTTTTTACAAAAAAAATTATCCTCCGAAAAAACTGAAAAGCATAAAATAATAAACCTTTTTTATTTAACTTTAATAACTAAGTCCTTAAAGTAAGTATAATGTAAGTATACCTAATGTAAGTATACCTAAGTAATTTTGAGGCGGCGTCAAAAATTAGGTTAAATTTAAAGAAATAACCAAATCAAATTAACAATGAAATCTCCAGCAATAAACATTGACATACCAAAAAATGCGCTCTCCGCACGAGCACTCGCAACGCAACGTATCACGACTCATAACTGACAACTGACTCATAATTACATCATAGTTATACATAGTTCATACTGTTCGTACTGACTCATAGTTATACTTACATTACTTTAAGGACTTAGTTATTATAGTTAAATAAAAAAGGTTTATTATTTTATGCTTTTCAGTTTTTTCGGAGGTAATTTTTTTTTGTAAAAAGTTTTTATTGCAGTCTAACCTACGATCTTATTTCGCTTATCGCTGTTGAGTGTACGTTTTTTGTGAGAAACTATACGCAAAATCACCGTAAAAGGTTATAAATGCGCATTACTTAAAATAATTCTAGTAACTTATTTATTACGAAAACGTTCATTGGAGATTATTTTTTATTTTTTCGCATTTTTTATTTTTGTAAGAGAAATATTATTATTATTCCAAAAAATACAGCCATATGATATTAAGGAAGTGAACACATATGATATTAAGGATATGATATTAAGGAAGTGAAGACAAATATTACGACACCTCGCACATCAAAATCGGTCAAGCCGTTTTGGCTGTAGCAAGTTATACATACTTACATAAATACATACATACATACAAGTTTGTTCTGTGTCTGGGTGTTTTTGTGTGTCAAGTATATATTTACAAAAAAGTGTATTCTATCAACCATCTAGTTTCATAGTACAAGCTTTGCTTAGTTTGGGGCTAGAGGGTGTTGTGTGAAATGTCCACCAATATTTATTATTATTATACATAAATACATACAAACAAACATACAAACACTCGAAAAACATAACCGTCTTTCTTACACAGTGGGATAAAAGTACAGTGGGTGTGCAAAATAATTTTTCGGTTTCGGGACCCGTTTGCGAAGTTTTAAGCTGACAATTTTGGGTTTGTACTTCAAAGTTCTCATGTAAAAGAAAACCCTGTCTAGCACTGATAAAGTAAATTTTGAGGTCAGTGACGTTTCAACACGCAATTAATAGCTATCATGATAACGGACCATTGAATTGACAAATAACGCAGTAGTGTGAAACAAACGACAGAGCTCCAACTGGCGCATCGTATTCCACGCAATCCAATATGTAGTTAATGCAAATACACATTAGCATTGTGTCTTAATTACTGCAGAACTTATACTTCATAACAATACAATCATTAAGTAGTAAAATCATTAGGTATAATAATACCTATAATCTTCTGAAACCTCAAATATACATTCCCAGATACATTCGAAAAATAACCCTCGGTGCGTGGTCAAAAAGTATCTGTAATAAATAAAGTATATATTAATTAATTATCTATTAAATAAAGTGTAAAAATAACTAAAGTATCTATTAATAATTATAGTTTAAATAAATTGCCAAGTGCGTGTCGTGCCGCGCAAAGAATTCCGTATTTGCACATCATAATAATAATTTATGTGAACTTAAAACAGGATCTTCTGTTATACGAACGTAACGAGTTAACAGGTTAGTTTAAATAAAAATTTGCAGTATATTTTTTAAGTTAATCGACTGTTGTCCGATAACTTGTAAATTGTACCTAGCCGTGATAGTTTTCCTTTTAATTTCGTCATATAAGCTACAATCATGATTTTTAGGGTTCCGTACCCAAAGGGTAAAAACGGGACCCTATTACTAAGACTTCGCTGTCTGTCTGTCTGTCTGTCTCCAGGCTGTATCTCATAAACCGTGATAGCTAGAAAGCTGAAATTTTCACAAATGATGTATTTCCGTTGCCGCTATAACAACAAATACTAAAAATTCAAAAAAAAAATATTGGGGGGTCCCCATACAATAAACGTGTTTTTTTCGTATTTTTTTGCTCAATATTGTGAAAATTTGAAGCGTCTACCTGTTACCGTTTTTACGGTAACAGGTAGACGCTTCAAATTTTCACAGAATATTTACTTGTATATTACCTTTCAAAATTAATAATTAAATAACAATAAAGTAAATATTAAAGGGGGGCTCCCATACAACAAACGTAATTTTTAAGCAATTTTTACTCGATCTTAATTAACAGGTAGAAACTTGAATAATAATAATAATAATAATTGTACCGCAGGGGCGGCTTTGTGGCGAGCCGTCGGTGAGTGGCGACACCGCGTACCCCGATGTTTCCCTGGGGCTAAATGAGACCCCTGACCTCCAGCTTGCCTTAACCGGCCGGCTGGATGGTGGAAACTGCAAGAGCTAAGAACCTAAGCTCCAGGGTGGAAGTGTTAAAGGGCATAACGCCGCTAGTAGCGTTTAGTGAACGCGCAGCACACCTCTCGACACCCTTAGCCACCCACACTGATGTTGCTTCTCCGGCGCCAATATGCGGTGCCACTATGGGGGGCCCATCTAGTGGGTGGCGAGTCATCACCTGCCTAGGTATTTTTGTATGGTGAGACGGAATTGGCAGGTGCCGTTTTCTCATCCTGGTGCTCTCACACAGAGGTACTTCATCTTACCTGCTGTGTGAGAGCATCAGCCTATAGCCTAGTTTAGTTAAGTCACTAACATTCCATCACAATAGCCAAAATCTGTCAAATTCCATATTGTACAATAATCCATTCATAGTCCATCCATATACCCAATCTGTATTTTTTATTATACATTGTAAAAGGGCCTCTCAGTGTTGGTTCCGGCCCCACTGATGCCTTTCAAAGGTCCGGGCTTAGACCCGTGTATACATTTGAATAATAATTGTTTATTTTGTTTCCAACAAATTTTACATAAAAAAAAATATATTTACATAGTAACTTAAAGCATGAATATTTGTAAGTAAATATTTAGAAATATATTAACTATAAAAATAAATACCTAATCTAATACATAAAAACTCACAAAATGAAAATAATCCGTGCATCTAAACGCGGTGAGAGCGCCGCGCCGCGGTGTGGTGGTGACGCGTGCGCCAGGCGGTTGCTAAGCAACGGCCGCGCGGGTAGCGGGGGAGGTAACATCACGGAGCGAGCCATAACCACGCGTATTCGCGCGAGCGTCGTCATGCTGCCCGAATGTGTATCGAAAACCTACCTATAAGTTTGCAATTTACTACTTGGAATTTCGTTGATTTCTCGTTATTTTATAAACAGAACTAAACTTTGTAGTATTATAGATGATAGTACGGAACCCTTCGTGCGCGAGTCCGACTCGCACTTGGCCGATTATTTAATATCTCCAACATCAAGCGTTTAGCCGGTAGAGGGCCTCCTCCTACCAACTAAATACTTGACTCTGATATAAATTATCATTCCGAACTGAATATTTCGAAAATGGATTCCTAAATATAAAAATGGTTTTTGCGCACCAATGTTTTTTTGATTACCAACGATACCCCAGACGATAGGGGTAAATGAGAAAAAACCTCACTTTACATGTAGGGGAGCCACCTCAAAAAATATTTTTTTTATTACTTTATTCTATAAGCAACTTTTTTGACGTGATTGATAACTATTGCCAAATTACATCTTTCTAGTACTAACAGTCTTTGAGCAAACTCGCGGACATGGCGAAACTATAAGGGTTCCTCGTTTACTATGGAACCCTAAAAACTGAAAAACCAACTTCAAAATGAGCATTTTTTTTAAAACCAAACTACTAAACCGATTTTGATGAAATTTGACAGAAACATTCGATACTTAATTATGAATAAGATTTTCAATTATAAGCAGCAGACCTCTCGAGTACAAACTTTGTCCCAGCGAGGTCTACTGTTCCTAGACCTACTAATAAAGTAATCCGATCTATAGCTTGTTTGAAATGCTACTCAGTTATATTGAAAGATATTTTCATCTGTTTTCATCCATTTCTTAATAACGAAAAACATTTATCAAGTGGAATAGCATCTCAAAGCGGCCGCGGAGTGCTCCCTAACTTATTATCATTAGGGCGGCTTCGGACCGACGTGTGCCGTAATGAGACGGAAGAAGGGACCGGCGCGCGGGGGGGGGGGGGGGGTGGTCCGGGAGTGGGTATCACTTGACCCTTAGGATGAAAATATTCCTCCACTATTATGGTTTTAGTTATCTAACCCACATTTGTTACTATCTTGTTTTTGATGGCATGGCTGTAAATCTTTTAAATTTCTACAAAGTAGTCTGCAATATAAAGGAGTATGAATGGAGTGGTACATTTGTTTTAAAATTGTAAGTTGTATTGTGTAAGTTATTAGTTGTTTTTTTTTACATAAATGGCAATTCATAATTTAGAAATAAGGATTGTGTGTACACCCTGAGTATTCATGCATTCATCATCGAAGGCGTCTTCTTGCGGCGGCGTCGTGAGGTAGATCGCCCTCTTCCCTAACATATGGTTGTGGCAGACGATGGCTGGTACGTACGTCATACTCATGATCAGATGCTGGTTGCGGGTCGCGGGTTTGCTCGTGGTATACACGCAATAGAGTAATTTGTTAGATAAGTAAAAAAAAATTGTCTTCCCGTAACAATATTTAAACAATAATGTGTAAATCTGACAATTAGTAATCTGGCACTGTATGTGGAGATAAAAATATATATTTTTATGCGACATTCGCCTTTTTATTGTCAGTTGAATTTTTTAAACTACTTTTTGATTGAATGTCTTTTTTGTCTTTATTTCAGTAGATGAAGTTGGCACAGCACGGTCTTTCACTACTTTGCTCTATCAGCCGTCATCTCTACATTCAGCCACATACCATCCTTCACACACGTTCTCAGATCACCCTCTCCCGTTTCTACTGCTTACCGCCATGTCTAAGACCCTTTTCCACATCAATAGTTATCACCACAAGAAATACCTATAATAATGTTGTTCCATAAATTCATTTGATACGACTACACCAAGGTTCATATATTTTCGGCCGTTCTCCTTTCAATGCCGTACAAAATAATCAATCACAACATTTTGTACAACGAGAATATAAAATGGTAAATACACAGTTCGCGTGAAACCTCCATTCTGTTGAACGTAAACTAACCGAAAGTGGGCATAAAAGTATACCCGGTTATGACGTCACACCCCCGGGACTTAGCTACACTAGTCACTAAACTTTTAGGGTTAAACTACACTACGATTAGTAACGAATCTAGTCTGCAATAATTAAAATCGTTAAGTATTTCACATATTTTTTTTAAAAGAACCAGCTCGCAAGCATCGAATCAGCCAAGAGTACCGGTTGAAAGATATCGAATCAGTCAAGTGTATCAGCTGAAAGACTTTGAATCAGACAAGAATAACAAGAGTATCGGCTATCTATGAGGCTTCAAACCTGACAAGCGCAAGAGTACCACAGGGCCAAAATGGATGGATAAACTGATTCAATACCTGAATTCAACAAAAATAAAAATATATTTTAGCCTCGGCCATACTAAGTTGAGCCCTGGATCGTACTAGCGCATACTTACATAAAAAACTTATACCGTATTAATTCGTTTCGAGAAGTGTGCGCAAGAGCTTCACGACTTCGTTCCACCCTCCCCATTCACTACAGCACTAGCAGAAAGTAGGCACATTACCACCCACTTCTCATTGAAATGACAAAGATCCGTACACAGTGATATCGGTCCACGTTATTAATGCGTACTGCACATGAATGTAATTCTAGGCCATCTCTGTGTCCTGAGAGCTACAATCTTGGAATCCTCAAGACTATATAGTTATCTTCTAGATTGACGAGCTCCATCCTCGGTCACTCCGTCGCTTAACACCAGGGGAGTTGGTGGTCAATCTTAGATCTATCTAACATAAAAAAATATCTTCTGTATATATACTTCAAAACTATCACCCCCCTCTTAGACAGTCGAGTAAACATACTAGTGCCGTTTTATTTTTATAGAAACTAAAACTTTTAGAACCTCACATTTTCACAATCCAATGTGTAACCTACTCTCATTTCTCGCTGCACGTTGCCAAACCTAAATCAACCTTATTGGAAAGAGATTAGGTTGAAAATAACGAGAAAAAATAAAGAGTTAAGTTTGTAAGAGTTTAAAATTGGGATCTATAAGTTTTGGTGGTACTTACTCTGAATTGTGTTTGATACGATGAATCAAGTCAAGAGCGATTTTGATTTCACTCAACTAAATGTAAATTTACTAAATTTAATTTAAATTTAATGAGCCCTGTTTGTACAAACTGTCCCACTGCTGAAAACGGGCCATCTTCTCATTGTGAGAAGGGTTAGGCCATAGTCTGCCACGCTGGCTAAGTGCGGGTTGGTAGACTTCACACATCTTCAAGATCATTGAGAACTCTCAGACATGTAGGTTTCCTCACGATGTTTTCCTTCACCGTTTGAAGTTGGCGGCAATCAACAATACGCACATAACTTCGAAAAGACAGAGGTGCGTGCCGTGGGATTCGAACCCAGGACCTGCGGATCGCAAGTCAGACAGTCTCACCACTAGGCTGCCGGAAACTAACAAACTTATGGAATCAGAAACTCGTGTCAAGTAAAACATCTGAAATCACGCAGTTCTGTGAAACGTATTCGGGCAAGTAAAACTCAAACAAATGTATTTCGGATTATAGATATCAGAGAAGTGAGAAATGAATTTGTTTATTTAGATAGACAAAATATTTTAAAGTATGTTTTCCTTGGTATCTCTTAAATTGAATGAGGAGTAGGAACACATGTTTTTTCACAATTCCGTCGCCAGTATACCCAAGTGGTAACTGAATAAAACATTTTTTTTAAATATTTCTTGTGTCTAATTAAACAAATTCATTTCTAGCTTTTCTAATATCCCTAACCAATGATGTTATATGTTTAAAAATGTTGTGATGCGCGAGAGAGATAGCTGCGCGCGCTGAACTTCAGTGAGGGTGTCCTTAGCTTGCTTCACTAGTTCGAACTTTTCTTAACTTGCACCACTCCCCCGCGAGTGAAGGTGCTGCCTACATTTAGAAAGTTCTGATGGCATTACCTGTAGACCTGAATACCTAGATATTAGAGGCTCAGCGCCTTAACGTTGTGTTCAGGCCTTCTTTATGGCCTTAACTCTAGCTTTAGTACGCTCTTACTGACACTGGGGTGGTCACAATTTGCAGTTATGTTCGCAAATGGAATATGAGATCTTTCATTTTGGTTTAGGGTTCAGTAGTTAAATCTAGTACCTTTATTCTGTCCGTCTGTCCGTAACTTGTACCCATTGTTAACACCTTACCCAAAAAGAGGGGTGTTATTAATTTTATGTGTGTATCTGTATGTCTGTCTGTAGCATCGTATCTGTATCAGCCAATTTTGATCTAGGTTTAAAAAAAAGGATTTCGTCGAAAGAGTTCTTAGCTATATTTCAACAAAATTGGTTCAGCCGTTTTTTTGTGGGGGGTTTATGAGTTTTTTATACTTTTATTCAGAGAAAATCTGTGAAGTAGGTGTCTTTTAGAAATAATTACACAAAGATGTTGTAAAATTACGAAATAAAACATATTTCAAAATGAAGAGTAAAAGGTGCGGTTGAAAAAACATTCCATCCCCTCACACGTATGGAGTAAAGAAGGGGTGAAATGTTTTCTCAACCGCAACTCCCCTAGAATAGCACTGAATAGGTCTTTTAAATTAACATTAAAGTACATAAGTTGGAATGGTTAGATTAGACAAGCTAGTTAAAATATGCTAAAAACTTTCATGATAATTATTTTGAATTATCTGTGGTTACAAAGTCCATTACCTTCGTTGAAAAATGGTTTTTGTCTGAAGTAGTTTATTTTTTTAATTTTATATGTTATTATTTCCTCTCCTCAGTGCTTGTTTGAGCTATCTACCATAGGTAACATTTTTGCTCTATTTTTTGAACAAGCTATATTTGTAAGGCGTGAAAGTCTCATTTTATACATGAGTTTATACGAGTATGTATGTAACTCATGTATAAAAACTCATGTATATATAATGTACGTAACTCATATATAAAAAAAGCTTGGTTCCTGTAAAATTTTACCAATGGTAGATAGCAAAATCAAGCACTGAGGCGACGATTTCTAACTGATTTAAAATCCTAACTTAAAGTTATAATAATTATTATAAAAGTGAAAGTAACTCTGTCCGTCTGTCTGTCTCTTTGTTACATTTTCACGAATCGATCATTATGAAATTTGGTTCAGAAACAGCTGAGGACCAGGAGATACACATAGGCTTCTTTTTATTATCATCATCATCTCAGCCACAAGAAGTCCAGAAGTCCACTGCTGGACATAGGCCTTTTAATTATCATCACCACTATTTCAGAACGAGAATACATTTATTGCTTCACTGTGTACAAAAGTTATAAGTATTAAGTAGACAAGTCTCATCAGCGTACCCATCGGGCATGCGATATATTATTATTATAGTAAGGTAAAATAACTACGCATACTTAAGTAAAAATTATAAAGCAATAACAAATACAGTAATTAAAATAATAGGACTGCGGAAAAGCAGTTCTTGCTAACGTGTTTAAGCATTAAAACTACTGAAATATATATTATTTGCCTAATACAAACATACCTAAATAATACATTAACTAATTATAAAAATATTCTTTTATATTGTAAAATACTTTTGAAATGAGCCAGAATTGTAATTTAATTTTAAACTGTGATACATTTAGTGAGTTAAATTTGGTAGGCAAGTTGTTATATATTTTAATGGCGGAATAAAACGAGGTATTGTAAAACATGGAGTTGATTGCTTGACGTTTCATCGATAAACGGGTAAAATCGCGGGTCGCTACTAGTAATATAAAAACTAAAATACATTTTGAAATAAAACTCATTTGAACGGATTTACCGCGTATAGTTTACAACGGACGCTGCAAAGTGTTCGAAACGTCAGCTCGTAAAATTATGTAAAATATACGCGACTAATCCATTAAAATGTATTACATTACAGTGAGTAACGGTCGAGAAAACCTTAGAAAACATTGAAATACATTTTTATATCACGTAATTATGAAATCATAACAAATAACTAAGTTATTTCCCGAGATCTCTAACGGCTGCTTTAAAATGATAATCCACTGCTTCCGGAATACGCATCCAATCATTTATTTAATATCTAATTTGCATTAGGGAGGAATGACTTCCGATATTATCTAGCGCAGTAGAGAAGAGACTTTCAAGAGGCGAGCAGGTCATTTTCTTGATAGTCAGTGTCAGGATGGTCCACAGGTGAACCTCCCTGAACTCTGAACCTGTTGTGAAATTTAACACAGATACCAGATTAAAAAACTCCGTAAAAAGTTTCAATCAATCTGATTTATTAATCAGATATTCCGAGGTATAACATTTAAACTTTAGGTGAGGGATGCTCTGTCTCTCTCTCGCGAAACAACAGTTTGTATTGAATTAATTCTTGTAGCTTTCTTATTTTTGAATGTATTGTAATTTTGTTTTTGACGTGAAACGATGAACGCCAGCTGCACGCACGAAAAGCATGACTCATTGTCACGTTCCGCCTGAGCCGAGAGTGCAAGCGAGAGCGCGTAACAAGCGATAGAGAGACACGATCGGCCTAAGCGTTTGGCTTGTGACGCATATATCATGACGTTATCACGTAAAATTATCGTCCGTAAACCGACTTTAAAGATAACCATTTTTTGTAGAATTACTACAAATAGATTCACTATTTGTGGTTAGCTGTTTTATAGCTAAATACAAATAAATCATGGCATTAGCTACGGATTTTACCATATACGAGCCTCGACTCGTTTTTGGCTCATTATAAATATATATAAACATGTGCCTAACCTCATTCACTCCAATTATAAAAGAGTAATGTAACGTAAGTATACTTAAATACTTTTATTTATTTTTCCTGTAAGCCCACGTCGGTTCACATTTGCGGCATACGGTAATTACAAGCTGTTACTGAAATTAATAAGAGTAGGTAATCTACGAAAGGAGGGTAGATTTAAACATGCCCCCCCCCCCCCCCCAACCTCTCCCCGCCCCGGGTTACCCAGAAGACCACCTTTGGCCTAAAACAAAGACACTGCTTTAATTAAACTTAAATAAAAAAGGCTTGATTTGAGCGAGTAAAGAAATACGCTGCAGGGTTCTGTAGGTATTTTATTGGCTGAGTGAACAAAGCGATCGAAAGTGTCTGCATCAACTAGCAATTTTTCTGTTATTCAGTCCGGATGTTAGTTAGGTAATACTCGCGTATAAGTCGTATCGTAGGTTAAACGGTTGTAGAAGAAAGGTAGAAAAGATATGATTTAGAAAAATCATATCTTTTCTTATTCCTCAGCCAATTTAAAAGATATCGAAAAAAAACTTGTTTTAAAATATTTCTCCTGTCTAAATAAACAGATTTAGCTCTCACTGTTCTAATATCCCTATTCAATAATTTTATATGGTTAAAAAGGTTGTGATGCGAGAGAGAGAGAGAGAGATAGCCGCGCGCGTTGAGCGAATCCTTAACAGATTCAGTTTCATGATAGTGGTCTTACTTATTTCATGTGGCAGGAACCCTAAAAAGGGTTGAAGAGTATCATTTTAATACATCGCTCTATAAATCAGTGGACTTATTGCTCATAATCTTGCACTAATTAATTTTTGTGAGGGATGAAATTTATAAGGGTAGCTTACGGGATAAAAGTTTTCTTTTATTTCAGGCTCATCTTTTCAATGTTACAAGTTAAATGGGACCAGTTTAATTTGGCCTTTTCCTTGGCTGTGATTTTTAAATAAAAAAGAATTTATAAATGTGTTCTAAAAGATTCATACTTATTTGTACGTTAATGAAAACGTAAGCGGACTTTGTAATTTTACAAGCTTTTGTTTAGAAAAATTTAGACGTTTTCGGTATTTGAATGGACGGATGATAGATCTTGAAATTTTGGAAATAAATAATCATTGATTCAATATAAATCAATGATTATTGCTCATCTGACCCGATCACTTCACTCACTCACTTTCTTCACTCTTGAAGTTGTTGACGAATACGTCTACCTAGGACAAACGGTCCGATTAGGCAGGTCCAACTTTACGAGGGAGGTCAATCGTCGTATCCAACTCGGCTGGGCAGCGTTCGGGAAACTTAGAAGCGTCTTCTCGTCCAATATTCCCCAGTCCCTCAAGTCGAAAGTTTACAACCAGTGTGTGTTACCAGTGATGACATACGGCACTGAAACGTGGTCCCTAACTATGGGCCTTATAAGGAAGCTCAAGGTTACGCAACGAGCTATGGAGAGGGCTATGCTCGGAGTCTCTCTACGAGATCGAATCAGAGATGAAGAGATACGTAGACGTACAAAAGCCACCGATATAGCACAGCGGATTAGCAAGTTGAAGTGGCAGTGGGCAGGGCACATAGTACGTAGAACTGATGGCCGATGGGGCCGAAAGGTTCTCGAGTGGAGACCACGTACCGGCAAGCGCAGCGTAGGAAGACCAGCCACGAGATGGACAGATGATCTCATACAAGTGGCGGAAAGACGCTGGATGCAAGCCGCGCGACAATCGGTCTTTTTGGAAATCCATGGGGGAGGCCTATGTCCAGCAGTGGACTTCTTATGGCTGAGATGATGATGATGATGATGATGATGACCCGATCACGATTAGATATTTACAAAGTTTATATTGATGTGGCGAGTCGCCCCCTTCAATAATCTTCCCGTAACGATAAGTAGTAAACAATACATATAACCAGCCAGACACGGGACAAACATCCCAAGCTCAGCAGAAATGTTTGCCCTTTCTCTGTACATTTATTTTGCCGCTTTAAAATAATTTGAAAATGTTGTTAATTTGTTAATAATTTGTTTATTGTTTTTGTACTCTATTATATGTCTATATATGATAATATGTACCTATATCTGAAATAAACCTTTCAAATTTCATTTGAAAATCAAAATTATCTTTTTAATATAAGTAGTCTAAAAGTTGTCGCTTTAGATCTCATTGAGTTCAGACGTCTTGACCGCTGCCGCTGGCGCGAAATCCTTCTCAATATAATATCGTTGCTTAAAATCACTAAACACTCAAGATAATCAAGGGAAACAAACATAATATTGCAGTAAGAGAAAAACAAGTCCATTTGACTTATTCCTTAAACAAGTAAAAGTTAATGCAATCACTAAGAGCAGTAATTTGATTTGCAGCTAAAGGGAAACCAACTTGGTCCAACCAAGTTTAATTATAGAACTACCCTCGGGAAAGAAATCCAGAGGGTGGTAAATAATAGAGGTCATTAAAAGTGCATTAGCTCGAGGGGGGGTAGTGGGAGAGAGGTAAATCGGTTAGAAATGCAAATTTTATAAGTTATGCACTTTGTGCAACGTGTCTCTCTGTATGTAGGGAGGGTGTGTATTTCGCAAGTATCAGGTATCAGGATATTTCTGAACTAGCTAAAATAGCTTTGATTTGTATAAATTTATTTCTTTAATTTAATTTGAATGAACCAATTTTGATAAAATTTATATAGGACCACCTTTGTGGTATTACCTTACCAAACAAAAAAACATACATTCGAATTGAGAACCTAACCCTTTTTGAAAGTCGGTTAAAAGTCAGCTGACACGGAACACCGAACTGATGTGAAACCAATGGTAATAAAACCAGAAATACAGAAAATAAATATAAATATTTTTTCTCTTTACCCGCTTAAGGTTGTCTGGAAGAGATCGCTATTAGCTATAAGGCCACGTTTTGTACCTTTCTAATGCCTTAATTATGTACATAATGGTATTTTTAAATCACCTAATGGTGTCAATAAAGTGTTTTTGTATTGTATTGTAAATACACGTGCGTGTTCAAGCAGTGAATACGTCAAAGTACTTTAATAGATAGGCATATTAAACTCCAACTTACACAAAGTAACGAAGTACACAGTGTATTCGCACGCGCACGCGCGTGAATTGAGAGTGGTGACGTATTGAAGGCGTGGTGGCATGAAAGTAGCATGCCAATTTCCGTCACGGCATAAGAATTGGTTTTACCGCCAGAACGATTTTCTTATTATTGTAAAGATTATCATGGATACCCTAGCGCTATGTTTAGATCAGTATCTCAGGAGTCCATTGTTCTGAACAAATGCATACAGAGCAGTGTTCAAGTGTGTTCTACACAGAATAGGGGGGTGTAAGGTGAAAAGCAATGCAGGAGCGGTTACACTAACAATATGTTTAGCATAAAATAAAGATATGATAACAACAATATTAACTGAATATAATTTGTAGTAGTAAGACCGCTAGTATTCAAGTTAGCCTTTGTTTTTAATAGAGCGCGCAAAGCGTCGAGATTGCTGTAGGTCATTTTTATCTCAGTATTTTATCTCAGTATTTTTATCTCAGTATTTTATCTCAGTATTTTATCTCAGTATTTTATCTCAGTATTTTATCTCAGTATTTTATCTCAGTATTTTATCTCAGTATTTTTATCTCAGTATTTTATCTCAGTATTTTTATCTCAGTATTTTATCTCAGTATTTTTATCTCAGTATTTTATCTCAGTATTTTATCTCAGTATTTTTATCTCAGTATTTTATCTCAGTATTTTATCTCAGTATTTTATCTCAGTATTTTTATCTCAGTATTTTATCTCAGTATTTCATCTCAGTATTTTATCTCAGTATTTTATCTCAGTATTTTATCTCAGTATTTTATCTCAGTATTTTTATCTCAGTATTTTATCTCAGTATTTTTATCTCAGTATTTTATCTCAGTATTTTATCTCAGTATTTTATCTCAGTATTTTTATCTCAGTGTTTGGGTGAATGTTATTTTTTGCCAACTTCAAAAACAAAGGAGGTTAATAATTCCACTTCTTTTTAACCGACTTCCGAAAAGAAGGAGAGAAGTTCTCATTTCGATTGTATGTTTTATTTTAAGTTTGTTCAGCGATTACTCCGCCAGTTATGAATTGTTTTTGATGCTCCTTTTTTGTTTTGTAGGTAATACAAAAGTGGACCCGTATAAATTTTATCTAAATCGGTTCAGTAGTTTAATTTTAATAACTAAATTACGCATCTGGAAGCCAGCTTTTCAGTTTTTTTAAACAATAATTATTTATATTCTTGTATTAGTTACATTGAGACATTAGAAGCCATAGATAACCCACACATCGAAACTTGTGTAAATCATTTCTTAAATCGATTGAAAACAGTAAATAATAAAGTAGAGTAGAGTAGAGTAGAGTAGAGTAGAGAAAAGTAAAGGAAATAGTTTTGCTAATCCTCGAACCAACTTACTCACCAAACATGATGGACCTCTCGTGCATTCTCTCAGCGGCCGGCTATACGGCTGTTTCTTGCAACGACGTAATAAAGTGAAAGTCAAGTTGCACAGACGGTAAACTTATATTCTTATATTGAGGGCAATGCTTAAATCATCACTAAACTAATTAAAATTCCTAAAATAACTAAATTCAAAAGTAAAGGAAACTTGTATGAATATAAATTCCCTAAAATCTGGGGGCACGGCCGTGCCCGTGAGCATGTGAGCCTGCGGGTTATAATTTCCCTAAAAATGAAATATTTTCATTTTAAAAGACACTTGATTAATATTCCGAAAGCCGATTTGAGAATTCGATTTAACTTGATTTAACGATTCTTTACATTAAGAATATTTTTGTTTCTCATACACAAAAACCTTCTTAATGCCTAATAATATTTATTTATTTATTTAATTAAATTAATACAGTTTCCGGCAGCCTAGTGGTGAGACCGTCTGACTTGCGATCCGCAGGCCCTGGGTTCGATTCCCACGGAACGCACCTCTGTCTTTTCGAAGTTATGTGCGTATTGTTGATTGCCGCCAACTTCAAACGGTGAAGGAAAACATCGTGAGGAAACCTACAGGTCTGAGAGTTCTCAATGATCTTGAAGATGTGTGAAGTCTGCCAACCCGCACTTGGCCATCGTGGCAGACTATGGCCTAACCCTTCTCACAATGAGAAGATGGCCCGTTCCCAGCAGTGGGACAGTTTGTACAAACAGGGCTGATAAAAAAAAATTAATAATAATACGGTTGAAAACCAATTACATTAAATGAATCACATTATCGTCAAACTTATAAAAAACATCAAATAAATAATTTAAAAAATAAAACAAATTATTTAGTCAAAAACAGAGAAGAACAAATATATACATATATATTTAATTTCATTCACACAGACTCACAGAAACTCAAACATACTGATAGTATTTCCTTCCATCCATCCGCAAACAAGTCGCAGTGCGGGTTTGAATCCAAGAGCGCAACGCAAAGAGTGTACTAAGAATACGAGGGAGAGGCGAGTTAGCAATATATATATATCTAATAACCGAACCTTCGTAAATAAGAAGGTTTCTGGGTATAATAAAAGAGAAACCTAAAAAACCTAACTTAATTATTTGGACTTAATAATTATTCGGGCAAATGAAAACGGCTAACAGATTATAGAACCAAAAAGTCGTCAAGCAAAACATCTGGAATCTCTTTTTCGTTGAGTTTTGAGTGTTTTACATACAGAAGTATCTACAAATTTATAGACAGTTCAGTTTCAAGCAAAGAAGATTCAGACAAATGTATTTAGAATAATAAATAGGTGATTGGAACAGTTAGGGGTTATTTGACTGAATTTTTAATTGTATTTGTATTAGTTAATATATCTGTCATATTATATTTTACTTAGGTTAAATAATCATATACCATACAATATGATAAATAAATAGGTTATCGTGAAAGATACCCAGACCGTATGCTAATGCCCCAGTACCAAGGCGAAACCTATTTCAGCCTTAGTATTATCGGGACACCTCTCGCCATGGTTTGTGTATTTTCCTAATTAATGCTAATGAATTTAGGACAGCTACTTCACAGGGGCTAAGGTACTAAAATGTGTGCACAAGATAATTACTGTTTAATTCCTAAATCCCAGAGGATTACACTGAAAGGGTAACTTTTTAACAATGGGACCCTCAGCCGAAATTTAGGTCTTTTGTTTGTTAAATCAGCAATGTTAGGGCTAAGTAGATATGACTTCGGGCTACGGAGATGTTTTGAGATATCTATTTTACGCGTATTTGTGTAAAAAAGGGGAAAATATTTAAGGGTAGTACAAGGATTATCCTAAACATTTTATGATTTTAAGCTCTTTTCAGAAAGTAAGTAATGTCGCAGTAAACATTTAAATACTTATATTGTATATGGCAAGCATTCCGTAAGTCACAGCCGACGCGATAGTCGCGAGGCAATCAATACCGACTTGAAATAATTATCTCTATATGTCCACTACTCGTATTTTGACGACTCAGACGGGAATTGAAGCCGGAATCTTTTTTTTTTTAAGAAACTAACTACCACACTAATCTACATAAAAGTTAATCAAAATTGTTTACCTAACCGTTCGTTGTTTAACTTCGCTGATTTATTAAGATCGTCTAACTTTACTGTCCTACAATAATCATTACATAATCGATTTTCAATAGAATGCACTCAGGTAGCATGGCTACGCGTCGTAGCGGCTACGGCTGGAATGCGTAGTCACGTAGCGCCGTAGTAATATCGTAGCACATAAAGTCTGTTTCCCAACCTATCTCATAACATAAACTAGTAGTTCTATGCATAAATAATTAGTTCAAGAAATCAATTTGTACTTAAATGTAGTAAATTTGTAATTTTCCTCAAGTTTAAAATTCTTATTGAAAATTGAGTACCAAATATTTTTACCAAATAGTATCAAAATCGACCGGCAAATGTTAGTAAACTCTTACTCATTTTAATCTATGTACCCTTTTCATTAAAAAATCACTGACCATAAAAAAGGCAGTGGTAGTATGTCTTCCTTCTGAGCAGGTCGTGAGTTCGATCCCCACCTAGGGCAAATATTTCTACTGACCATGGATGCTTCTTCTTTTTCTGAGTGTTTTAATATCAATATATTTAAAAAAAGTATATAATTATGTATTCTAGCAACCAGCTGGTTTCCATAGAATAAGCTTTGATTAGCTTAGGGCTAGATGGTGTTGTGTGAAAATATCCTCCAATATTTAAGATCCAATGAAATCTTAGACGTCTTAACCAAGTTTCGTGAAAACAATACTTTCTTTGGTTCAATCTTAATATGGTGAATGGAACCCCGAAGGTTGAGAGCCGCTGTTCGGATGTGGAACGTGTGAAATAATGTTTGTACGTGCGGATATTCGTCCTTTGTTTAGAGTTTCGGCCGCGACTTCCCAACTGTCTGCTACTCGTCGTTTGATCACATTATGACACTCTGTTTGGATAGATAAATAATGTGTCATTGAGGGAGCTGCTGTCCGTATTTCATTATTTTTTACGCACGGTAGATCTACAATTGACCACCAATTTGCCTGATATTAAGCGACGGTGTGACCGAGGATGGAGTTCATATATCTAGAAGATATTCACTCTACCCTTGAATTCCAAAATTGTTGTAGTTTTCAGGAAACAGAGATGGCGGCAAAGAATACCATTCCTGTGCAGTGCGTATCAAGAACGTGGACCGATATCGCTGAGTACGGATATTTTACATTTCTGCTTACCTGTTTTACCCGCATGTAATGAAAGATGAGAAATGTTCTGAGACATTCTGTTTTTTTTTTGTTTGCGCTTGACCGCCAACTCGCCTGATGTAAGGCGACGTACGACCCATCGTAGACAGCGCGATAGCGTGCTTACCTAGATTCACATTCAGATATTTTATTGCTATTCCATAGTATTACAATGTTGGTAAATTAAATAAATGTATCTTATGGAGCCTGTCGGGCGCAGCAACATGTAGGAGAGAGGAGGACTACCTGTTTATAATATCTGTTCTTAATTGATTGACTTTTAATTTTAACATACAATTTTATTTTTATGTCATGAATTTCTCGTGTTTCCAATAAATGATTTGATAATTAAAGAAAATAATAATAATAATGTCTAATTATTTTAAAATGTCGGTTATGTTTATAAAAAAAGATTTAAAATATTTATGTCCTACCTAGAATAAACTTTGCGAGTTACTTATTGAAAACGGAATAGTCGTAAAATTAAGAGCACCTTTTGATTTTCTTACTATTTACCCGACTGCGCAACAAGAAGGGTTATGTTTTTCGAGTACCTATATATGTGTGTTTGTTTGTGTGTATGTATGTTTCTATATGAACCCCGACAGCTTAAGCGGCTTGACCGATTTTGATGTGTGAGGTGTCGTTAAATTCTTCTTCAATCTTTGAGTCCTATAGACACTTATTTTTTGTAGTAATTAAAATACAACTCTCGCAAAAATAAAATAATAGTTTTAAAAAAAATTAAAAAACACGCTTCAAATTATTGTATTGTCATTGACCCTCGATAAGCCTACAAAGTTTGAATGTAAACTGACCGTTTGAAGTGGGTCAAAATCAAGTCCAAAGGAGTCGGTTACAAACAAACAAACAAACATGCATACAGGTTAAGCTAATAAAAGCGTGTTAAAAATGCCCTTTTTTGTAACCTCCGACGATGACTTTGCTTGCCGCTTGCTCCGTCCCTCACGCACAATAACGCAATATACAATTACATGCACACCGTTCACAACAAATACTACATATAAAAGTACAAAAGCGAATTGAAACAATTCCACCTATAAGTTCACGACCATTATTATTCCTCGATTACGGTCCATCCAACTCTTTCCAAATAGTGAAATGCAAAACATAGATTTCCACTCTAAGCCCCGGAGTGGTTAACAAAAGTACCAACAATTCATGGTCCCAGCTTCCGGCTTCCGGCGGTGGCGCTGCGAGACGCGGCGCGGCGCCCGAGGACAGGTTGGGAATCCACCTTGATATGTGAAATATAGTTTCGATTCTATTGAAACGCAACCAACGACTGCAAACTATAGACATTCTAGCTACGCCTCGTGATTTAACCCGAGCAGTGATGAAAAACGGTGAGTTCTATGTGGCACAGGTTCTATGGAACTAACGAAAATTACCATGTATTATAAGCTCTATAGAAAAAATTACTATAGACACTTTATTTTTAATAGCTCTACCATAGAACTAAAGGGATAAAAAAATTCAACAGTTCTATGACATCACAGTTCTATAGAACTAATGGGAGTTACCGAATGATGATGACGATGAAAAGTAGCCTATGTCCATTTCTAGGTTCACAGCTATCTCTGTACCTCTGTAATTTTACAACGATCGATTCTGTCGATGTATCATGAAACGGTAACGGTAAAACAACGGTAACGGTAAAACAACGGTGAGGTAAAGATACATTCACTTATAAAATATTAGTTAGGATGGATTAGGATAATTATTATTATAAAATTTTTAACGTATTTAGCGCGTGGACGCTGAAATATCTTCGAAACGTCTCCTGCTAAAATATGCAAAATATACGCTATAAATATACGCTATAAATCCGTTGAAAATAACAATCGTTAAAAAAACTACCAGAAAATTACATTTTTTTTTTTCTAAATGTTAAAAATCGCTGTTTCAGCTTGAGAATCTTCGATATAACAAATATATACAAGTAGTATCTCCGTTTTTCATTTGACATTCGTAATGAGAATAACATAATTGCATTAATTATAAGTATCTACTGAACTTAATAATAATTATCCTGCAAACTGAGTGATTGTCGAAAACAAGAGTAAGTTTTGTGCTAAAGTATTGACTGAAACTCTGCTCTTTGCAACCAAAAAGTCTCTGCGTCAGGCGTCTGCAGATGTAAGTCATCGGTAGTGATATTGTGGGAAAATTTATCAACAATGCGTCGGAGTTTACGGGATTTACCTGGATATCCACCGGTTCATGTGTTGAGAGAGCGCTGCGTCTGTCCACAGTTATATCTCTGGTCATAGCTAAGACTGACTGAGTATGGTGATGTACATTTGTACATTTACTCGACTACTACAGAAGAGTATTACAATTTTAAACAGATGTTTTGACTTCGTAAACTCCAACGAACAAAAATAGAATACGCATTTATAATCTTTTATAGCGGTTTTGCGTATACTTTCTCACAAAAACGTACACTCAGTAGCGTATCAAGCGTAACGAAATCGTAAGTTAGATTGCAAAAACTGCTTTTCTACAGTCGGGTATTTTGTTTTTATTTTAATATTACATACTTGTTTTATCTATGATTCGCTTCTATCGGTAGTTTTTTTTAATCTAGTTTGTACGGAACCCTCGGTGGGCGAGTTTGCTCGCACTTTTCCGGTTGTTTTTACTGATTCAATCGGTCTTTAGACTAATTACATTATACAAGACAGATTGACTCGACAATATAAAAAGTAACTAATCGACTTCAAAAAGAAGGAGAATAAACAGATGTGAATGACTTTTAGTTTTTATTTAAAAAGAAAGAAATTCTCAATTCAACTGTATGTTTGTTACCGCCTAGCTCCGTCATTTATAAGCCGATTTGAAAAAAAAACATGTTTTTAAAGAATATTCTTTCAGATTGTTCCCATGGACATTGGATTCACCTAAATTGGTTAAGTAAGGTTTTTAATTAATATGCTCATTTAGAAGTCGATTGTTTCATTTTTAAGCCCTGACCCAAAAAGAGTTATAAGTTTTTATTTATATATATTGTGTATCTGTGTGTCTGTCTGTGGCATCGTAGCTCTCAAACGGATAGACTGATTCTAATCTAATTTATTTTTAGTTGAAAGATAATTTCATCGGGATTGTTAAGTCCATCCACATTGTGTACAATAACAATATTCTCAATAGTTTTATATAGTAATAACATTGGAAATGTTACATGCCAATTTTGTGGCATTTTACAAATGCCACAAAATTAAAATATTTAAAAAATTTAAAGTTTTAAAATTTTTATAAACTATAATAATCATTTTAGATTGTCGTAAACATTATTATATTACAAGACCTAGCAAGCTACAAAGACAAAGTAATCTGTTCGAAATCTGAATTTCCCGCCTATAAGTGTGTCGCTGGTCCTTAACGGACTCCGTTACGGACACTTCCGGTCGTTATCGTTGTGCGGTGGGAACCGGGCTTAGGCGCGAGCTGTCGCTGCCGGGTTTAATTGTCTGTACCTGCCCACCTCTGGGCTAAGTTCGGGCTGCGGACCAACTCGGGCCCGCTTGGCTTGGATCCGGCCCGCCGACACCTTTTTCAAAGCATGAATATTTTATTTACTTATGTATGTTGACAAAGTTAATTTTAAATTAGCCTCATCAACATAAATACAATATACATAGGAAGTAGCAGCTTCGTAGATGCTAACGAAATTTAAAATTGCCGGGTCTAACTCTTCTGTTTGTCCAAAACCATGTCGTAACACATGATCCAAATCGTTAGAATCGTTTCCGAGATTCGGAATTCTAAACAAAAACATATTTATGTGTTTATACTTTTGGCTCGACAGGCAGAGCCGGGGAAAACCTATCTACGTATTACATCATTGGAACTAGTCTTGATTAAACATAACAATGAAATAAGGATAACAGTGCCCTTGTTCTCGAACAAAATAATGAAATAAAGACAGCACCATCCTCAAAGCTACATTCCCTCTGTGTACATACTAACAAGGTACCCATAATACGTACTACAGAGTAATGCTACTTATAAAACTCCGTTCTTGAATTCCGTTCACAGTTGAAGCTGAAAATCGTTAAAATGTTGCATAGCACGCGATTGCTCTCCTAATGGTGTTTCAAGCGAGTAGAGGTTTTTATCAAGAATTTATTGAACGAAATTGTGCTTAATTTTGCTTATTTATTGTTGTATGAGTTAGTAATTAACCTATCGAATTAAAAAATACCAAAATTTTTACAAAAAATTTTTACTTGACTAAGCAAGAAGGAGGATTATGTTTTTCTAGTGTAGGTATGTATGATTCTATGTACCTAGTATAAGCGACTTGGCTTAAATAATTAATAAACAGGAGCCTTTTGCATACCTTCTGACAAAATTGAACACTCAACAGCATATCAAGCGTAACGCAAAAGAAAATCGCTCTTATGCAGGCGGATATTTTGTTTTTCCATGTACATAACTTATTAAAATAGCTAGAAACTTCAAGTTTAGTAACGCACCCTAAGTGTTCGTCTCCACTCGCGGTGGAAACCGGGCTACAGGCTGACGCTCTACACATCTTGATGCTTATTCAAGCCTGTACAACCATTACATATGAAAGTCTCTCGCGCCCAAAAATAAACATATTTCAAGTTAATTACCCGGCTACATGACGATAGGTAATTACATGAGCCGCAGAGCAAGCTCTTCAAGATGTATGTTAACTTACAGCCACTAGTGATGTTCCTGCTGCAATTACAAGACTCGAGAAGGACTACACTGGGGCTTGAGGGTCCGTAGTCCGCCCAACGTCCGTCCCGTTCGCGCAAAATGTGGGTACATTTTTGAAGATCTAAAATGACTGCATGAACTTATAAAAAATTGACTTTTTTTAACCGCAGCTTTATTTTAAGCTTAAACGTAGCTTAAAATAGTGCTGCGTAGTAGCTTAAAAACTAAGCTTATTACGCTGTACAAGGTTTACGATTGACCGCCAACTCACCTGATGTTAAGCGACGTTGCGATCATCGATGGAGCTAGCTTACTTAGAAAAAACTAATTCATTTGCGATTTAAAGACACCCATATTACATCTATCGGGAAAACCCCACTCAGAAAGCGTATAACTTATATATAATTGTATAATTTAATTAATTTTTTTCTTCTCTTAACTCGACTTGATGCTATCAAAATTTCATGTCTATAACGTTTTGAAATGGTTACTAATAAAACCGGACAAGTGCGAGTCAGACTCGCCCACCGAGGGTTCCGTACAAACTAGTAAATAAAAGGGGGAAATCATTTATTTTTATTTTCCTTCTTATACCGAAAAATATACATCGTAAAAATATTTAAAACCCTGTTTTAATTAATGCTAATTAAGCTCATTCGTATGATACCCCACATGACACGGTTAATTCACTTTAAAATTTCGACCCTCATTCCTTGCATAAGGACACTATTTTTTTGTGATTAAATTAAAAATATCCGGTTTTCAGATTTTTTCCTATATTTGTGCTCTAACACAATGCTTTTTGCCAAATTTCAGAGTTCTAAGTCAACGGGAAGTACCCCATAGGTTTTGATTCCTCTGGGAGTGTCGAAATGTGTGTTTTTTATTTATATATTCGGCTGTAACTTTTTTTTTACGAAAATTGAGAAATTTTATTTTTCTTTCTGCAGCAAGATACTATGGATCTGCGTACCTATATGGTTTTAATTTCAACTCGATACCTTCACGCGTTCCCGAGATAAAGGTCTTGACACCCGGACAGACGGACAGACGGACAACAAAGTGATCCTATAAGGGTTCCGTTTTTTCCTATTGAGGTACGGAACCCTAAAAATCAAGGTTACGTAATAGTATATCTATTTTTTTATATTTATATTTGTGGACATTTTACACAACACCACCTAGCCCAAACTAAGCAAAGCTTGTACTATGGAACTAGATGGCTGATAGAATACATATATACTTTTTTTTGTTGTTGTAAATATATATATATATAATACATTTATATGTATTATATGTATATATTTACAACACCAAGACACAGAACGAACATCCATGCTCATCACACAAATGTTTGCACGCCCTGGGTGGGGATCGAACCCACGACCAACGGCACAGCAGGCAGACATGCTACCAACTGAGCCACAAGGCCAGTCAGTTTTAGTAATACGAGATAACGTCAAGTCTTTAAAATCCCCCCAGAGTGTGTACAATTACGCCCCATCCCTAGCCAATTTACACCAGCAATACAATTTACATACGAAAACAGAAGTTATTGCCGAGGGCTCGACACAAAGCAACCAACCTTGAAGCTCTGTGTTAGAGGCTTTATGATTATTGAAAC
The DNA here is from genome assembly GCA_947563715.1 of Lycia hirtaria. Taxonomy (NCBI): domain Eukaryota; kingdom Metazoa; phylum Arthropoda; class Insecta; order Lepidoptera; family Geometridae; genus Lycia; species Lycia hirtaria. Next base: position 37,887,019 of record OX387383.1, on the reverse strand, counting down.
TTTCTATTGTTTCGGGGTATAAAGTGTGGAAACTACTCTCATTAGTGCCCATCTCCACGACTTCAATGGCTACAGTCGCTCGAGTATTGAACATAGATGCTCTGGAAGATATGTTGTCCTATATATTTCGAAGATTTAAAAAGCTAAGACAGCTTATGTTTATATTATTCCGGATTATAATTTCTATAAAAAACCTAAAAACAACTAAACATTCTAAAGTATTAGCACGCTCGCTACAGTCAGGAGCTAATCTTAGAATCCTACGTTACACTCGGGATTCAATATGTCGCCCGTAACTTAGAACACTCCTCTTGGTGGATAATCTACTCTTATAATTTTACCCAAAATATTATTAAAAAATATAAAACATGTAGCTGGTAAAATGAAAAAAAAAAACCGGCCAAGTGCGAGTCGGACTCGCGCACGAAGGGTCCCGTACCATTGTCTATAAAAACGGCAAAAAATCACGTTTGTTGTATGGGAGCTCTTAAATATTAATTTTATTTTAATTTAATTATTTATTTTTAAAGTAAATAATATAACTCAATATTCTGTGAATATTTCAAGCGTCTCCCTGTTGCCGTTATCAATATCGAGCAAAAACAAGCAAAAAATTACGTTTGTTGTATGGGAGCCCCCTTATATATATAATTTATTCTGTTATTTTAGTATTTCTTGTTATAGCGGAAACAGAAATACATCGTCTGTGAAAATTTCAACTCTCTAACTATCACGGTTCATGACCAGGCTGTATCGCCTGGTGACAGACGGACGGACGGACGGACAGACAGCGAAGTCTCAGTAATCGGGTCCCGTTTTTACCCTTTGGGTACGGAACCCTAAAAAATACAATTTCGGCGCTTTCTACTCCTTTCGATTGCTAAAAACTAAAAATCACATGCTGATGATGATAATGGTAAAGACAGTATTTATAGACAGGTGTATTTTCTTAACCTGTGTGCGTTCGAACAATCGCTACGTGACCATTCGGATATTTGCAGGAATCGCGAGCTTGTCACATCCCAGCGGCCGCGGAACTGGGTCGCAACACTCCTACACGACGGCCACGGATGCAGTGTTTCACTCTCTGAACCGATGACATTGCCATCTTTATCAAAGGTCTGAGGTCTTTGTATTTTTTAATTCGTTCAATTTAGAATTGTTTATTTTAACCCAACCCAAAAATACCCCTATTTTTGGGTTGTTTGTAGGGAATGTTTTGCACAACAGTAATAAGCGGTAGTAATTTATATTTTCATAACTTATATAACAACTGTCATCAAGTCTCATCTGTGACCACGGACGTTGCAAACTGTTCGAAACGTCAGGGCATAAAATTATGTAAAATATACGCTACAATTCTGTTAAAATCTGTTTAAGAGTCCGTAGTTCGACCATCGTCCGTCTCGCTCGCGCATACCCTCATTTTAGAAGATATAATATAACCGAATAAACTTTTAAAATAATATTTGTTTGTAAAACTAGAAAACAACATCACAAATATTCGACAAAATTTGAATTTGATTTCTTGTCGGTCAGATTCGGTCATTTTTTATGTCTGGAGTTTTTAAGTTTCTTGAGCTTGCTCTCCCAGTCCAGCAAGGAAGAGCGTATGTTAATTTTATTATTACTACAAATATAATGTTACGTTAGATCTTCCCAATCGCGCAGGTATGTCCCCTCCCTTACTTCCGCATTTTTCCCTTGAATTCCCCCGAGGTCCGAATAAAGCTGTCCTGTAATTATTGGGGGTAGATGACAAGCTGAATATCCCGCTATAAACAAGCAATAATGCGCCTTAATGGCGGAGGAAATTAGGACTGCCCTGTAATGGTGATTTATGCCCTGTACAGTGACCCTCCTGGCTCATCCTTAAGGATACTAAATATATTAATTATTAATATTTTTCTGGCTTAATATGAGTTATGATACTTTAACCGACGTACTTTTTGTACGTTTGTTCAGCTTTTACTACACCGATTATGAATAGATTTTTGATGATTCTATATAGTAGGTCAAACTTTAGAGGCAGTCCTGTATAATTTTTCTCAAAATCGGTTCAATACTTTAGTTTTTATAACAAAATAACTGGAAATAATATGTCATTAAAGTAAACGAATTCAGTATTTTGAAGTGAAGAAGTTTTTCAGTTTTGTAAACTGACGGGCTGGGCCTACATTTGTAATTTATACCCATTCTGACCATTCTTGTTTTCCTAAACTCATGGTTACCACACAAAAATTATAAGCAAATAGTGAATAATGCTTCCATTCATTTCAATCCAAACTAAATGGAGTATAAAAAGCACGACCTAATGCGGATCAGCCGTAATTATAACGCTTTTATACCGCTATCATAACGACGTTATACTGCTATTATACCACCCTTATACAGCTCCAAGTATTAATGAATAACTCCCCGGTATTTTATTCAATATTTTCTTATGATGACTGATGGTGTCCAAATGGTGGGGAAATTAAATAATGTACTTTTCAAAGGCAAAGCAATTAAGTTTATGTGTCATTTATAAAATCAAACTGAAAGACGTATCGAAGTCAGCAGGATATTAATTAGTGTTTCTGTTTTCTTCTAAATTCAAATAAAATTATTAATTTCTTTGTATGTAGGCTATTTCGGTTTTGTAACAATAGTAAAAAATGCGCTTTTTTCGTAACCTTCAACAAACTTCTACGTAACAAGTAAGTATTTCTACAAAAATGTTATTAAAATTATACACTAGCTTTTTGCATACTTTCTCGCTAAAACCTTCACTCAACAGCTTGTCAGAGTCAACAGCATATCATGCGCATCGTAAGCTACACTACAAAAATTGCTTTTATGCAGTCGGGTATTTCGTTTTATTTTATAATACATAGTTGTCCTTTATCTTAATAACCAATATCTAACTCCACCCTCCCCATTTCACTACAGGGCTAGCAGAAATACCAGGGCTCGGCGAATTACCACCCATTTCTCGTTGAAATGCCAAAAATCCGTACTCAGCGATATTGGTCGCCGTTCTTGATGCGTACTGCACAGGAATGAAAGTCTTTGGCACCATCTCTGTTTCCTGAGAATTACAATCTTAGAGTTTTCAAGACTAGAGTGAATAGATATCTCCTATATCGACGAGCTCCATCCTCGGCCACACCGTCGCTTAACATCAGGCGAGTTGGTGGTCAATCGTAGATCTATCTTGCATAAAAATAAATCTAGTTACATCTCCATGCCCGGAGCTGGCTTGGGAGCTAGGCTGGCTTGGGAGCTAGGCTGGCTTGGGAGCTAGGCTGGCTTGGAAGCTAGGCTGGCTTGGGTAGATGCTGGCGGGGGGAAATGCACAATACACCCCAAGCGGGACGTCAGTGCAGGACTAATCACCCCCATCTCGAATAAGAATAAGAATCTCAGTGCGTAAAATGTTCCCAAGAACTCGTCCAACTCTTTATAAGCCGAGAGGAAGAAGCTATTATCATAAAGGCCCCGAGGGAAGCCATCAAAGATTTTATCTACATTTGATTATTTTTGTTATGTTCGTATGTGTTGAAATTACCCCTTTGGAGAAGTTTCTCCATATAAGCCGTGCGGCAGTGGAGGGATTAAACAGTGAACAGGTTCTTTTTTTATGTACGATAGACGATTGACCACTAACTCGCCTGATGGTAAGCGACGGTGCGTCCGAAGACGGAGCTCGTCGACATTCTAGAAAATATTTATTCACTCTAGCCTTTATAACAAGTTCTAGTTCTACACGGCAATTCATATCTATATTCAAATCTTACTGTCCGCGAGGGTAGTAGACTACGTAAAGGTTGTAAATAAAACACCCTGTATACGTGTCTTGATCTACCAGCTGGTAACAGCTGGTGCTACTAGCTGGTTGCTGGTTGATCTCAATTTATTCAAAATTACTTACATCGAATGTATGCGTGTACTGCTTGCGTGTTTTAACGATCTAATGCTCGCGAAACAACACACTAGATGGCGCTAGCTGGTATATTGCTTTGAACTCGAACACTTACTGTTATATGGAAACGTAGCAAGTAGTTCTACGAACAGTGCGTTTCTCCGCTTCGGCCGCGTACGTAATTATAGTTTCCTAACTGGTTTCGAAGTAAACATTCTTGTTACTACACTGGTGTCGATGAGAGAAATATTTTTCCGTGTTCGTAACCACGGTTTATACGACTTACACGGAAATTAAGACTTAATTATTATTGATGTATATTATTGTCTGGCCAGATGAAAGCAAGCCAGTTTGATGCAGACTCGCTTCGTTTGCTCGGTTAATAATTGTAATTTAAAAAAAAAACTGAAAAAATCTACATCAAAATGAGAAATGTTTTAAAAACCAAACTGAACTGATTTGATGAAATTTCTATGGGACCAATCTGAAAGTACTTCCTTTCAAACAAAAAAAAAATTGGTTTAAAAATGACGGAGTTACTCGTATGTTGACAAACATAAAAAAGAAACCCAAAAAAATATGGCTGTATTTTTTTTCCTTCTCTTTGAAATCAATAATTAAATTAATGTTATTTTAATACAGTCACCGTGGGTAACTTTGATTCTTGACGTTTTCTCTAAAAAGCAAATAGTGGAATTTCTTAATGAATTAATTAGCAGTCGTTTTGACAACTATTGTTTTGGAAAAACAAACGCGAACATTCGAAAAAACATATGTCCAATATTTGAGACGGATTCAAAGCTACCCCCTAGCTAGCTATGGTATTTTTTTTTAAATTACTTGTTTTTTTTTTTTTTTTTTTTATCTGCCCTGTTTGTACAAACTGTCCCACTGCTGGGAACGGGCCATCTTCTCATTCTGAGAAGGGTTAGGCCATAGTCTGCCACGCTGGCTAAGTGCGGGTTGGCAGACTTCACACATCTTCAAGATCATTGAGAACTATCAGACATGTAGGTTTCCTCACGATGTTTTCCTTCACCGTTTGAAGTTGGCGGCAATCAACAATACGCACATAACTTCGAAAAGACAGAGGTGCGTGCCGTGGGATTCGAACCCAGGACCTGCGGATCGCAAGTCAGACGGTCTCACCACTAGGCTGCCGGAAACTTCCACTGTATTACTTGTATTTACTCGTTTTTAAAGGTATTTATTCATTTTGCGTGAAACAAAAAAAAATATTCATCAAACTTCACTAGGTAAGTTCGTTTAATTTTCAAACACGCTTCACTACTATTGTAACACCTAATTATTGGGATAAAAAGTACGTCAGATCCTTTCAAATAGTATGTGTAATAAACCTACCAAATTCCGTTCAAATCCACCCTGTAGTTTGAATTGCGTCGATGAAACGTTTATATATTATAAAACGTAAAAAGTCAATAGCTACTTTTTTTACCCGACTGCGTAAGTATGAGGGTTATGTTTTTGAGTGTATGTATATTTGTATATATGTATGTATGTTTCTATATGATCACTTATAGCCTAAACGGCTTGACCGATTTTGATGTGTAAGGTGCCGCTATATTCGTCTTCACTTCCAGAGTATCATAAGCTAGGTATATTTTTTTGTAATAATAATAATACATCTCTTGCATAAATAAAAAAATGAGTTTTTCGTAAACTTTAGAACGAACTTTTTCGTAATAAACAACGAAAACGTGGTTTTACTAGGATTATTCTAAAAAATGCGTATTTATAATCTTTTACGGCGACTTCACGCATACTTTCTCACAAAAAAACGTACACTCAACCGCATATCATAACGAAATCATAAGTTAGACTGCAAAAACAGCTTTCCTGCAGCCTGGTATTTTGTTTTTCTTATAACATAATATGTACTTGTCGAAGATGGTTAATGCTATTTGTTGCGAGCTCTGGCGCTGCTCCATCTGTCACATCATCACTGAGGACTCAAGTTTGTGAATCTAATCATGGCAAGTGATACCGAACTTTTATAATAGGTGCTAGCAAGGAGGCTTCAAGGGGCAGAGTTTCACTAACTTCCTGGGAGATTAAAGGCGTTCGATGCTTCACTGTTACTACTTTGATTCACATTACTCAAGTTGGGTAAATAATTCATTATTTTCACCCGACTAGAGGTATTTTTTTGTAATTTATGTATGAATAAAGGAGAGGTCGATATTACTACTTTATTTAGAAGAAATCCTACACTAAATTATTATAAATACCTTAGTCTTCCCATGTATCCCGAGGTACATACTCTACTTTTTACAACTACTGCGGTGTTTATCGAAACCAAGCGCTTTGTTGTCAGTTTTACCGCACGAATCACAGAATTCGCCCTATTTACATAGGATCAACATTATGTAACTTAATTAAAAGAAATAAAACAAATGTTCGTATATTTATAAATATATTTTATGAACTGAAACTATTATTTTCCAGCCTAGCCATATAATACCTAGATATAAACTATCTCATTTGTACATTTTAACCGACTTCGAAAAAGGAGGAGATTATCAATTCGTACCGTATTTTTAGGGTTCCGTACCCAAAGGGTAAAAACGGGACCCTATTACTAAGACTTCGCTGTCTGTCTGTCTGTCTGTCTGTCTGTCTGTCTGTCTGTCTGTCTGTCTGTCTGTCTGTCTGTCTGTCTCCAGGCTGTATCTCATAAACCGTGATAGCTAGAAAGCTGAAATTTTCACAAATGATGTATTTCCGTTGCCGCTATAACAACAAATACTAAAAATTAAAAAAAATAAAATATTAAGGGGGGTCCCCATACAATAAACGTGTTTTTTTCGTATTTTTTTGCTCAATATTAAAAACGGTAACAGGTAGACGCTTCAAATTTTCACAGAATACTTACTTGTATATTACCTTTCAAAATAAATAATTAAATAACTATAAAGTAAATATTAAAGGGGGGCTCCCATACAACAAACGTAATTTTTAAGCAATTTTTACTCGATCTTAATTAACAGGTAGAAACTTGAATATTTGTAAGTAAATATTTAGAAATATATTAACTATAAAAATAAATACCTAATCTAATACATAAAAACTCACAAAATGAAAATAATCCGTGCATCTAAACGCGGTGCGAGCGCCGCGCCGCGGTGTAGTGGTGGCGCGAACGCGCGGGTAGCGGGGGAGGTAACATCTCGGAGCGAGCCATAGCCGCGCGTATTCGCGCGAGCGTCGTCATGCTGTCCGGATGTGTATCGAAAACCTACCTATAAGTTTGCAATTTACTACTTGGAATTTCGTTGATTTCTCGTTATTTTATAAACAGAACTAAACTTTGTAGTATTATAGATGATAGTACGGAACCCTTCGTGCGCGAGTCCGACTCGCACTTGGCCGATTATTTTTTAATGTATGTACACGAATTACTCCGTCATTCGAGAACCAATTTTTGTGTTTCCTGTATTGGTGTATAGAGAAAGATCCCAAATTGGTATCATAATTATTTTATAAATATCGCTTTATTAGTTTTTGAATAATCTCTAAAAATGAAAATATTTTCATTGTATTCCGGAGTGAATGCGTCAGATTATAGAATCGCAGAGTTCCACCTAGTACACGTTTTTCTTTGCAAAAGTGTCAAATATTATGGAATATCGTATAGACATCTGCACATTTTCTAATCTACGAAGACGAGCATTTGACATTCAATGACTGTTCGATCCTTGCAGGATGAGGGTAGATGGAAATCTTTGTCTACTCCATCTGATCATTATATATTGACTGCTGTCAAGCGGTGACGGTATTCGGTTGTCGATCTCCGCATACGACGCACGTTGCGCTCTTACCTCGCGAAACGACGCCGGGTCATTCATCCAGGATACTCAACTACACCTGCCTGAATAATAGGAACAGCATTCCACAAAGAAACAACACCAGGACCACTACCAGAAGTTCTGTCGTGCTCTGCGTATCGCACCTGATACTGAAGCCGTGCGACGGTCGTGGATTGTAAGGTTGGTGGAGTGTTTTCTTTTGCCTATTGTCTTGCAAGGATCTACTGTGTCTTGGACACCTATACAGTCCACTGAACTAAAATATAACCAGCCCCAGGAGACTGTACGAGTACCGTACAATCTTTTTGGTACCTTCTCCCGGATAAAATCACCTCATAACCTCTGACCGTGTCAGATTGTTACCTCAAGTAATTTACGCCGTGCGTAATTATTTAGTTAAGACGTTCTTAACTAACCTCATTATTATTGTCCGTGACAATACTCCCTCATTTTCTAGTAAAAATATTATTTATTACCCACATTTTATTCCTTCCATGCTGGACTGGAAGTAAAAGAAAAACATAGAGTGCACCAGCTGCTTATCATCCCGGGCATACTGTAAAAGTCAGTAAAGGGACTCGAGGGTAATTGGCGTTTATGTAGGTGATGGGCTGACCTTCTGTCGCTACAAGCCAATATTACATCATCCACCTAACCCTCTAACCACGGTCAAATTTGGCATCAAATAATAGCCACCAAATTTTATATTGTACCTACATTTAATTTCATGCACGTAGTAGACGTTCTACTCGTAGCGTATTTCATAATTGCCTAACTTGCCTAATCTGTTCTGGTACGCATATATTTCAACACTATACATAGTCACATACACATATAATCTTGTCGTACAAGTATTTATTTTATTCTGTGTAATTTATTTGCATAAAATATAGCATATTTTTCATATTTTCTATTGTTAACTGCCTCTTGTGTTGTTTCACAAAATGGCGCCGCCATCCAAAGCAAATATCGTTGAAATAATGTCGACTGAATTAACCGTGTTAATTCATCGAAAACAACGCATGTTTCAACAAATGCAAGTAGTTTATGATATGTCCCGTGATTTATCTGATCCCTAAACTGTTCAATTATTTTTAATGCATTTGTCTGAAATTCAAGATTTACGCAGTTCATTTGAGAAAATAATTTTCGAAATATTCGAAAAGGAACTTCAATCAGAACCGCAGGCGATTCTCCGAAATCATGAATTGGAAAGTTTCGATGATCTATATTTCAGGGTCAAATTATGTGCAAATAAATATAAACCTAAATCAGATAACAATAAGAGCGAGACCACTTCGCGCTCTGTGGAATGTAAGCCTCGTCTACCTAAACTTGAGTTGTTTACGTTTGATTCTAATCCAGAGAATTTCACAACCTTTTATGAGACATTTTGTTCTATGGTACATGATCAACCTCATATTTCTAAGATAGAAAAATTCCATTTTCTATTGCAAAGTGTCAAAGGGTCAGCTTTAAATATAGTTAAAAGTGTTCCAATTACTGCCAACAATTATGATCTAGTCTGGCAAAGTTTGATTGATAAATACAACGATGAAAGGTTGTTAGTGGGTAAGTACATTGATAAAATGTTGAACTTTTCACCGCTGACAAAAGAGTCTTCTACTCACCTAAACATGTTTATTGAAAACTTCGATCATTCTTACAAGGCTATTAAGGCACTAAATATTAAAGATTTAAATAGTTACGTAATGTGTCATATTGCATTGCGAGCATTGGACCCGTACACACGGAAATGTTTTGAACAAAAATTGGATCAAAACTCTATACCTACTTTTGATGATCTTATCTCATTCGTTCAAAACCACATAAAGGTTTTAGATCATTCTACGTCATATTCGACTGCGAGTTTACAACAAAACAAACATCAACAAAGTAATGCGAAACAGGGTAGTTCGAGAAATTACTCGCATGCATCTTCAATCAGTGCTAATCTTAAATGTTTACATTGCGGCAATGATCATATGATCTTTCGATGTGATCAATTTCGTAAATTGTCAATCGATCAACGTATTAGCCGTGCTAATGAATTAAAGTTGTGTCGCAATTGTTTAAAACAAAATCATTTTGCAAGTTCATGTAAAAGTAATTTCAAATGCTTGATTTGTCAGAAACAACATCATGTACTTTTACATGCAGACGTAAACGTCAAAAATGACAACAAACGAACCAAACCGATTTTAAGTGCGCATGCGCCTACCTTGCCGTGCAAGGTAGATCACCCGGACGTTATCAACAACACTTGTCACGTGACTTCTTCAACGTCTAACTATGCTGTTATTTTAGGTACTGCTGTTGTGAATGTTTTAGATGCGTTTAATAATTATCAACCTTGTCGCGTTTTAATTGATTCTGGAGCACAATCGAGTTTTATTTCGACTAATTGTTATCAAAGACTAGGACTATCAGCAAATAAATGCCCGTATAATATTTTCGGTCTCGGCGGTGAATATGTAAAAAATCACGGTATGGTCTCGTGTGCTCTTCGGCCGCGTCAGAACGCGACGCCAACGTTTAATATCGACGCTGTGATTTTACCTAAAATTACTTCCGATTTACCGACCGTACATGTACCTGAAAGGGTGGTTAATGAATATAAAGGCCTGCAGTTAGCAGATCCGTGTTTTTATAAGAAATCACCGATTGATATAATTCTATCCGGTGACTTGTTTCCGTACATTTATGACGGTAAAAAATTCATAATAAATAGTGATGTACCAGTAGCGTTAGGGAGCGTATTTGGTTATGTAGTAACCGGGAGACTAGGGGCATCTTCCCCTAGCAACAGCGATGTAGTACCGTGTGCGACATCGTTCCATACCTCGTTCACTCTGGAGAGTGACAATTTGAATGATACTCTCAAACGATTTTGGGAGACGGAAGCTTTGCCGTGCGAAGTTCCGATTAATCCGTTAGATGAATTAGCGGACAAAATATATTCTGAAAAACATTATCGAGATGAAACCGGTCGTTACGTGTCTCCGATATTATTGAACCCTGACCACGCACCTCTCGGTGATTCTTATGACGTGGCATTAAAGCGACTTCATCAGGTCGAGCGGCGCCTCGCTCGATCTCCAAACCTTCACAAGGCATACGTAGATTTTATGCATGAATACGAATCCCTCGGGCATATGCAATTATATAACGGTACAGAACCTTCCGCATATTTCATTCCTCATCACTGTGTTCTGCGTCCGTCGTCACTAAGCACGCCCCTACGAGTTGTTTTCGATGGATCGGCTCACGTTAAAAACGGTGTTTCACTCAACGATGCATTGTTGACTGGCGGGAAACTACTTCAAGACATTCAGAAAATTATTATTAATTTTCGATTATTTGACGTATGTTTTACTGCGGACGTGTCAAAAATGTTTCGAGCCGTTTTAATAGATCCTGCCGATAGAAAATATCAACATATTTTGTGGCGTGAGTCTCCAACGGAACCGGTGTGCGTCTACGAACTTAAAACCGATACCTACGGACTCCGTAGCGCGCCGTATATAGCTGTACGTACGTTGCACCAGCTAGCCGCGGACGAGTTATCTTGCGCTCAACCGCGCTTCGAAGCCGCTAGAATAGTCAACGAAGGGTTTTATGTCGACGATCTCTTATGGTCTTGTCAGACTAAGGAACATGCTTGTAAATTACAAGATGATTTAATTTCACTTCTCAAAAGTGGCGGGTTCGAATTAAGAAAGTGGGCAAGCAACTGTCCGGACTTATTGGATAGAATGAACCCTGATCAAGTATCAACTATTAATTTTCAGGACGATACGTTATCGTCATCTTTCAAGGTTTTAGGATTGCAATATCTACCTGCTTGCGATTGTTTCGCATTTAATTACAACTTGACAGATACAAAACCAACCAAGCGATCAGTTTTAAAATTACTTGCTAGTATCTATGATCCCGCAGGATACATTTCCGTGCCCACATTTGTGGCAAAGTGCATTATGCAGGATCTTTGGAAATTAGGAATTGGTTGGGATGATCCGTTACCACCTGAGCCGTGCTCACAGTGGCTTAAGTTTATATCAGATTTGCCACTTTTATCTAACTTACGCTTCGAACGCCATGTTTTAATACCTAACTTCTGCGATGTGCAACTGATTGCATTCTGTGACGCGTCGACCCGTGGTTACGCGTCTTGTTTATACCTACGCAGCGTAGATAACCAAGGCAATGTCAAGGTCAGGCTATTGACGAGTAAGTCGAAAGTCGCGCCATTAAATCCTGTCTTGTCAATACCTAGACTCGAACTTGAGGCAGCCATACTGCTTAGTAAACTTGTTAGCTTTGTCGTACAAAACTTAACGCGAATAAATTATTCGATAATTGCACTCAGCGATTCCAAAAACGTTCTCGCGTGGATTCAAACTCAACCTCACATGCTGAAAACTTTCGTGGCTAACCGTGTTAGGCGCATCACAGCTGTGGTTCGGCCTAGGTCCTGGTTTCACGTGCGAACTCATAACAACGGATCAGCTGATATGTAGTCGCGCGTTGGGTTGCCCGCTCGCTTCGTCGAAGTTGCTGAGCAGTGGATACAGGGTCCCGCATGGCTATGCGACGATCGAGAAAATTGGCTTATAGAATCATTTTACATAAACAAAGAATTTACGGTGTCTGAACTTAAATCAAATAGTGCAACGTTTGCATTTTGTTTATCAGACGACAGAAACGTTTTCTGTAATGACCTCAAAGAAACTTTTGAGAAGTTTTCTTCCTTCAATAAATTACAGCGTGTAATCTCGTGGTGTCATAGGTTTGTAAGTAACCTGCGACGCAAACCTACAGAGCGGTCCGTAGGACCTCTGAGGGCCTCTGAGCTTAGAAAGGCTCACGACACTATAGTTAGTGTTCTTCAAGTTAACCATTTTGGTACAGAAATTTCTTTTCTGAAAAGGGATAAATTTGTAGCTTCACTCCGAACGTTGTACCCTTTCGTAGACATTTACAATTTCCTCAGGGTGGGGGGTCGACTCGAGCAAGCCGACCTGCCCTATAATGTGAAGCACCCAGTGTTACTTCTGAAATGCCATACAATTAAATTATTGATTAACTATTTTCATAAAAAATATTTACATGTAGGTCCTCGTACGTTACAAGGAATATTATGTAAAAATTATTGGTTTGGTGGTGCTCGTAGCATCATTCGATCCGTCTTATCAAAATACAAAATCTATATTAAATTTAATCGTTCCGTGTTCCAACTGAACGGTAATAATGAAATTACACATAAAGGTGTTGACAAAATCGTACGCGTTGTCATCCTTAGAACTAAAAATGGTCTGATTAAACGACCAATTAATAAAATTTGCCCTTTAGCTTATGCAAATTAATTACCTCCTAGTACATAGTATAAATTCTTAATTATACACCTCTAGATATTTATTTAAATTTATTCTATTCACAATATTTATACCTCACACTTTACATTTACCTCGCTAATAAGCTTCTCAAATTTATTAGTTTTTTTGTCATTTTTTTTGAGGATCATTATATCCCTTTCACTATACACTTATGAGGAATTCAATCATGTTGAATTCGGTGGGGGGTATGTTCGATCCTTGCAGGATGAGGGTAGATGGAAATCTTTGTCTACTCCATCTGATCATTATATATTGACTGCTGTCAAGCGGTGACGGTATTCGGTTGTCGATCTCCGCATACGACGCACGTTGCGCTCTTACCTCGCGAAACGACGCCGGGTCATTCATCCAGGATACTCAACTACACCTGCCTGAATAATAGGAACAGCATTCCACAAAGAAACAACACCAGGACCACTACCAGAAGTTCTGTCGTGCTCTGCGTATCGCACCTGATACTGAAGCCGTGCGACGGTCGTGGATTGTAAGGTTGGTGGAGTGTTTTCTTTTGCCTATTGTCTTGCAAGGATCTACTGTGTCTTGGACACCTATACAGTCCACTGAACTAAAATATAACCAGCCCCAGGAGACTGTACGAGTACCGTACAATGACAAATCGCATTCTTGACAAATAAAAAAAGAGCGAGTGAAGAGCGGTCTCTTTAATAAGTTTACAATCGTGAAGGATTTAGTAAGTTGCGCTTAAAGTCGGTTTTTTAATAGAAAAATTATTTGATATTTTTTTCTTATATAAAGTAAAATACCCTGCCGAAATTCGGATAACCGTGAGCGATATAGCCCTATTCCTATAGAGACTAGTAATCTAGTGACAAAGTAGTTCATAGATAGGGAATCGTTGAGGTCGATGGTCGAATATTATTAAATTGGACTGTAATCGTAACGTATATATATCCAATTCATAAGACGATTTACACTCGAACCTTCCCTGAAATCTCCTACCGCTATCTACTACTGCTTATTCTGTGACATTCCTATACTGGCTGCGCCTGCAGTTTTTCTTCCTGTCGCTGAACCAAAAAGAACAGGCCTATAGGAACAAATACATTTTATCTATTTATTTATTCAACCAAAATCTATAGTCTTTTAGTAACGTATAATAAAAAAAAACATTTATAAGGATTAAGGCCACTAATAGATTTACATTTCGTGCGTGTGATGAACAGTTTCGTATGTAAATAAGTGCTAAGTGCAGTGACAGTAGACATTTATTCCGTGTCTACGAACGGCCGATGTCTACCAGTCAGTTCGCGAACAAGCAAGAAGAGTACGCACTCAAAACGATCGCACACTCTCGTCCAAAGAGTCCGCGCATGAGTACCACCGCCGCGCCAGCGTAGCCTCGCTCTCCCACCGAACTTCGCCGACAGACCGAACCATCAAGTAGAGTTTTATTCTCCCATCCCAGCGCACAGTGAAAGGGACCACGAACGTCGTCATCGCCTCGAGCCGCGATACAGTCCACTCGCAAGTGGCGGCGCTCGGACCTCCGTCCCGTTCACATTTTATATTTAATACTTTCATATTTCAGTCGCAAAGGATAATACTTTTACATGAAATAGTTAAGTAAACCCTGGTTAAACCAAACGTGTGCGTAACGTGAGTGTATGATGTTGATGGGGGAGGGGTACAAAAATACATACATATAATACGCATATACACATGATAACATGATAACATAACCCTGCTTCTTACGCAGTCTGGTAAAGATATACAGGTTTGTTACATCAAAAAAATAAAACAAACCAACAAACAACACATTTTTAATATAAACAAAGATTAAAAGTAGTTACTTCCGGTTGACAAAAACAATTTCCAATCAACGGCACAGTATTTGGACACTTCTATCGCATAAACCTCTACTGATTACATATAAGACAAAACGTGACGGACCCGTTTGTAGCCTTGGACCCCTTTTGTACCCTTGGGCCGTTTTTGTCCCCTTATTGACTGATTAAGGGTCCCTTACAAATATCTACCGATCGCGTTACCTAATCGCATATGTAAATTTCTTGGAAGGTTGTTCTTAGAAGGAAAGGTTGGGCCTTGTAGGCGTTGTTTGTGAACCTTGCTTAACACGTTCACTGCCTGCCAGTAATATAAGATTTTCCGAATGTATGCCAAAAGTGCCGCGGCCGGCATCTAATATGTGGTTTGGAAAACAGCTGATACAGACATTCCGGTCGAAGTAAAAATAAATATTTCTACAGATTTTTACGCGAACTTTGAGTATGCCATAATGAGTACGATGACCTCCGTTCGGCTTAATACATAAACTAACAACTCGGTGTAAAAAATTATAGTTAAAAAAACTGAAGCAACCGACTTCTCATGGATGCCATTGTCAGAACTGAACCAAATTGAAATGGGACCACACGGGAAGCACCAGCTTTCAAATAAAAAAGAATCAACAAAATCGGTTCACCCAGTCGAAAGTTCTGAGGTAACAAACATAAAAAAATACAGTCGAATTGAGAACCTCCTCCTTTTTTTAAGCTGGTTAATAAGAAAATACACAGAATATCGAAATTGAGACTGCAATAAGTGGTCAAACAGCCCGAAGCACAGCGAAACTGAAGGAAAACTTAGCTCTACGTAAACAGAAAACTTATCTAAACATCAGGTTGGACAGCTTTATTAAAGTTTTATTATTATTTATATCTCTAATAAATTAACAGACAAAGGTCTCAACTAATAAAATTTTCTTTCTTCTGTCCGGATGTTTGTTTCTAAACTTATACTTGTTATAAGAGTCGTGTGCACACCTTGAGCATTCATGCTCACCATCGCAGGCTCCTTCTTGCGGCGGCGTCGTGTGGCGGATCGCCCTCTTCCCTAACATGTGTTTGAGGAGGGCGATGGCTGGCACATGCGTCATACTCGTGATCGGGTGCTGCTTGCGGGTCGCTGGTTTGCTCGTGGTATGCACGCAATATAGTAATAAGTACTTAAAAAAACCCGTAACGATAATTAGTAAGCAATAGTTTGTAATTATGACAAAGGTCACGGATCCTGGTGTCAGTGGAGAAAAAAATTAAATAAATAAAAAAAACTACTGCTGGACATAGGCCTCCCCCATGGATTTCCAAAATGAGAAGTTGAGAGCGGCCTGCATCCAGCGTCTTCCTGCCACTTGTATAATATCTTCTGTCCACTTTGTGGCTGGTCTTCCTACGCTGCGCTTGCCGGTTCAAGGTATCCATTCGAGAACTTTTTCGGCCTCATCGGCCGTCAGTTCTACGTGATATGTGCCCTACCCACTGCCACTTCAACTTGCCATTCGCAAGTCTGTCCTAAATCGGTGACTTTTGTACGTCTACTGGTCTCTTCGTTTCTGATACGTTCTCGAAGAGAGATCCCGAACACATAGCCCTCTCCATAGCTCGTTGCATGACTTTGAGCTTCCTTATAAGGCCCATAGTAAGTGACCACGTTTCAGTGCCATATGTCATCACTGATAGCACACACTGGTCGTAAACTTTCAACTTGAGGGACTGGGGTATATTGAGCAGCTAAATACGTACATTCAATATTGGAAATAAGAAGGTTAATTAAAAGTATCCACAAATAATATAAATTGAGATATTTCCATTTTCTAACCAGCCTGTTAGCTCGTTCCGGTTTTGCGTATAATTCCCTCTCTGTTTCCAGTACGTTCCGGTAGTTTCCGATAATTTCCAGTTATATCTAGTCCAGTGGGTCCATTTGAATGCTCTATGCAGCCACCGGTGCGGAGAGGCGACCGCGGTTGAGTTCATATACATTACTCATTAGGTACCTGGTGACACTGAGTGGAATAAATACGTGTAATGTAATGTATATATAGGAGAAGTCAATAATGATACTTTATTCAGAATAAATTCTACGCACAATTATATATACCTCATTTAAAAGCTTATTCCATATTTAGGTACTTAAATATATTATTTTTACTTAAAAATATTTATTTTTTTATTTATTTATTTATTTATCATCATTAGTACGGTTCTTCACCAATTACACTAATTACATAAAATTATAAAATACGAAATATTCATGTAAAATTAGATATCATGACCTAAAATTAATAACAACATTCACCACAATAATACACTATTACTATAAATAATCAAACTACGTAACAAACAGTCATAATTATTGAATTATGTCAAACAATAATACTATAAAACAGTCATTAACATTCACACATCTTTCTCGCAAAACTTCAGGCATTCAGATAACATTACCTTCCATTCATCAGCAAACACATCACAGGTTGGTGTGGCATCCAGAAGGGCATTGAGTGCTGAGAGAGTACGCGGTATAGGTGACTTAGAGCGTGCAACCGTCCGGTGTATAGGGGTAGCAAAGAGCTTATGATGACGACATCTTGAATAATTATTTGGAGCATAGAGTCTACATAACTCACCTACTAGATCAGGAGCGTCAATATTTCCTCTTAAGATCTTGAGCATAGTTATTAATTGATCGTATGATCTTCTTACCTCTAGAGAGTTATATCCCAAAGTACCCAAAAGAAAATTGGTCGGATACAAAAAAGGATAATATCCATATATACGCTTATATAGATATCGAAGAAATGCCTTCTGAACTTTCTCAAGTAGGAGTGAGTATGTGCTCTCATGGGGGTGCCATACACAAGCACTAGCCTCTAGTTTAGTTCGAACGAGCGTACTGAAAATCAGCTTAATAACTCCTATATTCTGGAAGTCACGAGAGTTTCGGAGAACAAAGCCCAGACGACGGTAAGATTCCCTGGCTACAGCCGTAAAATGATCATGGAATGTTAGCCTCCGATCAAATAAGACGCCTAAGTCCTTAACAACACTAGATCTGGGGATTAATTCATCACCTAGTCTATAGTGAAACTCGATTGGACAACGCTTTCGACCAAAAGACATGACAGAACATTTGGAAATATTAAACTCCATTTTGTTTTTAATACTCCACTGGTATAACGCATCAATATCCCGCTGAAGACGCAAACAGTCACCTGGTGTCTTGATCTCCATATATAATTTAAGGTCATCAGCGTACATAAGGCATTTTGCATACCTGATGACTGTCGGAAGATCATTTATCATGAAAATAAACAAAAGTGGACCCAAAATTGATCCTTGACTTACCCCGGAAGGCGTATGATATGGTAGAGAGTCATAAAATCCAAGTCTCACAAATTGCTGACGGTTTCGGAGAAAATCTGCAAAGAAATAGAGTAGACTCGTTGTCATGCCTAAATCACCAAGTTTTTCCAGTAATATATCATTGTCAACCCTATCAAACGCCTTCCGGAAGTCAAAGTATAGGACGTCGACTTGAACTCCACGGTCGAGACTAGAAGAAATAAAGTCCGTTATAGTTAATAAGTTACTGTTCACCGATCGCTTTCTTCTAAACCCATGCTGTTCATTACAGAGGAATATTTTAGTGCCTCCCTTTAAACAGAAAATTGAAATATATTTCTGCCTCTTGATTGGTTTAATACATGAGAACACTACGGTATGAAATCATTATAATATAAACAAACTTTCAGTATTAAAAGTATAAACTGTCATTGTCAGTATCATCCTGACTTACTGTCACTCTTGGATCAAATATAATGTTCCGAATTAAGTCAACAATCGTTTAATATTTAGGATTGAGAAAAGATTGTGTGCATTTGTGCAACTATTATGTGATGTTGTTTAGAACATAGCGGTAGTTATAAATCAAAGTTACCAGTTATAAATAATGTTACCCAGTGTTGTTATTATGGTATATTGGTAATATTATGCAAACATAATTTCTAAAAAAGTGAAAGCTGAACATTACTTTTATATACGCCTATATTTTTATAATAATATGCTATTTCTTCACGTAAAAGATTAATTTGCATAAATTCTTCAATTATTTTAGTTCCAGCTTCCGTACATTCTCAGCGTACATGTTGATCTCACGTGACTCGCATCAATTACTGGCTGTCATAGACTTATGACACAGAATTCCTGACCCTATTTACATAGGACTTACTGAGATGAACATTACAAACTGTAGATAATGGAAATATAAATGCAATAAAGCATTGTTTCCCAAGTCTGTGAAGGCACCACTTAAATATTTAAAATTCTTAAAACAACTAAATTCGTGGAAGAAATAAAATTATTATGCTTGTTTTACCTTTACAAAGCATAGCATATAGAAATATGAACATCTAGAAATTTTATTACATTTATTACCGAATTCAAAAGTCCCTTAACTGACTTTTACAGTATGTCCTTAAGAGAAGCAGCTGATATGTTATGTTTTTCTTTCACTGAGTCCAGGGAAGAATGGCAGAAATATTAGATACAACAAAATTGACGTATGAACATCTTATGAATTGCACAGTGACCATTTTAGGCCAACGATGTATTATACGTAGATAGGTTTTCCCGACTCTGCGAACTGCAACTGCAACTGGCAAACCTAATCGCTATGGCTAATCGGCCGACTCGTCTTCAGTCACGACGTCGGGTAACGCTGTTAGACGCGTGTCGTGACTTAGTCTTGTGAACAGTGACAATGCTATCCTGTGGTTGAAAAAGTGCAACACCAAGATATATATTAGGCCAAGATCCTAAAAAGCCGTAAGGATGCGATCTTATCCTTAAAAATTCTGAAAACTGGAATTTGCCATACCTTACTTTATATTCAATGAGTCCTCTCTATAGATAAAATATCATTGTTTTAGACGCGTGTAATATTTACTTGCAGATATACTTGGTTACTTTAATAATATTATGCGCGTCCAATACAATGGGATAAAAATATAAAATATTTCAAATACTTTTATTTACATTACATTTACATTGGTATTTTCCTGTTAGATCATCGCTTAATTTTTGAAATACTTTTGTAGTTAATCTGTAGCGGTGAGGATATTATATATTTACATTATTTGCATCTATTTATCGAGAGTAGTGCTATTTGCAGTTGTCTGTTTCGATTTTCAAAGAGTAATAAATTCATCATCATCCTCGGGTCGTTTTCTTTTCGCCGTTCCGCTCTGTAAGACGTCAAAGTGTAGTAAATATAGTTGAAATGCCGAACGATCCAACCGAGCCCAAAAAAGGTGAAACAGGTAAGTATTTTAACCGACTTCAAAAAGGAGGAAGTTCTCAATTCAACTGTGTGTAATCATTATAGTAGAAATAATTATAGTTTAAAAAAACTGAAACCGCCAACTTCAAAATACGCAATTTCATTCACTTTAATAATATATTTTTCCAGTTATTTTGTTTTAAAAGCCATAGTACCGAACCGATTTTGTTAAAATCTATATGAGACCACCTCTGAATTACCTATCATACAAAAAAGAATCATCAAAATCAAAGATGTTATTTCCCTAATTATGAATTGATTTCTTATTCTAAGTTATTTTAATATAATATTTAGTGTTTCTAAGATAGCAGACTCCTTGAATCGAACTATTCGTTTTCATTTTTATGAAGGTATTGTACAAAGAGGTTGGAAATATTTTGTATTGAAAACGTAGAGCTCCGTCGTATTCGAATTTTGAAATTACTAAAAAAAAAAATACACCAGTATTAGCCTTGGACACCTAACTTTACGAGCTAGTTAGATGAAACATATGTTTAACCCTGTGTGTGTATCTGTATGTCTGTCTGTGGCATCCTAACTCTCAAACGGATGGACCGATTCTAATCGTTTTTATTTTTCTTTTAAAGATAATTTCATCAAGAGAGTTCTTAGCTATGTTTCATCAAAATCTGTGCAGCCGTTTTTTAGGGTTCCGTACCCAAAGGGTAAAAACGGGACCCTATTACTAAGACTTCGCTGTCTGTCTGTCTGTCTGTCTGTCTGTCTGTCTGTCTGTCTGTCTCCAGGCTGTATCTCATAAGCCGTGATAGCTAGAAAGCTGAAATTTTCACAAATGATGTATTTCCGTTGCCGCTATAACAACAAATACTAAAAATTAAAAAAATTAAAATATTAAGGGGGGTCCCCATACAATAAACGTGTTTTTTTCGTATTTTTTTGCTCAATATTAAAAACGGTAACAGGTAGACGCTTCAAATTTTCACAGAATATTTACTTGTATATTATCTTTCAAAATAAATAATTAAATAACAATAAAGTAAATATTAAAGGGGGGCTCCCATACAACAAACGTAATTTTTAAGCAATTTTTACTCGATCTTAATTAACAGGTAGAAACTTGAATATTTGTAAGTAAATATTTAGAAATATTACTAACTATAAAAATAAATACCTAATCTAATACATAAAAACTCACAAAATGAAAATAATCCGTGCATCTAAACGCGGTGCGAGCGCCGCGCCGCGGTGTGGTGGTGGCGCGAGCGCGAGGCGGTTGATAAGCAACGGCCGCGCGGGTAGCGGGGGAGGTAACATCACGGAGCGAGCCATAGCCGCGCGTATTCGCGCGAGCGTTGTCATGCTGCCCGGATGTGTATTGAAACCTACCTATAAGTTTGCAATTTACTACTTGGAATTTCGTTGATTTCTCGTTATTTTATAAACAGTACTAAACTTTGTAGTATTATAGATGATAGTACGGAACCCTTCGTGCGCGAGTCCGACTCGCACTTGGCCGATTATTTTTTTTGTCGGAGGTTTTTGAGTTTTCTAAACTTATACTAGTGATTTCATTATTTATGCTAACATGTATTTTATCACACAATAAGTCAACCGTTTAGCTGATAGGGGGACATCTAGTCAAAGTAACAAAAATTATGTTTAAGTCATAATTTTTGTTACTTTGACTAGATGTCCCCCTAATATTTTTAAAACGGATCAGTAAATCTAAAAATAGTTTAAGCTTGCGATATTTGTCTTATTACTTACCCAACGATACCAACCAATCTAACGATACACTGTGGAGTAGGCAAGAAAAAACATGTCCACTTTACTTGGAGGGGTAGAGCTACCGTAAAACATTTTTGTTTTTAGAAATCCGTACTCAAAGGGTAAAAGCGGGACCCTATTACTGAGACTCCGCTGTCTGTCCGTCAACTGTACTGTCTAAACAGTACAGTTGAAATTTTCACAGATGATATATTTCTGTTGCCGCTATAACAACAAATACTAAAAAACAGAATAAAATAAATATTTAAGGGGGACTCCCATACAACAAACGTGATTTTTTTACTCGTTTTTGTTCGATATTGATAACGACAACAATTCACTTTAAAAATAAATAATTAAATTAAAATAAAATTAATATTTAAGGGGTGCTCCCATACAACAAACGTGATTTTTTGCCGTTTTTATAGATAATTGTACAGAACCCTTCGTGCGCGAGTCCAACTCGCACTTGGACGGTTTTATTTTTCAATTTTATTCTACCATTTTGTTGGGCGATGGGGTAGAAAAGTTCTCGAGTGGAGAGCACGTACCGGCGCACGCAGCGTAGGAAGTACAGCCACGAGAATCGAGATGGACAGATGACCTCAAACAAGTGGCGGGAAGACGCTGGATGCAAGCCGCTTCCAATCGGTCTTTTTGGAAACCACGGTTGAGGCCTATGTCCAGCAGTGGACTTGTTATGGCTGAGATGATAATTTTGTTGCCGTGATAAATATAAGGTTTAACCATACTAAATAACAACTTAATAATTCACTCTAATATTATTATTTATAATTTATTAATCTAATCTAATATTAATAGTCTCTTAGCTAAGCCGTGAGTACACGGACAGACGGACAGACGGACAGACGGACGAACGTGACGAAACAATAAGGGTACGCAGAAAAGGAACTCCAAAAATTGCAACTCGGTTTGCTCGTTCAGTGAATGATTATAATTATTTAATTGAACGAACCAGCACACTTATAGAAGTAGCAAACGTTTATATTTCTACGCTTACGCTTCAAATTGCTAAGAAACTGTGACGTGCCGTCACTTGACATTTCGTTAACTAATCTCAATCCCACGCACCGGCGCACGCAGTGTAGGAAGACCAGTCACAAGGTGGACAGAAGATATCATACAAGTGGCAGGAAGACGCTGGATGCAGGCCGCGCAGCAACCGGTCTTTCTGGAAATCCATGGGGAAGGCCTATGTCCAACAGTGGACTTCTAGTGGCTGAGATGATGTTGATGATGATGATGAATGTCAATCCCATACACTTTTCTATTCTACTGGCGTTCACGAAATTAGAATGCCACTTGTCGATCAAGTCAATCATGCCGCCTGTTGTTTACTAGCATTTAAGTTCTTTTCACTATGTAATTTGTGTTTTAGTTAAGGTGTATACAATAAAGAGTTTATCTATCTATCTGTGTCGTATAATGGATGATATTAAATACTACTATTAAATAAAATAAAAAAAAAAAAAACTTAACCACTGGATTTTAGATCATGATCTCAATAAAACAAAATTATATTAAGTAAATATATTAAACTCTTAGTTAAGTACAGTATTTCATAGTAATTAATTAATTATTTAAGAATATTAATTATAGTCTTTACATATATTATATTTAAAATACTTATGTTTGCAACGCCCTATTAACAGGGTATGTACCTAGCCATAAGATGCTCTGTACATATAGCAATGAATAAATAAATAAATAAATAAATATTAATATGATCTCACGTGAACAATACATTCCATGCTGTTACTGAAAAGGCATTCTCACATTTTTACTGCAAGAACGATTTTTCCTGTTTACGGATTTAGTCGCTTAGTGGAACATTTTGAGGTTAATGTGAATAACTACGTATAATATGGAGGTTAATCTAAGTTATTGATTGGGGAGTGAGGTATCAAGGAGTGAGGTATCAAGGAGTGCGGTATGCAAACAAGGTCTCTGCATCAACTACCAAATATATTTTTTATGTTTCAACAAATCTTGTTGATGTTAAGCGACGGTGTGGCCGAGGATAGAGCTCATCGATCTAGAAGATATCTATTCACACTAGCTTTGAAAATTCCAAGATTACTGACCGATATTGACTAGAACCGAAATCAAAAGTTGTCGAGACAAAAAAATTTGAAAACTAGATTAAAAAGAGAAGTTTGCTACGAGGAAGTTTGATGGCGAATAATAACATTTGTCAAAAACATTAAATTTAAAATTTGTAACGAGAATTTAGAATATGAGCAGTAGACCTCGCGATCACAGTCTTTTAGCAATAAGTAGGTATTTTTGTAAATAATTTTAATTTTAAAACCAAACTACAGAACCTATTTCAAAAAATAATTCTATGGAAGCAATGTGAAAGAATATCAAACAAAAAAGAAAATTCAAATCGGTTTGTAAATGACGGAGCTATGCCGTAACAGAGCTATGCCGTAACAGACAATAAAACCTCTACTGTTTTTTTTAACCAAATTCCAAAAAGAAGGAGATTCTCAATTCGATTGATTCTTCGTTTGGTAGGTAATATATTACCTATACCACCACCACCACCAACCACCACATAGGTTCATAGGTTCATAGACACATATAAATTTTATCTTTTTTAAAAGTAGAAAAATGCGGGTCGCTGGTGTGCTCGTGATATGCACGCAACATAGTAAAAATAATAATAAATAATTAGTAAAATAAATTAAAACAAAATAATTTTCCCGTAACGATAAGTAGTAAAGAATAGTTTGTAATTATGACAAAGGTCAAGGACCCTGGTGTCTGTGGAGATAAAAATTAAATTAAAAAATTTAAAAAAGAAAAAGAAATAGGTTTGTGCTTGAACGCCAATTCGCCTGATGATAAGCAACGTTGCGGTCTACGATGGAGCACGCTTACCTAGAAGATACCAATTCTGTCTGCCTGTCGCCGTTTTGGTCTATTATCGCGCAAATATCTGACCTATGAAGAGCGTATCCATCATTTTAAGTTAATCTCCCTCGCAAGAAGGCGACAAGTCAGTGAGTTGCTATATTTATACAAAATCGCCAACTTAATGGTAGATAGTCCGTTCTTGCTTAACTTGATCAAATTCAATACTATACATACCTATCCTTCGGAATCGTCGACTTTTCACCGTCCCCCTCACATACAGAAATAACATATCTCGCAACTGTCCTGTCCCACGAATGTGTCGCTCATACAACGAACTTTATCGTAGTTGTGCTCGTCATAACGAACATCACAAATTACATCTATTCGGAATTAGTCTCAATCGTTTTCGCAACAATGTTTATAATTCTCTGTAAGCTACCTACTTATCCTAACGATAGCTACGTGATTGTGCGATTTTATACTTGTTTCTTGTCTCAATTTCATCTTAATTAAGTATATAGGTAAGCTACATGTATTATTCATCTACTTTTATGTTAAGTTAAATATGTAATTATGTACACTGTTTAATACCATGCTGTGCGCTCTAAGAGTGGATTACGGGATCGACCACATCAATAGCATGTTAGTAAACGCAATATTTCCTGTAATCTGTAATGAGTGACAAATAAATAAATTCACTCGCGATTTAAAGACACGCAGATTATATCTATCGGAAAAAAACCACTCAGAAAGCGTATTCCACAATCTAGCAGCCGCACGATGAAAGTGGAATTGAAGCGTTTCATTCGGGTTTTTGAAATATCCACCATGAAACGGGGACGTTTTTTCGTGTTTTTGACTTACCGATAGTAAAAAAGACAAGGGGGAATTAGATGATACAGACCAGATGCACACTCACCGAAATGAATCCGATGAAAACCGTTAAGTCGACTTTGCGGCGGTGCTCCAAGCTTTGGAGTTTTGCATGAACAAGAGAATCGTTGCCTATGAGTTTCCTAGCACTTTTCCTAACTGATTCCAACGCCTCAAGTTGGTACTTAGCCGAACCGTCCCAAAGATGGGAACAGTACTCCATGCACGCCCGAACTTGTGAATTAGTTGATTTAATACTTTGGTTTTTATAGCAAAATAACTGGAAAAATACGCCATCCAAGTAAACGGAATTGCGTATTTTGAAGTCGGCTGCTTCAGTTTTTTAAACTATAAATAATTATTGGTTAAACTCTTTCTTTATAAAGTTGGTAAATAAAAGTCGTAGTTCCGTGTGTTGTTCATAGTACTACTAGTTTAGTAAGTCCTATTTTATTCCAGGAGGGAGCAAGACACCCGATGTTAAGAGAGTATCATTCATGTCTTCGGAGGCGAGCGGTACTCTGCGGTGGCGGTCGTCGGACGACAGCGGCTACTGGATTAGAGACGAGTGCGAGACGGCAGGCTCTGGGTAAGTTGGTTTAACCGACTTCAAAATGGAGAAGGTTCACAATTCAAATATATGTAGATTTTTGTGTTTGTTACACGATTATAAATACATTTTTGTTTGGTAGGCCATACTTCGGCGCTAGTTAACAACTCAACCTTAAAAGAAAAACACAATGCCCGATTGCAGAAAATCGATTTTTGCAGTCTAACTTACGATCGCGATTTCTAAATTTAACTTACGATAACTTCGATTTTACTTATGTTTTTGTGAGAAAGTATGCGTAAAATTGCTGTAAAAGATTTTAAATGCGCATTCTTTAGAATAATTCTAATAAAATCATTTGTTTATTACGAAAAAGCTCCTTGGAAATTACGAAATAACGCTTTTTTTTTGTCCAAATAATATAACCTATAATAATATTCCAAAAAATATTACCTATAATACTGAGAAAGTGAAGACTAATCTATCGACACCTCGTACAACAAAATCGGCCAAACCGTTTAGACTGTAGACAGTATAGAAACATACATACATTCACTCGAAAAACATAACCCTCTTTGTTGCGCAGTCGGATAAAAATAATGTGTCAAACATTCAATATTCCAAATATGAAAGCTATTCAAGCAATAATGTTGTGTTACAAGTTGTCTATAAAAACAATTTCTCATGTTTAGTTTTATTAACCGACTTCCACAAAGAAGCAAGTTCTCAAATCGACTCTATGTTTTTGGAAGTGAAAACTGCGGCGTTGTGCATTTTTAGGATGGTTTTGGTAAAAAAAAATAAACTCGCGTCAGATCGTCGGATCGCAAGACGGACAGCCAGAAACCTATTCTAACGCTCTGCATTTAAAGTTCATTATTGTATGTACAAGTTTGTCCTTCTAGCATGACATCATTATTTTAGTCAGAAACCTATTCTAACGTTCTGCATTTAAAGTTTATTATTGTATGTACAAGTTTGTCCTTCTAGCATGACGTCATTTCGTTGCGCCGAATGCTTATTTTCGATGCATGCACGTCGTAAGACTCGTTAGCTCAATAGGTTAGAGCACAGATATAAATTTCAATTTGTCAATCGGAGGGCGGAGGTTCAAATCCTTCACGAGTCAGTCTTTTGCTATTTTATTTTTTAGTTTTCACTTCTGCCGGCACTCCCGGAGTGCAACCCGTTGTTTCTTTTTTGTATGTTTGTTCAGCGATTACTCCGCTAATTATGAATTGTTTTTGATGATTCTTGTTTTTTGTAAGTAATGCTTCAGAGGTAGTCCCATGTAAATGTTATCGAAATCGGTTCAGTACTTTTGTTTTTATAACTTAATAACGGAGAATATGTCGTGCAATTAAACGAATTCGTTTAATTGCACGACATATTCTCCGTTATTTATTATTCGCGTATTTTGAAGTCACTTTTTTTTAGTTTTTTAAACCATAATTATTTGAACGAAGTCACAAGCACAGCTAGTTTAAAATAATCATATTATACACTATAAGCCTAAAATGTATTTTCCACCAGGAAACCAGCCCCAAAGAAAAAATCTGTATACGGTAATGAATACAGTATGATGTTGAACCTCGAGATTGCAGAACAACCTCTTTTTAATGCTATAGCAAAGGGTGATACCAAAGAAGTTACGGAGCTACTTCAATATGGAGCATCGATTGATATCACCTCACCTCAGCTCTGTAACGTGTTTCACTTTGCAGCCATAACAGGAAATACCGATATACTTAAAATGCTACTCGACCATGACCCGGTGTTCACAGAGAACCAAGTAAACGCTCTCACCAACAATGGTTATAGACCGATTCATTTTGCCTTCGAAAACGGCCACATTGAATGCGTCAAACTCTTGCTTTTTAGCAATAATCCCATAAGTTTGAGGACAGGTCACGGTTCAACAGGACTACATATTGCTGCAAGGAAAAATAACTTGAAATTAGCGGAATTTATTCTACAAATTTTCCCTGAAGCGGTACATTACGTCGATAGGTATGGATGGACGCCCCTGCATACTGCTATTTTCCATGGATCCAGAGATGTTATCAGGCTTTTGATAATTAATGGAGCAGATCTATCGGCGTGCACGACAGGTCCAAACAAGAACTATAAAACCGCTATAGAGATGATCATGACACATCTACCGAATCCGACAGAATTTCTTGAAAAGATTTTCGATACACGTATTAGTATACATAGCACGAACAAAAAACATGAACTTGAACTATGTACAGAACTTGATTTCGATATGTATGAAGGTATTAGAGACCCTGACACGATTATAACGGTCGATTACAGCATCCTATTACCGAGAAGTGTAACCGAACAAAGCTTCGCAAAACTGACAGTAATTGAAGCTTTGTTAAACACAGGCAACAGCTGCGGACAGAGACGATTGCTGATGCATCCAATGTTGGAAAGTTTCGTATATTTGAAATGGCAAGCGTTTTTACACATATTTCTGTTAATGGTGATTAATTATTCTGCGTTTGTTCTAGCGCTCACTATCTTTGTTATGACAGATTATGGTTACAAAGATAGTGGGATGGAAAAACCTTATATATGGGATACGAAAATTTGGACGTCTATTTTGTACTTCACGGTGGCCTTAGTATTGTTTCAAGTAAGTTGCAAAATAATCTAAGAGAGCATAATTTGTTGGAAGGCAAGCACAGCGTAGGAAAACCAGCCATAAGCTGGACAGAAGACCTCATATAAGTGGCAACAAGACGCTGGAGGCAAGCCGCTTTTAACTGGTCTTCTTGGTATTCAGTGAGGGAGGCCAATATTCAGCAGTTGACTTATTATGGCTGAAATAAGAATGCTGATGATAATATTTGTTGCATGGAATATTCGATAATTGTGCACGCACTTAGACTGATGTAACTTCATTTGGATAAAGTCTTAGTAATTGCGGAAATAGTCATACAGAAGTAATACAGTACTTAAGTTAAAACATGTGAGACGAATGGTCTACATGATTATGTTTCAACAATAGAATGTCTTTAACAACCGTATCAAATGCTTTCAAAAAGTCAAAGTAACTTCTCTCCAAATTTGTAAACCTGTTTTAGTAGTAGTGTTTAGCTTTGTAAGCTAAACTTTGCAAATTAGTACCTCCCTACTTGCTCGGTATGTATTGTTTGGATTTTCTACACATATTTTGAATTATATTCCAGTTCAGATAACATAATATTGTAAATATTATTGTTAAAGTGAAATTGAATATAATTCGTTTTGTGTTTATGAAATAAATAAATAAATAGATACATGCAAGTTTATTCATGTGTTTTAAGTATGATTATAAAATATTGTAAATGTGTCTATTAAATAGCAACTGAACCTAATATACTTTCGTGATTTATTTTCAGGAAACGTTTTTCTTGAGCGTCCATTTGAAGCAATACATATTCCGGCTAGAGACAACAGTAAAACTTGTTACAATCATTTTGGCCATAATCCTTCCAAAGTTGATGACAGAAAAGTCTTGGACAAGGAAAAACAGCGTGGACTGGCCCAGGCATATAGCGACGTTGACAATCTTGTTGGCTTGGGTTTATATAACTTTCTTGCTTTCTAAATTCCCTAGCTGGGGTTATTACGCCTTGATGTTTGGCAAAGTTTGCAAGAATGTGCTCAAGGTAAGATTTTTACGAACTACATCAAATGTAAATCAATATTCGAACATTTTGACTCACCATAACTTGTATTATATATGTGATTATAGAGGTTTTGCAGAATCTCTAGTAATTTTGAGAGATCAATAATAGGTTTGCATGTACGAATATAATTTGTTTAATTTTGTACCCTAAAATGGACCTTACAAGATTTCAGGACACCGGTGGAACTAATATATTCCTTACCACTAATAATCGATCGTATGATAAATCAAGACACATCTTAAGTCGAAGGTGGAAAACATATACAGGAAACATATATTCCTTTTAAAATATATTTTAACTCCACTTATACATGGACTGGAAATTGATCGAAACCAGCCTAAATTTAACGGCGGGCTAGCCATCGTCAACCTCATCGTCTTGATATCAAATGAGGTGTGGTCAAACGCACAAAGAAAATAAACAAACACATAAAATAAACTTGAAAATAGAAACAGGTACTGAATAAAGAGGTCGTGAAACATTTGTACTTGACGTTTGTATATTTTCAGATAATAATGACGTTCGCATGTCTTATGATTGGTTTTGCTCTAAGCTTCATGATCCAGTTGCACCATCAAGCATTCTTCCAAGACCTCAGCAATGCCATCATCAAGACCATGGTCATGATGACCTCAGAGTTCGACTACAGCGAGCTGCTTCCCGTACAATACGCTACGAACATACAACAGCATGATTCACTAATTGTCATAAGATTACTTTTCGTAATTTTCTTGATCTTTGTTGGTATAGTCTTAATGAACTTAATGGTCAGTGTATCTGTCAACGACCTCAAAGATCTCGAAGTCACGGGTCATGTGACGCAAATACAAAAACAAGTAGAAGTAATCAATGGTCTAGGGTACTCACTCGAGTCTTGGGTTTATAAGCTATTCCTTAAAATATTCTTAGGGCCTCATAATCCTAAATCCAGGCTGTGTAAATTTTATCGAATGATTCTCTTGGATCGTTCTCCAATTAAACAAATAATCGAACGTTATAGTAAAACAGTAGACCGCATGCGATCGGACGCAGATAAATCGTTGTCTCTAAAACCCTACGAGCCGATGTACAAGTCGAACAAAGCAATACCAGCCCATGTTAGGGACGACATATTTAAAATAGTTGCTACACAAAAAAAGATCAAAAGTTACAAAAATGAATTAGCAACTATAATAAAACAGTTAGATAGAATTGAAAGGAAACTTGAAGAAAGTCAGACTGATTCAAGTAAGAGTCCAAAGTCAAATCTGAAGAATCAAATTCAAGAATTTCTAGATGTAGAGAGAGGAAATCAAATATAGATATGTTTTACATTATGCTACTGTTGTTATTATTATGTACTTTATACTACTGTATATCATTTTGTATTTGTATACATTGCTAAATGTAGTTAGTACAGTATATAATTATTATAATTTTAAAATATCATAATACATTATACATATTAAATAAACATCATGTTTATATACTCTTAACCACGAAAATGTTATATAAATAAAATAAACTAAGTACATAAAATTAGAGGGAAAAAACCGACAAGAATAATTGAACAGCGATTGAGTTTATTGCCTAGCTTATTTAATATTTGGAAGCCCTTTCTTTTGACACCAACATGATTATTGATTACATTTTAAAAATTATAATATAGCACTTTTTTAAACTATCACGGTCATTCATTAAAACACTAGGTATTATTATTAACGGGATATTTACCGTGGTTCGCGTTAATTTTGAGCTCCCGATATAGCTATTTTCGGGAGCTCAAAATTAACGCGAACCACGGTAAATATCCCGTTTTTAATAATAGTGTTTTAATTATAATATATTTCGCGATCAAATCCATATTATTATGAATTAAGCAGTTTATATATGTGTTCATATTATCATTTTCTACTATATGTATGAAATAAGGTTAATTTTATTTATTCTATTTATGGGTACCTAATTTTAATATACGTAAGTTAGTACTTTAAGTTATCGTGAAAATATTTGGAGGTCTCAACGTACGTTTTTCATAGTCATATTCGTTATTTGTTAAATAACTAATGGATTTTTATCGTCTTCTGATACATCAGTATCTTTGTTATTATTTAAGTCTTCCTTTATATTTTGCGTAAATAATTAATCAATCATTGATTTTTTACACAAAATAAAAAGGCCCGCTATAATAATCTATTGTGTTACTTTCTACTATGACATTTATAATCTTATTCTACTACATAATTATTTAGCGTATTTTTTTTATCATTAAATAATTTAGTGTAAATTGTGCACTCACGAATAATTGTTTCATTTTTCCTTAAAATTTATTAACTACGAGTATAATAAAATACAATTATTAATTGAAAACGGACGTTATTTCTGACAGTTACCTATTCAGACTGTATTCAAAACATCTAAATTACCTTATATATAAGGATTATTATTATCTGTACAAAAAATAAGTAACGATAGCAAACAAATAATTATAAAATGTTTACTTACAATTATATTAGCCCACGAAACAGCAAAGTGAAGTAAATAGACATTTCATTAGCGAGAGTCGTGTCTCTTCTGAATAACATTGAACTGAGTTGAAACGGTTTGTGAAACGCTGATAAAAAGGAAAAGGGAAATGAGCTTAGGTATTTATTTTGACTCGTTAAGAGACTGGAATAAGTAGGCACCTATTAAGGTGAGTATTTTTGCGGAATATAATAGGTGGAGTGTTATTTTTGGACGTGGCTAGAGTGACGACGCCGTATTTCACGGCAAAGCGGGTTACAAAACAGCGTTCTTTTTAGGGTTCCGTAGTAACTACGAGGAATCCTTATAATTACGCCATGTCGCCTGTCTGTCCGTATGTCATAGTCATTTTACTCAGAAACTATCAGCTGTACATGAACGATTTGACATGTAGATGGAAAAAAAATCGCTACGAAATGCCGTAATGAAATAAAAAATAAATAATAGGGATGGAACTCCATGCAATGCCATACATACTAGGTACACTACCCGCCGGTAATGGGTTTGAGCAATTGAAATTATCTTTAGACCTTTATTAGACTGGGACAATCTATTTGCTTTTTGTATATAGTAATATTATAGTAAGTAGTAAGTACGTAGTTTTTTGTTGCTGTTAATAAAGGCACTAGCCACTTTTTGGAGATCTGTTAAAAAGAAACTACAGTTTATATTTTTGTTGCTTTGTGTAATTTCACTTGCTTAAAATCTACTACGTACTACCTACTCAATAAGTTACATTACACAATAACCAATGTTCAGTTTCCGGCTTCAAGTAAAGCTGGAAACTTTGAGCCAGTCCCTCAGAGCCCTGACTCCAAGTTGTTTGTCAGAGTTTTGGGTCCCGAACTTTTATTCATACTTACCCTCGAGCATTTATAATTTAGCCACTTCGCAGGTAATTTGCACAAATACATGAAGAGGACTCTGCGTTCGCACGAGAAAACTGTAGCGTTGATATACGTTCGCAATACGTTCCATGAGGTTTTTACACGAAAGAGATATTTGAATTCCAAGTAAATAATCCGTTAAGAATTAACGAAGTTCTTAAAGTTTTTCTTGCCTCTTTAAAACGCGACCGCTTTACGGGTATGGCCAGTGACGTAGGAACATGACAGCACACTCACTCACACTACGTAATGACGTATACTCACACTACGTAATGTATACTGTGCTCACACACGCATACCTAATGAGGTATGCGTGTGTGAGCACAGTATACATTAATAGTATGTACACGAGAGTGAGCGAGAGGATCACTACGTTACGGCGAACTGATTGCCGTCTTATTTTTACCATAGTCGCGCACTGCTTTAGCGTAAGTACCTATGGTGTGTATAAGTATGATAAATGATAAATGATAAATTCGTTTATTGAGATAAAAACGGAAAAAGACCAATTACAATCATCTCACAATATTCAAAAATTATTCTTAAACAATGTCTTAAACAAATGTCTGAGGATTACAAAATATTCATTATATAAATACAATATCATTTAAAATGTCAATACAAAAATGTCAAATGGGCAATACGCCTAGCATGTCATTACAAAAAAAAAAATTATGTCATACAAAGTAAAATATACCGTTCGGGTAAGTACTCAGAGTACCAAGTCAATAAACTCAAAGGTTATCGTCAAAGTCCAATGAATCATCAGGCTTTTTACACCTGTCCCATTGATCCAATTGATTTTCACAATAAGTCAAGGAGGTACTTAAAATAGTCTTCCAGTTATCACAAAAGATGTCACAATCAGGGTTAGCAGCAAGGAGTGCGATTAAGTGGCGACGGGCACGATTCAGGGGCGACATAGAACGTGCTACTGTGCGACCGCGATCTACGTGGAACAGGTCATGCGGGCGACCACGTCTGTTTGCTGGAACCCCGGGCTCGTCCGGTACGAACAGTACGCATAGCAAGTCGTGCAGACGTATAGAATCGACAGACCCCCTAAGCGCCTTACAGCAGATAGTTAGCTGGTCTAACATCCTTCTAACTTCCAAAGAGTTGTAACCAAGCTGACCGAGCAGGAATTTAGTTGGATACAGAAACGGATAGTAACCATAAATTTTCTTATACAGTGACCTTAAAAAGGCCTTTTGGACTTTTTCAAGCATTCGCGCGTAGGTGACATGATAGGGGTTCCAGACACAAGCACTCGATTCAAGTTTGCTTCTAACTAAGGAGTTATATAATGTTTTAATTACTTCAGGATTTTTAAAGTCTCTAGCATTCCGTAGGACGAAGCCAAGGCGCCGGTAAGACTCTTTTGCGAGTTCTGATATATGATCATGAAAAGTTAGACTGCGATCAAAATTTACCCCCAAATCTTTGATACAGTTAACCCTATTTATAGGTACGTTGTTTAAATGATAATCAAACTGTATTAGATTTCTTTTACGATCAAAGGTCATGACGTTACATTTACTTATATTAAATGTCATTTTATTTCTCACGCTCCATTCGTAAATTTGATTGATATCATCCTGCAATTTCAGGCAGTCACTAGAAGATTTAATTTCAAAAAATAGTTTAAGGTCATCCGCATACAAAAGACATTTGGCGGTAGATAGTACATTAGGTAGGTCGTGAATCATCATTTGAAAGAGTAACGGACCAGTGACAGAACCCTGGCTTACACCAGAACTAGTGCAATATGGTTGAGATACATATGTACCATGCCTCACATATTGACACCGGTCCCTCAAGAAATCGGCCATAAAAATTAAGAAATCGCGAGTGAAGCCAAACGTAGATAACTTATGCAATAATATATCATTATCAATTTTATCGAAGGCCTTTTGAAAATCGAAATATACTACATCAACTTGTGATCCACGATCCATAGCGCTAGATATATAGTCTGTTAAGCACAACAGGTTTGAATTTACTGATCGGCCCGGCCTAAATCCGTGCTGCTCTTCGCCTATCTGTTGTTTTACCTGGCTATATATTTCATTGTGCAGAATGTACTCAAAGATTTTGGCAGGCGCACATAGAATTGCGATTGGACGATATTCCTCTACTACGGTTTTTTTTATTATTCTTTGGGATGGGGGTTACCCTTGATAATTTCCACTGTGTGGGGTACTTGCCATTTTTAAGCGAAAGATTTATAATATGGTGTAGTGGAAGAATTAAATGTTTTTTACCAGTTTTAAGGACAAAGCTAGGTAAGTTATCCGGACCAGGTGAGCTTTCTATTTTGAGCTTATTCAGGGCTCGTTCGATATCTTGGGGGATCACCGTGGGTAAACTAACGTAACCGCCTTGATAGCCTAATGCAGAACACTCGTCAACATCTAAAAGTGGTGTGTTATTTAAAAAGACGCTGGAAAAATAGTTTGCAAACGCTTCTGCAGATTCAACCCCAGTAAAAGAAACACCTTGATACGAGACACAGGGTTCGAAACCACCCTTGGATCTGAGTCTATTCACGTGGCTCCAAAAATGCTGAGGGCGCAGCCATAAGTTTTCTTCGATAAGAGCAGTATACGATTTATATGCGTCTGAGATACGGTTCTTCAAGCTATTCCGAAGATCTGTGTATAACTTGTACGATGTATTACATTTCGACCTCAACCACACCCTGTGTAATCTCTTTTTACGCCGAATATCCTTTATAATATTTGCATCAAACCAAACCGGAAATCTGTTGCATTTAGCTACTTGTCTTTTCTTTTTAGGAACAGTTAAGTCAAATAATGTATAGATAGTATCATAGAAAATATCAGTAGCGGTCGCGACATCACTACATTCAAGTACAGGTGCCCAAGAGGTTTCGGCAAGCAATGAGTGAACAAGTATCAATGTTAAAAGAAAAACAAAATACCCGACTGCAGAAAAGAGGTTTTTGTAGGCTGCAAAATCCTCTTCTTACGATTTCTTTACGCTTAATACGCTGTTGAGTGTATGTTTTTGTGAGAATGTATGCGTACAATCGCTGTAAAAGATTATTTCGCATTCTTTAGAAAAAAATCAAGTAAAATCACTTGTTCATTACGAAAAAGTTCGTTGAAAGTTACAGAGAGATGTATGATTTTTATTACAAAAAAATATAGCCTATGACACTCAGCAAGTGAAAATCGGTCAAGCCCTTTAGGCGATCATATAGAAACATACAGATAATATACATACATACCCACATACATACATACACTCGAAACACCCCCTCCCCACCTCTCCCTCCCTTTTCCCCTCTCCTTACCTTAAAACACAATTATAATGGAACAGTTGTCGGTGATTTTTTTGAGGTAGGAAATTGGTTTAATCCTGTTTTACCCGTTCCCGCGGGAATATCGGGATAAAAGGTATCTTATGTGTTAATCCAGATTATAAACTACCTGTGTGCCAAATTTCAGCCAAACCCGTTAAGCCGTTTTACCGTGAAGAAGTAACAAACTAACAGAAACTTCGCATTAACATTATAAGTGTGAAGTGTGATGTTATTAATTAGCATTTCCTATTCTAAACTCCAATAAAACATATAAGTAATATATATATTCGTAATCACCGTTAAAAATTCTTTATTTTGATACCATACTCGATGTATTTTGGATACTTTTTTTTTTTTTGAGATTACTTTTTGCCGCCAAAAATCCTTAATTTTATTTTTTATTTTATTTTTATGTACCCAGTGTCACTCGCACGACTAAGACGAATCTATTGACACCACTCACATCAAAATCGGTCAAGCCGTTTAGCCTCTAGGGCGTGCCAAAGAAATATACATACATACATACATACATACATACACTCGAAAAACATAACCCTCCTTCTTTCGCAGTCGGGTAAAAAGAGGTATATCCATCTTTTTAAAGTTCCAGTCGCGCGATGTATCTAAGTTACTAGGCTGTAGCCGTGCACAGCTGTTATGTAATCGTAAAGCGAGCATTATCTCCAGAGCAGGGTGGTACAATACATCGATAGGTACGAAGCCGTCGGCGGCTTCTCGCACACAAACAGGTCGCGCCGCCGTCGCCGTCTCAGAGCACTCCTGCGCCAACACTACGTCCAAAATACCTCCGTGAGAATTAAAAATTCCATTAAAATCTATTAGATTACAATATGTCAAAAAGTAACAATAATATTTTTTTATATTATTAGATGCACTATTCATATTAATATCACCAAGAATAAAAATTCTTGTGTCTGAATCAGTTAAAAATGTTTCTACGTTATTAAATACATTCATGTACACGGCGTCGTGTGTATGCTTTTTGGGTCAGGAGCTAAAAAGATCGTGCGACGTTTCTCTGTAAATTTCGTAACGTATAGGCATTAACGGAATCTTTACATACCTCCTAAACCCGGAAACAGATTTAGATAAATTTTCATGACTCCCAAATGGACTCCCTTTTGTAAGTGAATTCAATAGTGGTTGCAAAATGTGGGTACTTATACGTATCGTGTGCTAGGGTTACCAATAATTATATGTAGTTTAAAAAACTGAAAAAACCGACTTTAAAATACGCAATACAATACATATGCACGCGACTTTCTGTTCACTTTTCTATAGGCACTTGGATGATATTTTACCAGTTATTTTGTTATAAAAACCAAAGTACTGCATCGATTTTGATAAAATTTGTATGAAACTACCCCTGAAGTATGATCTACCAAACACAAAGAGAATTATCAAAATCAGTGCACAATTGGCTGAGTAATCGGTGAAATATACGTTAAAAAGTTTTCAATAGTAATCAAATATTTTTCTGTTTTTTTTTTACGTGTGGTAAGTTGGTGACCCTAAGTGATTGTCCATTTCGAGTTGATACATAAGCTCCGGAGGGACCAGTAGCTTTTCTTATTTGGGAGATCAAACATACCTTCACTTCCAAGATGCATTATCTTTTGTTTCTTCCGAGAGTTTTTCCGCAACAAAACAAGGGAGATGTTTTGATGTGAAAAATGGCATCATAAAACATTGTCGCTCTTTCGTGCTTTTTGTCTCCGATCGAATTACACTTTGTCATAACTTACTAAGAACTATTTTGTATTAAATAAGTGATTTTACAAGAATTATTACAAAGGATGCTCAATGCTCATCGTCTATATACATATATAAAATTCATAGTCCTGCGGCCGATATATCAACGCCGCACCCACAGACTTTTTGAAAATCGACCCCTGAGACGGTGAAATGGGAGTTCACCACGCCGTTGTAATATTAGACACGCTGTAGTCAAATTCCTAGCTAGTCTTCTGTAGAAAAAACTCAAGAATATACTGCTAGTCAATTAAAGTTTGTAACATCCTAAGTTTGTCCTTAAAATGTCCTTCTCCCCCGAAGTTAATCAAGAAATCAATCCGTGCGAGATTGGCAAACAATCCAACCAACTAGTGGCACTGCGCTCGCCATCTCCCGGGGGGGCTGCTTTAATTGCCTGCCGCGTGACGTATTGCCGCGGACCGAGGGGCGACGTCCCCCCTCGCGTGTTTCGGGGGTGAGGCTGTTAGGACGAGAAAAATATTGTGCGACCAGCATGCTTGGGCAAGTGGATAACGTTTCTATTTCTAGATACGCTTACGCTTCGAAATGCTAAGAAACTAGATATTTTTGAGTGTTTACGCTTGAAGCATATGTTACGGGTGGCGCCACCAACGCAAAGACTGTTCAAAAGTTTCGACCATCCCACGTGACACCTCCGTAACCAAAATATTAAAGACTCCCAGGTACAGATCGGGATATGTGGGTTCAAGTCCCGTCGGATGTGTCAAATTTTTGAACTGTCTATAAATTTGGTAAGAAATTGTGACGTGAAGTCACGTGACATGTCATTAGCTACTGTCAATCCCATACATTTACTTTTCTATTCTACTGGCGTTCACGAAATTTGAATACCACTTAATTGTCTAATCCCCAGGTTCGGTCTAAATTCCATTTTCTAGGCGACAACATTGATTATTCGAAAGCGTATCACATACGAGCTTGACAACTTGTTCCAGCACCTCCAATCTACTACAGTACTCACAGAAAGTCGGCACACTATCACTCATTTGGCATTGGAACCGGCTTGTGATAAAATTTGCACATCGACAGTTCAAAACTATTTAAAGCGAGCGCATTGCATTTTACAACTGCTGCCATTACTCTAAGATATTACTCATTAAATCTCCATATGCTCGAACATTACCCTGGAGACTCCGCAGCTCAACCCTGGATACAATGCGTGCACACTACTCTATCGCTATTAAATATCTGAGATAAGCTTGATACTTTACCAAGCGAATTCTGCAAAAGAAGCCCTATTTTGTCAGCACAGGTATTCGCTTGACGTGGCGTAATAGATGATTGTTAAACAAGTATTGAATAGTTCCATAATTGGCCACAAGATGGCGTCAACAGCTCGAGTGGCTAAAGGTCTTTCACCCGAGGAAAACACTGCTTTTAATTTCGAAATATAAGGAATAATAATATAAAAATATGATTCAGTAAATAAAATTCCTATATGTATCTGATAAACTAATTTTATGCAAATCTGTGTTATACGTAAACAATTAGCAACCGAAGCCATCTTTTTATGTTCCTTTTTCTGTGGCAATCTACCTGCTGCCAGCCACTATTTTATAATTAAGTATTGAAAATGATGAAATAATATAAAAAATTCAAAACAGAGTCCATTTTTTATCGACTTTAGAAAAGGAGGAGGTTATCAATTCGTAGCGTATATTTTTTTAATGTATTTACACCGATATAGCACAGCGGATTAGCAAGTTGAAGTGGCAGTGGGCAGGACACATGGCCGATGGGGCCGAAAGGTTCTCGAGTGGAGACCACGTACCGGCAAGCGCAGCTGAATTGGTGTTTAGAGAAAGCTTCCAAGTTGGTCCCATAATTATTTGTTATACAGGGATGAAAACAGTGTTTTCATCCCTGTATTGAGTTAAATTCAAGCATACCATACTTTCCAAGTATGAGGAATGAAAACTACATTAAGCTATTCATTTATCAATTTATCATCGTCTTCGTTATTCGTAAAAAAAACAGTATTATCCTAGTATTTTTTTAATAATATAATGTGTATATCATATTATATCTCCGTAAACTGATGTTCAATGTCACCCCTCGTATCCGTGTGCAGTAGGAGGGTCGGCACCGTGTATGACACACGCACGAGGTGCCTCCCGGCCTCGAGACGACACAGCTAACTTTATAATGGACTCAACTTGTCTACTTCATTGGAGGGTAGCTATAATAGGTAGTAATAAACGTATGTAAACATATATCACACAACTGAAATAAATTACAACGGATTTATCGCGATATTTTACACCGTCCTGTGACCACGGCCGCTGCAGTGTTCGAAACGTATTGTGGGTACACAATTGCACAATTACACAAACACAATTATTGTTGTGTATTGTTGTTGTTGTGTTGTTGTGTTTATTATTGTGTGGTAGCACAATTGTGGGTAGCTTAGTTGTGAGACCAACTGACTTGCTGTCCACAGATCACTGTACAAAACTTTGAATATATTTAACTCAGAATATATTGAAATGCAATTTCACAAAAAGTTTCAAACCAAGCAAGTGTCCAACACACAGACATTGGGTACCGCATACAACAAATTTACTCTGTTTGCAACTTATTATAAAGTAAAACAAACGCTGCAAGTTCTTTGTAATGTTGTTTATTGTTATATTAATAAGCTGCCTAGCTTATTAATATTACCGTCAAAAACGCAGATAAGCTCTGGTCTCCCACCTAAGCTTACCTGAGTTTTTGGACGGTAAGGTCTATACTAGACCAACTAGTAGTAGTTAGTCCAAGCTGCTAACAGACTTAATTATAATAATAATCATTTATACTGTAAATTTATCGTTTGATCCAAACTAACAGTCAAAGCTAGCGGGCCACGAAATATTCTGCTGACAACAAAACACAAATGTACGGGAAAATGCTGAAAAATAATAAAATTAAGTGTTTGAAAAAACTGAAAAATAGACATAAAATGCGCAATTTTGTAGTTACTTACTTACTTAGTTACTTATAGTTTAAATAACTGAAAAAACCGACTTCTACGTATGTATGCAGTTCGTTTAGTTGGATGAAATTTTTTCAGTTATTTTGGTATAAAAATCAAAGTACTGAACCGATTTTGATAAAATTTATATGGGACTACTTCTGAGGAATTATCCACCAAAAAATCATCAAAAACAATTCATGATTTGCGGAGTAATCGCGAAACAAACATACAAAAGACACAGTCAAATTAAGAACCTTCTTCTTTTCGGAAATCGGTTAAAAACTAGGGCTAGCAAATGAGCAGGAAAATAAATGTACAAAAAAATTCTGGAACAAAACTGGGGGGCAATTCAGTTATTCAAAACCGATCCGTAGCTGAACCTTGTGCGAAGCATTTCCTGTCGGCTGCTATCTTTTTTTGATTTAGTAACGAGCGAAGAGGACGTGTTACGTTTCATCAAATGTGTCAATTGTATGACATAAAAGTGACTGAAACAAAAAAAATGGCCGCCGGCAGGAAACTCTCCACATATGGTTCGGCTATGGAGCGGTCTTAAATAACTGAATTGGGCCCCTGGTGTTAGCAAGCAAAAAGTACTACTGTGACATCACATACGTCAATGCGACTGTCTCTAAATAAGTAAACCTTTAAAAAACTAAAAAAGAAACGACTTCAAAATACGCAATCGGTTTACTTAGATTACATATTTTTCCAATTAATTTGTTATAAAAACCAAAATACTGAACCGATTTTGATAAAATTTCTATAGGATCACCCGGAAAGTATAGGGTATAGGTACTTTCTTTTTCAAACAAAAAAGTTTTTTTTCAAAACGGTACAGTTGTCTTCGAGTAATGGGGGAACATAAATAAAAAAATATATTTCAACGAATTGAGAACCTCCTCCTTTTTGGAAGCTGGGTATAAAACGTCATGTTCCAGGCGTCAGTTTCGTAGCCAGGGCAGAGTTTGACCGCAAAACTTGGGTTAGATCACTAGTTACCCCGTGCTTAGGTACGAGTACAGCACAAGTTCTGCCAAGTTGTAATTACTCATCCCTATGATGATTTATGGACAGTATTACTAGGAGCTACTGTCTTCGACCACACAGTTACTCAATATCTGGTGAGCTGCAGTCACATGCCTGTCAGCTATAAAAC
Organism: Lycia hirtaria; assembly: GCA_947563715.1. Classification (NCBI taxonomy): domain Eukaryota; kingdom Metazoa; phylum Arthropoda; class Insecta; order Lepidoptera; family Geometridae; genus Lycia; species Lycia hirtaria. The sequence continues at coordinate 37,844,409 of OX387383.1, read as the reverse complement.
CGTTACTTCATCAGATTACATTAATGAAAAACTCGTCAATGAAAATATTTTGATGGTATTTTTTTGTCTTTGATATATTTATTTTTACCCGACTGCGTAAGAAGGAGGGTTATGTTTTTCAAGTATATGTATGTGGGTATGTACGAGTATGTATGTTTCTATATGATCGCCTACAGCCTAAACGGCTTAACCTATTTTGATGTGCGAGGTCTAGTTAGATTCGTCTTCACTTCCAGAGTGTCACAGGCTATATTTTTTGTAATAATAATAATACATCTCTCGCAAAAATAAAAACATGCGATTTTCGTAATCTCCAACGAACTTTTCGAAATAAACAAGTGGTTTAACTAAAGTTATTCTATAGAATGCGTTCTTTCTCACAAAAAACGTTCACTCAATAGCATATCAAGCGTAGCGAAATCGTAAGTTAGACTGCAAAAGCTGCTTTTTTGCAGTCGGGTGTTTTGTGTTTCTTTTAACATAGATAGTTGTTAAACATAGATACTTGTCTATGTAAATCTATAGTAGACTAAAATACTTTGCTCGTAAAAATTGCTCGTTTGAATATATCAGATATTTTCAATAAAATTACGCCAATATCAATTCTTGATACTAGCAAATACGTTAATCGTACGAGTCCACTTTAAAGAAAAGACGTTGTCTCAATAGAATATGAATATGAACACACTTATCATCCCGAATTGTCGCCAGGGCATAAAGCATCATCAAAATTCCCAAAACAGATAGAAATAACGTAAGAACACACAATAAGCACATATGAGCGCGTATCCTATCTACTGGACGTAAATCGGAACGACCGCAGTAAACTGAAGCCCGTAAAATAAGCCATTACTGTTGCCCAAGAAACGCGTGTGTCAGGACACGGTGACCACGAGGACGGGCTATGGAGGACACACGTCGGACACTCCATTCAATGGCACGCTAATTAATGACACCACCATAACCCACTAACATGTATGAAATTATGATCTTGTTGTTCGCTCGTGACATCTATTGGAATTTGAACGCTTAAAGCCCGCAACGCTTGTCTCAACTGACAAATTATCCCATGCAGCATCCGCTTTGACCTTGCCTTCAGTTACAATAGATCCGCGAGGGTCGCAGTGACAGTAACCTTGCCTTAAGCAATTTTTATAAAGTCTGTATTTGACCACATTTTTCCACCCGTCATCAACGCTCTTCGACTTAAATATAGGTCATTCATTCATTTTACGATCTTGATTACAAATAATGCAAGAAAAGGAGTTTGGTTATATTGTTCCAGTCATTGCTGGTGCTACTTGTATAACTGATTGTATGACATCGCTCTACCCTTGTCTTGATTACTATAATTAGTATGTTCGCAACAACCGTTTGCGGCTTTGTGCTAACGATATCAATTGATTTATTAATGGTATTTAAAGACTCGAGCACATTAGCGCGATCTGTAAAAAATTTGAAAAATAGTTCTAATGTCGGAGCGTCAGTAGTATAGTTCTCTTCTCACTTCATCAAAGTATGACCGTCTAGCTTAGAAGAGAGCATACATATAATCAACGCATCTCATGTACCTGTCGGTTGTGCTAAACTGGCTAAAGCACGCCAAATTCTTTGTCACATGACCGACTAAAAATTTTAAAGATCGCTCGGATTCACGTGGAAACTGTTTGATATTATGTAAAGAATTAAGATGATTTATTTATTTTTGTTAACATAACAACTGTGGAAAAGCTTCCATGCCTCAGTGTACTTTTTGGTAGAAATTTCAAAATTTCAAAAGACATAATTCTGGTTGCGTCTCCTTGCAAATATGAAACCAGATAGTGGCATTTATTAATGTCGGATATGCACTCATTTTTGTGAATAAATTTTCCAACGTATCGCGAAAGTCCAGCCAACACAAATATTCACCAGATATTTTTTCATATTTGCTCACATTCATTTTATTTTGTTAAAGATTCAAGTAAAGTTTTAGCAGTAGCATTTATCGTTATTATCTCTTGTTCGATAATATCGCGTTCATCGACGTCTTCTAAATTTTACGGATGTAAAACCTCTATTTTAAGTCAAGTCTTTGCAAGTCATCGACTCCGACTGACAAAGATTCAAACTTAGCAAGTCTTAACTTAAATTCGGTTAATTCAATGCTACTTAATTCGCTTGTCTCTGACATAGAGGCGACATAATTTTTAAATTTAGTCATTTGTCCATTAGCGGACGCTCATTTTGTTATTAAATCTTTATGACGTTGCTTAATTTCAGCCATTGTAAATAAGATCTAAGCACGTTAACAAAAAAAGTTGGCTCACGTTACTTGTTTCGGAGTCACCTGCCGTCCAGGAAGCTAATCGCGCGGTAGTCGGTGTCGCCGAGCCCGCGAGTCTCCGCCAACAGGGTGCACGAGTGTCGTCCGCGGATGACCCGCGACCACGGAGTTTAGCCTGCAAACGGTCGGCAGAATGCACTCAGTATTGTAAACACAAAAGAATGACGGACGAAGAACAATAAAAAAATATTTTTAAATAGGAATTGGACAACTGATCATTTGATGATAGACATTATTTAGGGAAAATACGCATAAAAGAGTTGATTTTCAACAAATACAATATTTTTAAAATACATGGATAATATTAAATCACAAAAAATCTTACGTCAGTTACATAAAATTAAATTAAAAATTATTCAAATAACCCGCCCCGAATCGATCCTGGCGCAAAGGTGCCCATAATACTGGCAGCATTACCCCGCTGAATGGCAATGGCCAACCTCTGCACCAGGAACGAACCGGAGCGAGAGTCACCACCGTTATTTGCAATACGGCGCCCAATTTCAGTTATCAGGCCTTTGGCCTCCGCCCCCCAACTGCCCAAAGTCTCCACCGCAATGGTATATTTATAGGTGATAATATTATCTATATATTAAAGAAAATCAAAATAAATATTTTTAAATATATTTTGAATAAAAAGGTGTAAATTTAATGTAATTTACGATCGAATTTATTTTTTTGTTGGAGGTAGCTAAACGATAAGAAATTTATAAATTGCAATTTCGTAGAATTTGGAGGATTTTTGGCAATAATATGCACAAAAACACTTTGATTCACACAAATTAATGTTATTTCAACAGTGAGACAAATATTTATATGTAAAAAGTATAATTGGATGTAGGAAGGACACTTATCTTTGGGCGGCCAGCGATCTATGCACTCGGCTTGATGTGAATGAAACTTTACTAAATCACTGTTCAAATCTTCGTGCCCGGCTCGTCCTGCTTGAAATACTTGCCTTCTACGCTGAAGTGGGTCCCGTGACTGGCTCGTTCAGTTCAAGGCACCAACACTTGGGAATGACGGCTTCTTGTCGTAGGTGAAAAATGGTTGCTCGATCTTGATGACAAAACTACGTTGTTGTATTTTACGTTGTTTTTCTTGGTATAAATATTACATTATATGTTCGGTAACACGGTTAGGTCGCAAATGTTGAATTTATGTAATGTAAAGCGTGCCTACACCCTCGTAACTAGCTAACGGTGGTAAGTATCCGCGACTTGCTCTCCACATTTCTACAGGCTTGTTGGCAAGCCTGGACACATATAAAGTATCGAAGGATATTAATCATGTTAATCATGAATTTCTAGATTTAATATTTTTTTCACCTTTGGCGACCTACATATAATTATCTCGCACATCACATTTGAGAAGAAAATTATAAATTAAACCCTAAATGTATTAAAATTAATGTACCTAATTTAAAAAACCGATTTCAAAATGCGCAATTTTGCTTAAAAATCAAATTACTGAACTGATTTTGATGAAATTTCTATAGGACCAATCTGAAAGTCAATGTTTCAAAAAAAAAATTTTTTTTCAAATGATTTATAGTTATAATTATGACGGATTTATGCGGTAACTATCTACAAATGTGTCAATGTTATGTAGTTTAGTGTACTCCGTGCTTGCCAGAATCGGAATGAGTTCCTGATTCCGTACGATAGCGTGGCCACCCTACCCGGGAATACGCATTCGGCCGATTTTTATATCTTACACCTGTGTCGTAACGCTGACCCTTTTACAATTTATATCTTTATTGAATTAATATTATTTCGGAGACACTCGATGGCTACCTTTATTTGAATGTGCTTGACCACCGAGACCATTCCGACGGCATTAGGTAATAGGGCCCTGAGTGGACTCTAGGGCTTTCCTATAGAACTCCTGACTGATATGAATGATGGAGGAATTCACCCATACATACGCAAGGTCCTTTCTTTTTTAACCCCCGACCCAAAAAGAGGGGTGTTTAAATGTTTGACCTGTATATCTGTGTGTATGTTTGTGGCATAAGCTCTGAAACAGTTTGACTGATTTTGATCTAGTATTTTTTTTTATTTAAAAAAAGCATTTCATCAAAAGTGTTCTTAGCTATGTTTCATCAAAATCAGTTCAGCCGTTGTATTTGTGTCGGAGGTTTTTGAATTTTCTAAACTTATGCTTGTTCTTGTATTTGACACGCGCGATTAGCGTGTTTGCCAGCGGTAAGTATTGAACTTTTTCCAGTTTCATGTACAAGTCATATTTTCAAATTTTAGACATTCTCCAGTAAAATGGTGGTAACGTGGAAGCTTCTACGGAGTTTTGTCGACATTATGAAAAGATACGATCCATCACTTTATATCAATTGCACTTTCACTTGCTTGCTAGCGTTTAAACAAACATGAGTCAAATAAAAAATACTATTTTTAACCGACTTCAAAAAAATATATTCTTAAATTTTTATGTTTGTTACCGCTACTCCTTCATTTATAAACCGACAAAATGTAATAGGGCGAATTCTGTGTAAACCGATTCGGAAAATTTAAAGATTTATTTTTTGTGTATGAAAGGTCTCGTCTTGTGTCTTCCAGATTGGTATCTACCATAGAAATTTGATCTAAATCAGTTTAGTAGTTTGGCTTTTAAAACCTAATTGTACATTTGACATAACAAAGTCGGTTGTTTCACGTTTCTTAAACTAATATTTTTTACACCACTAATAAAAAAAAGCATGTGAAATTTCTTAAGACATTGGTGATCTACATGTCGGTTGAGATTTATTCATATAATATTAGCTAAACGCTATAAAACAGTTAACGGTGTGTTCCGCTACCTCATTTGAGAGTCAGTTTCCATTGCAGGCAATAGACAAGCTTTTCATTTCAACTTAACTCCTTACCATCAGGTGTGCTGTTCTGCAACGCATAGGCAGTTGAAAATTTAAAAGAAAACGTGGTTATTGAAATATTTAATTTAAAAACAGCATCTTATTAAGAGGAAAACACCTGCACCCACCCTCTCGGGCGCTTTCACATTAGCCGATACAACATCGACCCGATACGATACGATATCGTGTCGGTATCGAGATCCTTAACTTCTATCTATTATACGGACTGAAATCTAATTCATCCTTTAAGCTTTGATTAGCATAAGTCATAGGGCATACTCATGCTACTTATTACGTGAGAAGCAATATATTTGATGAAAGCACTTTTTTTGGGAAACGCCTTTATTAACAACAACAAAACAATTTACAAACAACTAAACTGCTACACTAAAAGCAAATAAATCGCCCCCGATCGGTAAAACTGTAAATCAATTGCTCAAACTCATTACCAGGTGGCAGCGTACCTAGTATGGTGGGTAAATAAGTAAGTAGCTAATAATAATAGCTCTACTTAAATCAATTATTACGATTTATTGTTATTATATTTATTATTCATGTATTATCACATATCTGGTGTCATTATACATGACACCAGATATGTGATATTACACTAATCACTTCTGTGCATATTTAAATAAAATAAATATTTGCTTTGTGTTAATTTTCACAGAAGTAATTGATATAAAGCATTGAATACGTCGGACCATATCGTGTCGGTTTCAATACAGCTACTGGTCGGTACATGTCATTGTCGTTATCGGCTAATGTAAAAGCGCCCATTTCCCAGTTTCCTTAAAAATCGGGAAAAAGGTATTTGAATAATTCCGCTACACTCCGTCTAATAATTGAATTTGAGACTCCCCCCAATCTGGAATTGTTACACCTTTTCAATAATACGCCCTATTTTGGTTGAATTCGTTTTTATTTATTTTTTATTCATCTATTTTCATATTTTTTAATAATCTCCAAATTGCTAGGAATAAGTTGTTACCTGCCAAAAATATGCGTCATATTTTTATTCAAGTGGAAAAGATGTTTTAGAGTTCCTTAGTCACGTTCGTCCGTGCCTTTGTTCAATGTTCACTAATATGCTAGAATGGTAATGCACTAGAAAGCTGTAATATGATAGATGTACATGCCATAAAATAAAATCTTGAAAAAAAAATTGGTTATCTGTAAAGTCGGTTACGGACGATAGTTTAACGTGACAACGTCATAACAAAACATTGATGACATGATGATGATGATGATGTAACGGGACAATGAGTCATACTTTTTCGTGCATGCAGCCGGCGTTCATCGATTTATTAGACGTTGTCACGTCAAAATTATGACCATGAATGAAATTATTATTTGTTAACCGATCTTAATGCGTGATGTATCTTTATACGTATTTGACTTTATATTTACTGAGACTGGCATAGCATAGCACAGAGCATTTAATTTACTACGTCGTTATTAGATACATTTAGTATATATATATTATTTTTCCTGTACCACTATGTCATTATAATACGTTGATACCTGTACTTAGTGTGTGGTTGTTCAGTAAGTAGAGACAGCAAAACCGATGGGCTATATTAACGTACAGCCGAGCGCTGCGAAACGCGAGACCAAGCGTAACTATGTTACTAGAGTACCGTCAGCAAAACAAGACAACAAAGGTATAATATAAATATATTTTTTTAGATCTGACACTGACAGGCCATTTTTATGTTTACCTATCGATGTCTAAATTTGCATTTTCTAAACTACTGATTTGAACAGCGAGAATTCTTAAGTATTTACGATCACACAGTTGAAATTCAACCGTAATTTATAAGTTAATTGGGGTCTAAATATCATACTCCATTCTACAAGTTTTTTTCATTATAATAGTATGTAAAGCCATTTTTAACTTATTTCTAAAAAGAAGGACGTTCTCAATTCGAGTGTGTGTTTTTTTTTGTATATTTGTTATGCGATTTTAATAATATTTTTTTTATAGAAGATAGATCTACGATTGACCACCAACTCGCCTGATGTTAAGCGACGGTGTGGCCGAGGATGGAGCTCGTCGATCTAGAAGATATCTATTCACTCTAGCCTTGAAAATTCCAAGATTGTAGGTCTCAGGAAACAGAGATGGCGGCAACGAATTCCATTCTTGTGCAGTACGCAACAGGAATGTGGATCGATATCGCTGAGTACGGATTTTTGGCATTTCAACGAGAAATAGGTGGTAATTCACCGACTTTCTGCTAGTCTTGTAATGAAATGGGGAGGGTGGAATTAGGTCGTGAAGCTCTTGCGCTCAGTCCCCGTAATGAATCCTGTAGAAAATAGACATACATGCTACTTTACGGCGGTGCTCGAGACTAAGTAGCTTCTTGGCAGCTAGTTTATCGTCACTGATTAACTTCACAGCTCGCCGGTCCACTGATTCTAAAGCTTCCAGCTGATACTTGGCTGATCCATCAAAAAGGTGGCAGCAGTACTCCATACACGATCGGACCTGTGCTTGATATAAATGAAGCAGTTGTCCCGGTGAGAAGTATCGCCTAACCTTATTAGTGATGCCAAGCTTTTTACTAGCCAGTTTAGCCTTAGATTCAAGGTAGCCCTTAAAGTTCATTGTTGGGTTTAACGTGAGTCCCAGCAGTTCAAGACGGTCTGCCAATGATATGGATGCGTTTCGGAAAGTAGGAGACAAAAGAAACTCACTCTCTTTACGTCGCTAATTATGAATTGATTTTGATGATTATTTTTTGATTGGTAGGTTATACTTCAGAGGTGGTCCCATGTAATATAATATTTTATCAAAATCAGTTCAATGTTTTGATCTTTAAAACAAAATAACTGGAATATGTCGTCAAAGTAAACAAAATTGCGTATTTTGAAGTCGGTTGTTATAGTTTTTCAAACTAATACAATTATTTTGTTTAATGTCTAATTTGCCATCAGTACCTTATCGCGTAGCCGTACAACCTTGTACCACCTTATTAGTAAGTTTACAATAATTACTATTTATCTAAGACGATATTGACAATATTGTTGATATTGACGGTTTAATAAACAAAATCATCCATATAAATTATGCATGAATAAGCTGTTCATTTATATTTATGTTATTTACCTTTCATTTAGATTTAATTAAAAGCCGCCCATAGTTTTCATTAGTAGATTAGTAGACATAGACGCTGGATTCAAGCCTCTTCCAACTGGTCTGTTTAGATATCCATGAGGGAGACCTATATCCAGCAGTGAACATCTTGATGCTTTAATAATGCTGATAGATAGATAGATAACACTTAATTAAAAACCACATGATAACAAAATTACAAAAAGATGACATTAAGTAACAGGGCTAGGTTTTTAAATGCAAGGACAGGAATAGTATGCAAAAAACAGTGGCCTATAAAGAAAAATGAATAAGTAATAATAATTAGTAAACATAATATTTTACAAAACATACACACAATTACGTAAATATCTACTTAATATATCGAAGCTTTTTCATTTATTTCTGATAATTCCTCCAATTAAAGTAAACATAACAAATTAATTGAGATGTTCTCCAAAGCATGTCCTGTGAAGACACAGATAATTTATAATTTTATTTTTTTGTTATTTTTTTCTGCTGACCGTACCGACCGGTGTATAAGTAGTCGCATGTATTGCTCCTAAAGTGAAACACTCAACTCATGAGTGACTAACGCAACTGATATCAACTTTAATACAGTTTATTTTGAGCTATTTGTGGCTCGAAGGTTTAATGTTCTTAGAAATTATCTACATAGGTCCTTTTATAACTGGATTATTGAATGAGTGAGCGAAGCGAACGAACGTTTCTGCATCAACTGGCAGAATTTTCTTTCTTCGGTCCTGTATTTATAGTTGTATATTGTTACTCGCGTACAGGTCATATTTTTAGGGTTCCGTACCTCAAAAGGAAAAAAACGGAACCCTTATAGGATCACTTTGAGTGTCCGTCTGTCCGTCTGTCCGGGTGCCAATACCTTTATCGTAGTATAAACTCTCTATAGATACCTAAAATCTGTGGTCCTAAAAATGGTCTGTAGGTTGTCTGTTTGTCAGTCACTCAGGACAAAGATATTTATAGGTAGGTACCACAATTAATATTAAAAGACGATATGAAAACTACAAACTAAAAAAAAAAGACGTGTGGCACTCGGAGACTGCCGCGGTAAAGCTATTGCATAATAGCTTTACGCGCGGTGTGTTAGGTTATTTTCGTTACGGAATTTCTGGATTCGGTCTCCACGCTCAAGGCCCGCGATAGAAGCTATGCAATAGCTTAAAAAACAAAAACTAAAAAAGCTCCAGATAACATTCTTTCGTCATCCGTCATGTGATCTTTAAAGACCTTATACTGATTAGCCATTTAAATATAATTTGTACAATCATAAACAAGTTAAAAATCATCGTCACTGGCGGTATTACACAGATCAACATGAAATTTGTAATATTTCTCTCCATGATCGTAGTTGTTTTAAGCCACCCAATTCAAAAAGATGAAGTCAATGGAATCTCTGCAAGACCTGAAGAAGAAGCTGTTGCTATAACAGACGTTGTTATTCTTATAAAACAAGATATACAGTCAAAAAATAGTGATTTCGGTGCTGATAGGGAAGAAACAATAAAAAAAATAAACAAAACAAGTGAAGAATCAACTGAAGAAAGTGACTCAAACTCAATAGATCTATCAATGGACAGTGATTCAGAAGTGAAACCTAAAGCTTTGTTTGATGTTGGAGGTTGTGCAACAGGGTATGATGTAGCAGACAATGGTACGTGTGTGGCTGTAGAACAATAACAAAGATAATTTGAAAGCGATTTGTGATAATAAATTAAAATAAAGTGAGATTTCTTGTCATTAACTTAAATACTCACTTGCTTTGGATAGCATATTCACATATACATATGTAAACGTAACTTGCTTTCAGGATCTTTTTTAATAGATTTGATTTTATATTAGATCAATTTAATTCTTTATTATTTTATAACTTGCAAAAATTTAAAACTGATTTGACCGACTATAAATATATTAAGATATATTAAGCATCTGTTATTTTTTTTAGTTTTAATTACTTCTCTATTATTGTTAACTGAGTTAAGTTATTATAACCTTAGTACCTTAAGTTATTGATAAATTTTATATACTTAGGTTATCTTTTTAATCATCTTTAACATAATTCCACAAAACGTGAAACTGAGTGCTTGCGATATGAAGTTTATATTAATATTTTTTCTTATTACTAGTGTATTAAGTAACCATACTGAAAGAAATGTTATCACGAGCGGCAATAAACCAATGGAATCTGAGTTAAATTTTAAAAACATAGAAGCTGTTACAGAAGAAACTACATCTGAACCTAATGGTTCTTCAGAATCTAGCTCTGAACTAAAGAAGAAGGAAAGTTTTGAGTCTGAAGAAGAAAAGTATGGAAAGGAAATCATGTATGGTGTTATTTTTGAAATTAATTCTTGCCCTACTGGGTATGAAAGACCTGGTAATTATGGTTGTGTAATAAAATGCCCTACCGGATATGACAGAGCTGACAATGGTGCATGTATTCCAGTGGAACAATAGACTATCACAGTAATATTATGATGATACTAGGATTAAATCAAGATTACCGAAGATTAATATTTTGAAAATAGTTTACGAATAAAATTTTATGTAATAAATGTAAAAAAGTAAATTATAGACATGTAGTGAAATTTGAAAAAATATATAAGCTGAATTTCATTTTCAAAATTATAGCAATAGCGTAGAAAGCGCAGTTACCAGTGCAGCAGTATCAGCGCGCTGCGAATGAAGGTACCAGTACAAATTAGCTGTAATGCATAGGTACGTTATTAGCAAATTGAAAATGTAAGTTTTGTGTTGTTCAATAAATAAAATAATAATGAAATGCAACTATATTAATGGAGTCTTAGCGGGAACGTCATGAAAACATGTTGTCGTTTCATTTTATTTTCCTAAACTTGTGTTATTTTGAATAATAATGCGATAAAAATGGTGGTGTTTTATTCATTAAGTGTTCGATCAAGTATATGAGTGTGGGCAAGTGAAATGAAGCAGTGAAACGTGTCATCTTACGTTGTCCGTAAAACTCTATAGAAACTTCTAGTAAAGTCCCCATCACTTTACTGAAGATGACTCGAATTTGAAAATGACTGTATACGTGGTTTAGATTGCTGGATGCAGGCCGCTTCCTACCGGTCTTTCTGGAAATCTATGGGGGCGGCCTATGTCCAGCAGTAGGCTTCTTGTGGCTGAGATGATGATGATGATCATGATGATGAAGATCAAGCAGTGCAGTTGAAAAAAAACATTGCTTATTTTCATGACTAGAGTAGTACCACCATATTTTTGATAATACAACATTCGACAGCGGTTCACAGAATACATCGAATTTATAAGGTAAATTCCTTTTAGTACAAAGGAGCCTTAAAAAATAGCAGCAGCAGCAGCAGAGCATTATAAGCATATATAGAGCATTATAAATAAAAATGTCCTTATATTGAACTATAGGGAAAATCGTCGTTAACACGGCAAGTTGGTGGTCAATCGTAGATCTATTTTGCATTAAAAAAAATGGTTGGTAGGTACTATAAGTAACGCAATGATTAATTACAGATTCCTTGAAGTAACTGCTTATTTGATAAACAAAATAAATTAACTTCAAGTGAGACTCAAGGCTGAAAGGTTATCAAAATCAGTTCTTCTCGAGACAGGGGAGATTGGGCATTGATAAACTAAAATATAATAATCGTCGTCTAAAAATAAAATAATATAATTTTATATTTTTATAAAAACAACAATAAGTACGACCATGAAAACGTATATGAACAGAAGGTATGTATGTATATTAATATAAAACACATTAAAATATATCATGGTAATTATAACATTTCTGTCACAAGCCAGCCCCTACTCGGCATAATGCTGATAATATGAACACTTTTCTAGGGCTGGGTTACTAAAATAAAATAATGTGGCGAGTAAAGTATTTTGAATTGAGAACCTCAAAGGAGGTTCTCAACTCGTCTGTATGTTTTTTAGGGTTCCGTACCTCAATAGGAAAAAACGGAACCCTTATAGGATCACTTTGTTGTCCGTTTGTCTGTCTGTCTGTCTGTCCGTCCGTCGGGTGTCAAGACCTTTATCTCGGGAACGCGTGAAGGTATCGAGTTTAAATTAAAACCATATACGCAGATCCATAGTATCCCAAGCTGCAGAAAGAAAAATAAAGTTTCTAAGTTTTCGTAAAAAAAAGGTACGGCCGAGTATATCGTAAAAAACGCACATTTCGACACTCACAAGGGAATCAAAACCTATGGGGTACTTCCCGTTGACCTAGAACAATGAAATTTGGTAAAAAGCATTGTGTTAGAGGACACATATAGAAAAATGTCAAAAAACTGGGCATTTTTAATTTAATCACAAAAAATAGCGTCTTTATGCAAGGAATGAAGGTCCAAATTTTAAAGTGAATTAAGCGTATCATGTGGGGTATCATATGAAAGAGCTTCAGTAGCATAAGCTAAAACAGGTTTTTAAATATTATAACGATGTATATTTTTCGGTTTATGAAGGAAAATATAAAAAAAAATGATTTTTCCCTTTTATCTACTTATTAGTTTGTACGGAACCCTCGGTGCGCGAGTCTGACTCGCACTTGTCCGGTTTTGTCTTGTATGTCTGTTCAGCGATTACTCCGCGAATTATGAATAGTTTTTCATTATTATTTTTTGTTTGGTAGATAATACCTCAGAGATGGTTCCATATAAATTTTATCAAAATTGGTTTAGTACCTACTTTGGTTTTTATAGCAAAATACCTTAAAAAATATCGTCCAAGTAAACGAATTGCGTATTTTAAGTCGTTTTTTTTCAGCTTTTTAAACTATAACTATCTAAGCTTCTACTTGTTAAGTTTTCATTTTTATGCTTTTATTAGAAAGTTTGAACTCTTAGATTATATATAATCTAAGTTTGAACTATTTTAAGAAAATAAATTAAATATTTTTGTGTCAAAATATTAAAACAAAGTATTACATTTAATTTTTTTATGTAATTTAATGTGAGCGTGTAAAATAGGCGTAAAATATTTATAAAAGAAATCTTACCTTGTAAAATCATGCAGTTTTTTTTTTACTTTGCATGATAGACTTGCGCTTGACCGCGAGTTTGTTTGATGTTGAGCGACACTACGATCCACTATGGAGCGCGCTTGCATAGAAGAAAACTACTTACTCATGATTTAAAGACACCCAGGTTATATCTATCTAAAATGTATTTAAAAATATTATTCATACTATTGAAATTGTAAGTTCATGTTTACCCTTGCCTACCCTAAAACCTAGTTCGCACTACGGTAATATTTAAATCGAGTAATGAAGCGAAAAATAAGAAGTTACGTCAGCCTAGTTGGGAGACTAAGAAGTTACGTCAGCCTAGTTGGGAGACTAAGAAGTTACGTCAGCCTAGTTGGGAGACTAAGTCCTGGATTCAATTGCCTTGGGAATCGAACCCAGGACTTAGGCACACTTCTCTGTTTTTAGGGGTTCCGTAAACTACAAGGAATGGAATAAATTCGCTATGTTCGTCTGGCTGTTTTTAACTCTACCCCATCATGTGGGGTATCGTTGAATAGGTCAACTAAATGAAATCAAATATATTTATGACTCATAAAATCATTACATTAGTTCCTAAGTACACTGTAGCCCCACACTAGGAAAACAAGTTTATTCAATTCAATTCAATTAAGTACTAACAGTAATGTGAACCAGGTTTAGCAACCTTGTGTTTAATGATGTATCTATTAATACTTACTGATATCATAGTCTATTTAACTCGATTAAAGTCTAGATTTTAGTCATTATCCCTTCAGACGGGCTATTAGCAATTACATCTACTAAAATGAAGACTATTCTCATTCTATTTAGCTTGTTATTTATTAGTGTTCATTGTGGTCTTCTGGACAGTTTACCAGAAAACAAAGAAGAACAAAAGAAACCAGATTTACTCAAAAAAATAGTAAAGGACTTAAAAGACGATGGTAAAATAATAGTTGATTCTTTGACAGAAACGTTTAAGAAAAACGCAGAAGACAAAAAAGATGTTCCAAAGAATGAAAAGGAGAAAGATAATACAAAACTCAATTTGGAAGATAATGAGGTAACTACCCCGAAAATTCCAGAAGATAAACTGAAATTAGAAAACAACGAAGTAACAACACCGAAGATTCCAGAAACTAAAGCTGAAGTGAGTGAAACAAAGGCTGGAGAAGCATCCACTGCAAAACCTGACGTCGATGGCGTTGCTCCGAAGACCGAAGTTAAAGAAGTTCCTGCTGACTCTAAAGCAGAGTAGGAAAATGTATATTGTGGATAAGAAGGTATAACATTCTAAATAAATAAATAATGTTTTGTGTTCGTTTTTTATGCGTACGCGCAGCATTCACCCAGTTTATAGATATCCTAATATTCTAATTATTAAAGAAATGAGATCGATAAGGTCACTACAAAAGTTGTTAGTTAACTAATTAGTTCACAATTTCTTACTAAATAGTTGGATAAATGCTGCCATAGATATTAAATTAATTAACCGACTTGGTTTTACATTAGGTCTCACAACTTTTTGTGGTAGAATAGCTGCGATGCGATACATACAAACATAGATACACTCAAAAAACAACCTTCCTTCTTACGCAGACGGATAAAAATAGCGCAATGACCGCTAAAAAATTATCCGTATTCACTCCCTCTCCAATGGACATGCCATGCCCCAGTCCTGTCACCATTATGACACGACAAACTTGCAACCGGTTCCGAACAAGAGTGCTTAACTAGAAGGAACTTGTTTTCAACCCAATTCTGACAACGTGCCTTGAATATTGAAGTTATGGGATCGCGGAAGTATTTCTTGGCTGGACAATGATGAAGCATGTTTATTGAATGTGGTTTTCGTAAGGGCTACTGGAACGCAGTTAATAAAGTTTCCTTGCTAACGATGGGTAATGTGCGAACTTTCTAGGTTACAGAGGGGAGGATGAGAATGGCATGCTTACCACAGAGCCCCTGGATGTCATTGTCAAATGATTCTCGTGACACAGGCTATGCCTAGTGCGGGAATCAAAGGTTTTAGATTTTATTTGAGTTCTTTCATAGACGTAATGTAAAGATGTACTGAGAGTGAATAGTAAATAAGTTTATTATGTTTATTTAAATAAATTTATTTTCATTTTTTAGGGTTCCGTGGTAAACAAGGAACCCTTATATTTAAGGGAAAACTAAAAAAATGGTTGATAACTCATAATTTCTATGACTTAGACGAATATCAAAAACTTTGATATATTTATTTATAATTATTATAAATGATTTATTTATTAATTATTACTATTTATATAATAGTGCTTAATGCTGATTTAATTTCATTATAATTTATTTTACATGTTAATATGACCTGTAACTATGCTATCAAATATTTCATTTCATTTCTTTCAAATAAAAAAAGCATCGTCAAAATCGGTTCACCCAATCGAAAGATACGAGGTAACATACAAAAAATTAATAAAAACCGGACAAGTGCGAGTTAGACTCGCCCACCGAGGGTTCCGTACAAACTAAATAAAAGGGGGAAATCATACATTTTTTTATATTTTTCTTCATAAACCGAAATATATACATCGTAAAAATATTTGACACATTCCTTGCTCACCACTCGGATCCGAGTGGAGCGGGGCTATAGTAACGGCGCCTCCCACTCGGATCCGAGCGAGCGTCCCGTTCATTTTGTAGTAGTAAGTAAACCACCGGCGTTTGAGGCAGTCAACGTTGCTTTGTGCGGCCACTCTGTACTTAATCAAAATTCGCCTAAAAAGTTTTGGTTCCCAGCTGAAGTGAAGGGTCTGCAGGGGGCGAAGAATGTGTTAAAAACCTGTTTTAGCTTATGCTAATGAGGTTCTTTCATATGATACGGTTAATTCACTTTAAAATCCCAAATTTTATCATCCCTCATTCCTTGCATAGAGACACTATTTTTTTGCGATTTAATTAAAAATTACCAGTTTTCGGTTTTCTTCCTATATGTGTACTCTAACACAATGCTTCTTGCCAAATTTCAGAGTTCTAGGCCAACGGGAAGTACGCCATAGGTTTTGATTCCTCTGTGAGTTTCGAAATGTGCGTTTTTTACGACATATTAGGCTGTAACTTTTTTTTACGAAAACTGAGAAATTTTATTTTTCTTTCTGCAGCAAGATACTATGGATCTACGTACATGGTTTTAATTTCACCTCGATACCTTCACGCGTTCCTGAGATAAAGGTCTTGACACCCGGACGGACGGACAAACGGACAGACAGACGGACAACAAAGTGATCCTATAAGGGTTCCGTTTTTTCCTATTGAGGCACGGAACCCTAAAAACAGTCGAATTGAGAACCTCCTCCTTTTTTGAAGTCGGTTGAAAATATATCAAGGTGTTAACGTGAATATGTCTTAAAGTTTATAGTAATAATATACTAGCAGTATAATAAGTTTGATGTGTGTATTTGTATATCTGTATGTCTGTCTGTGGCATCGTAGCTCTCAACACGGATGGACCGATTATGATCCAGTTATTGTTTAAGAGGATTTCATCGAGTGTTCTTAGCTCATGTTTCATCAAAATCGGTTCAATCGTATATTTAACCGACTTTCAAAAAGAAAGGTTATCAATTCGGTCTGTATTTTTTTTAGCGATTACTCAGCCAATTGTGCATTAATTTTGATGATTATTTTTGTATTTGGAATATCATACTTCAGAGGTGGTCCCATATACGTTTTATCAAAATCGATGCAGTACTTTGGTTTTTATATCAAAATAACTGGTAAAATATCATCCAAGCGTCTGTAGAAAAGTGAACAGCAAGTCGCGTATGTGTGTATATTGCGTATTTTGAAGTCGGGGTTTTCAGTTTTTTAAACTATAATTTTCTTGACTAGGGTCTCTGATTTTACTAAGCTTACACTTGTTTACGGTTGTTAACAAACGTATACCTAAGTAATGAATAGTACTGATGATATAATATAATTACTTCGTTCCAGTGCACTCGTTCCTTTACTCTGCCCATCACTAGCTCATATGCAACACTCCATCTGTATAAAACCCCTTATGAAATGTTTCATTTTGTCCTGGGTACAGTAAAGTGCGCTCATAAACTATATGCAGCGGCTTCCGGCAGACTTCATCATGTTTAGCACAGGGTTGGACTTAGAACGGATTAGGAGGGGAATTAAACCACGACACGAGCTAACTGATAGGTATGTATCTATTGAATCTTTAACTACTTATCTATTATAGTAGGTAGGGACACAAAGATGGCGCCAATGCTTAATTTTGTTATATAATTTGATTTCTTAATCCAACATTTACATAAGGAAGAAAAGTTGAATTAGCAAAGCAGGGTTATATTATGTGACACCTTGTATCACTATACAAGGTCGAAGTTAAGTATATAGTGTCATGATTTGAATATTTGTTGTATGTGGTGTGCGGTGTTTTCAGTGTTGCGGAGTGGCAGCACTGCTATTTTCTTAATTTATATAATCTGGAGAACGGTGATCGAACAGAATGAACGCTACCCCGGATGATGGCGTGATGTTGTAATTCCGGGGAGGGGATATATCGCGGGCGGACGAGCGCGAGCGGCGCTTCGAAAAAGTAGTCGCGGCGTAACTCGGTAGTAAAAAGGCGGTCTTAGCGTCAGACCGCTCAGTGCAGTGAAATAAGTGCAGTGTTATAAGTAATAATAAAGCGTCATAAAGTTCAGACAAGGAGTTTTCTTTATATATCAGAAGTGGCAATCAACCTGCGAGCTGAGCCCGGTAAAATCGTGAGTCACCTACGAGATTATATTTTACCCTCCGATTATTGAATATTGATGTTAAAAATTTGTCACGCATATCGAATTGGAGAAAATGGTTCTTAAAAGTGTTGAAACTGGTTGTTAAAATAATTATAACGGGATATTCTTAATACGGGTAGACAGAATCTGTTAAGATACTGCAATGAGATGTGATCTGGGTTACTCCCAGATTATTTTATTGTAGCACAGCGATTAAAGATTATAATCCGACGATTTTATTATAACCTAATGAAATTTTGATAGTGTGGTTGGGGCTACTCCCCGATAATTTTATCGTAATTTAAACGAAATGAAGTCTGTTGTAAGTAAGTCATTAGTAAATTATTTCGTTAACATCCCGAGAGACAAGTATACGAAAATATGTTTTTCTTGTTTGAGAACCATTTTTACTTTTTGTATTTGATTATGCTGCAGCCATTCAGAGGAACCATAGCGAGGTAATATTTTTTTGGTGTGATGGTGAGAGTAGTGTTTTTAATAGTACAATGGCTATGGCATATCGGTCTGTGGCCGTGTCAGCGATCAGCAGTGTGTTATTTTTCTAGAAGACTAGTAAAGTGCTGCGAATAAAATATTTTAATTCGGTAACTGGGCTACATCAATACAGCCAATTAAGCGAGCTTCTAAATGTAGTTTTTCTAGAATATTGCTAACAGTAATGCAAATAAAATATTATGGTAAACTTAACAGCTTATTATCTAGCTGTTAAGGTTGGGCTCCACTAAAATTGTGTTCAGATTCAGAACACTTGTTGATAAAAATTTGGTGCAGACCTTTTGCAGTGCGCGAACTTGATCACAATAGTAGATTGCCTGTGTCCACCACCTCAGTTGTGCGTAACTTTAGTATGCGTGCTGTACGGTACATTTGTACACGAACATTTATACCTCGGAAATGTGCTTTACTTTCAGTTTAGTGTGTAAACATGTGTGCGAGTGCGTCGTCGCGGGTACACCGCGAGACCAAGGAGTGCGCGACAAAAGTTCACGGTTTGTCCAATAGAGTGCGCGCACAGTTTGCTGGTGCTGCCCGTAAGAGTTCACCAAGAAATACATTTATGCTGCACTCTGTGCGGTACATAGCCGCACACTGGTGGAATCCTGTATTTACGGTTACGGCCATTTAGGGCGAGTTGTACTGTGTTCGTTTTTCTGTAAGGTTAATAAAGTACCGCAAGTAAAATATTCTAGTACGACAACTAGTCTACTACAACTAGTAGCACTGTCTTTAGTCGTGTAAGTATGCTATACCATGAAGCGAAATTTTGGTATTGTATCTCCACCTGCAACACTATAACTACTTTGTGACGTAACTATTGTAAGATCTTGAACCACATAAGTGTGTCAAACGAAATTTTATATGAGTAGAGCTACAATATTGATGGATTTACCAGAGTATCACTGCGTAAATATTTAATACAGAAGTCTGTTTATGAAGTTGAATTATACAGATATAACATAGTTCGATTGACTTAAAATCTTAATTGAATTTCGAAGGCATGTAATGTAATAACCTCAGAAATAGTACCATTGTGTACCGGTAACTTGTCGCGAATATTTATCCGTTGACGCCTTGTAATCATGGAGGCGGAATTTAAAGCCGCGCTAAGATATCAGAGTATCGACAGTGCTGAAAATTAAAGTGCATTTCTTAGTGTTAACAACTACACTTAGTGTTACTGCAAGTTTGAAATTCAAGGATTTTTAGTGTTTACGAGTTTGTTAGCTGCAGTTGTAGGTGAACTGCAGGGAAAATGTTCCAAAGAGTGCCATGTATGTGTGCCGTAAAGTTGAAGTTCGTAGATTTGATGATGTTATCGCTGCAACCGTGTAGGTGAGCTGCAGGGTAATATTCTAAAGAAGTATGGCCATGTAGGTGTGCCGTAAGGAAAGTTCGAAGATTTGATGATGATTTCGCCGCAGCCATATAGGCGCGTTGTAAGGTTGAAGTTTGAAGATTTGACGATGTTTGAAGTGTGAAGATTTGACGATATTTGAAGTTTGAAGTTTTGATGATGTTTGAAGTTTGAAGATTTGACGATGTCGAAGTTTGAAGATTTGATGATGTTCTCGCTGCAACCATGTAAGTGAGCTGTAAGATTGAAGTTCAATTATTCAATGATGTTTTAGCTGTAACCATGAAGGTTTGGTTTCAGGATGATAATTTTAACCGGTCACGGAACACTTAGCTTCCAGCCATGAACGTTTTAAACTGCAGCAGGTCAAGCCTATTCAAAGGAAAGTAGAAGCTCCAAACTGTATTTAATCCAAAATAACTTGATTAACTAAATTTTGTATAATATGTATATGGTGTGCAAGAGTGTGCACAGATCTTGTATTTTAGTGGATTTGATTAATCCAGTCGATTAATGATCATTTTAATGTGATTATGTTAAGCGTTGAATAGCAGAATCATTGATCGGACTTTCCCAGAACCTGAGCACCTGACTTTTAATGATGATATAACTTTATAATTCCAGTTTTGATGTAGTTTCGAGTTTCATAGAGAAAATTTAAATCATATATGAGAGATCAACCGATCGGACACGCAGCAAGTAACCTTGACGAGCATAGCAACTCTAAGTGTCGAGGAGTTTTGACAAATGCCATTATGCTTGAAATTTCCGAAACGTACTAATTAGAATCGACTAAGTCACTTACTTTTGATAAAACGCGTATAGTGCGTTAGAGCGAATAAATTTATGAGTAATCTGTTTGCAATTATTAGATTCTCAATTATTATGGTTATTATTATTAGATTATAGAGAGAATGGAAAATTACTCCATCAATAAGATTCATGAATTGATAAATGAGTAAGCCTAAGACATTTTCCGAAAAATACTATTCGGTTAAGGATTATTATAAAAATATATATAGATGTCAGCGATCTGTATGTGCCAACGTAATTAGATGTCATGTTTTGAACACCCACGTTATTTTTCGCAACTGCAGAGCAGTGTCTACACTTTGTTGAATTGTCCGCTGGACAGTGACGTAAGCAGTGATGAGCGTTGACAATTATCGTAAAATATATATAAACAAATCTGTATGTTAAATGAACCACTCGATAATATTACAAAACTATTAGTCGAAAGTAAACGTACGTAGTAAACGTTTCTTTGAGAGAAACCCATTTTATGCCTTGAATGAGTTGATGAGAATAGATCTTGCTGAATTCTCGTTCTAATGGAACAGCGGATCATATTTTCTACTTTCTTCCATAAGTGGATTAGCATATTTTTTATTATTCTATTTTGGCCTTTTGAACATTATTATGAATATTGACATAAGTTTGACGACATCCTTTTATTATTTATTATGTTATTGGATATAAAAATGACATAAATAAATAGAATATATTATATCTAAATTAATAAAAACTACGTTAAATCGTATTTTATAACAGAAAAAGCTTGGAGTACAAACATAACAAAAAAATACTAATTTGAAAAGGGCTTTTCTAATATAACACTTTTGTTACAAGCCCAAGAAATAATTTGACTTTGAATTTAAGCGATGACCGAAGTTTCTTATCACGAACTAAAGATAATTCAAAGAGAGAACTGATTGATCAGTTTCATATTTCAAACAAAGTAGCCTCAAAAATAGATTGCACCGGTGGCGGTTTTATTGTAAAAGTACAGTTTATGAGTTCAAAAATTAGTCAAATATAAAAACCGAATATTCATAATTAATTTATTTCTTGCAAAATAGGTATACAAACATGTGGTCTTATGATAGTAATAACATTTGGCCCTCTATTTTTGCTGTCAAAGCGTTCAACTATTTCTAGGTTCTAGATCAATATCGTTAAATATCGTTCGTGCATATGAACATTTTGATAAATCTAGTATAATTTTGGTAAGCATATAACAGTATTGGATCCAGCATACGAAAATTAATCGATAAATAAAAAAATATCTTCATTAAAAATAAGCAATATTTGATAGGACTGGTAACGTTTCCGAAATATGATTGTTAGTTGAAATAAAACGGCAACTATCAAAATCACCACTGGCTTGTACTCAGTGCAAGAGCAGTTATGATATGACTAGTCGACATCATATAGACCTTTAAAAAAAAAACAACAGAAATTAGTAAGACAAATATTGAGACTAATTTTATTTATGGAAGTGATTACCTGCTTCTTCTCTTTTGATGCTTTAGTATTAGTTCAGGTGTGCACTAAAAGGAATTAAGTATGCTTCTGTGTATAAACATTCTCAGTCTTTACCTACAATTAAGTTTATTAAAACCTAGTCAAGTAATTTCTGCTCTACTGTTACATCAGTACTATAAATATTGGATGGGAAAATAAATATGTCCACATTCTCGGTTTGAGTACTGTTAGTATGTAATGTGTACAGTATTTTTTCTAGCTAACGTGTCATCAAAATAGTGATGACGTATTTGACAAACAACCAACAACTCTATCCTCAAAGAGATTCATATACGAGATAGATTATCGTCGACTGGGCAATTGCAAATACTGAAGTTCTTTGCGCAGATCTCAAGAAAAGAGCACTCGACGGAGAGCCTATCGCAGCATATGCATGGCCGTGTAGAAGGCAAGCGAAGTCCTGGACGATCACCAACACGTTGGACCGACCTCATTAGAAAAGCTACGCAGTCCACCGAAGTAGAGTGTACTCGCAATGCAACCGACCGGCAGAAATGGAGAAGCATCGCGAGAAGAGCAGCTGGCCTGGAGAGTGACGGTGACACGGCGAGGAGCCACAGCCATTGCAACCACGACCACTCTGACTAGAGTGTACGATTAAGAAGAAGAATTTGGCAAACAACAGATTAAAATCCGACAGATGTCAACTCAGGGCATCTGTGATGTGAAGTGATTCAACTTGATAGTACATCAATTTAATGGTAAACAGCAACAGGTATACGCCAGTCAAATAACGGTTGGTGAAGGACTGACAATGGATCAGCTACCTGTAGTTTATCGTGACTAATTTGTCCCTATGATAATGAAATTTAGTGATTAGAAAATAATAATACTTCTGACATTCTAAACTGACAAAATTTTGCTCATGTGCTTTGCCGATCATCCACAAGCTTGACAGAAATTAATGCGGTTATAGCGACTTGCTAAGAAAAAAAAAAGGGTTTGGAAAATTATTTCCGTTCTCTTATTCTCTCTATTACTCTGATTTGGGGAGTATACGTTACACAATTTTAAAATGCTATTTGGTAATGGCAGGACAATGACAGAAATACAGTTTAAAATGTTGATTCCTATGAGAGCACTTACAAAATTAACGTACTCGTGTCACCAAATTATTACTGGAGCTGGTTTGAGTTGGATCTAAATATTTGAATTTATGTGTAATTATTTTTGGACGAAATTTGCTTTCATTTTATTCAAGCTTTGTCGTTGGTCATTTTAATGTTTGGACGAAGAACAAAAAGGAGTATTTATAGAGTTTTTCATAAAAAAAAGTCTACAAGTCCAAGTCTACAAGGTTTGAATGATACTTCAGTGGCCACAACAACATTGGGACATTTATATAATGATGCTGCCGTTCGCAATCACTAAGCCAGAGGAGGAAGTAATTGAGTAACCGACAGTAAATTAATAATGCGAATTGAATAAGTTTTTATGTATTTTTTTTTAATTATATACCAAACCTCTGGAAATACCAGAATATATACTCGATCCGTATAACATATTTGTACAACAATGATTTATCTGCATAGTGTACATTTACACACGAATAGGAAGCCTCCGGTTCCCAGACCAGCTAGAATAAACATAAAATAATTGTCATATTTAAAAACGAATCCGAGTGTCATGATTACTTGTATCTACAATAATAACTAGTTACGACAACGTATACTACAAAGTTTAGTGTGCCATAAGTAGTTTTATAAAATTAGCATAATAATTACTGTTTAACTATTTTATTTTGCAGCAAATCTTTAAGGAGTCCAAAGGGTTCGATATGATTAATCAGACTTGCTTTTAGAGAGTTGTTGTGCATCGGGACGTTGCACAAAAGCGGATGGCCGAGTGTCATGATTTGAATATTTGTTGTATGTGGTGTGCGGTGTTTTCAGTGTTGCGGAGTGGCAGCACTGCTATTTTCTTAATTTATATAATCTGGAGAACGGTGATCGAACAGAATGAACGCTACCCCGGATGATGGCGTGATGTTGTAATTCCGGGGAGGGGATATATCGCGGGCGGACGAGCGCGAGCGGCGCTTCGAAAAAGTAGTCGCGGCGTAACTCGGTAGTAAAAAGGCGGTCTTAGCGTCAGACCGCTCAGTGCAGTGAAATAAGTGCAGTGTTATAAGTAATAATAAAGCGTCATAAAGTTCAGACAAGGAGTTTTCTTTATAATATGTTTAATTGTTATATCCAAAATAATCCAAATCATTTAACAGTCGACCTGTTCATGACATATTTTTTAAAATCGCACTTGGTTTACTATTATAGACCTAACAATGAAATTATATGAAACTAGCTGCATCTTGCGGATTCACCCGCGTATTTATGACATGACATGAAAGATGGTGAACGGTGATGATTACGATAAAATAAAGCCAATGTTTGTCTATCTCCAGGTTCTGAGCTATCACTGTACCAAATTTGATAACAAACGGTTCAGCCGTTTGGTTGTTAAAAGGTAACAAACAAACAGAGACAGACAGACAGTGTTACTTTCGCTTTTATATTATTAGGATAGTTAGGATAGTTAGCCATAATATCAACTCGAAAGAAATAGACAAATAAATAACCAATGTATAGACTTCTCTCGTCATACAATCTGCTTTGGAAAATCAAATCAGGTACGGTCAACACAGAAGTAGTAGGTAACTAGCGGCTAGATGGCCAAGGAGCCACGCTTATTTTCCTTCAACCACCACCAATCATACTAAACCTATCAAAACTGTACCTAACTATAATTCTACCTTTACCCCACCTGAAACCCGCCCTAAATGCGGCCCTGGTGCTATATCAGACCATGCAGTAAACAATATTATTGCACACCTACTAACACCAAGCCACGTTCTTCAAAATGTCTCAAATAGAAAATATTGGGAGAAGGAGTTGTGATAAAAATCGGAATTTTTATCCATATAAGTTGAGTGGGCAAATGAAGCTTTCCCATTTCATATATAACTCTCATCTTTATGTTTCGTTTCAGTATTTTCAAAACCAAACTTGGTATTCAGCTTCTACGAGTATGATACAATTGATTTTTTCGTCATGAACATTTCATTTATTTTTTATTGAGAAGGCAATCCTCTAAATATGAGAAAAGTTGACTACAGCCGTATTTCCCATCCGATTTTAATTATTTGGTAGAAACAATAATGACTCGGTTCAAAGTGGGATCCTGTTAGGAAAGTATAAAGGAAGGATTAAGGGCGTAACAAGGGGGAAGTTTACTGTGGGGCATTAATTAGCAGTCGTGAAAAAACATGATGTATTAGGTAAGTACTTGTTCATTGAGACATAGTATTTGGAATTACACGTGCAAAATACACGCGTCGTGTCAAGCATGACAATTTTCAATTAGGAGAGAAGATTGTTAGATTTACGAAACGAATACGAAAAGCGAACCGTGAATAATCTGCCCCCATTAATCTAAGAAAAGTAATTATCTTTTAGTATTTCAATGTTTTAGTTTTTTTACTATCACGCTACGTTTCTACGAACCACCGCACGTTTTAGTTGAATTTGCTGTTCTAGGAATTTGTTATCGATAAAAAAAATACTAAATACATAGACGGCGAATCGACTTATTAAATTTTAATTGAAGTTTCTAAATACGTCTTCCAATAACATGGTTGAATAAATACGTTAACAAACGTTGATATTGAAAGCTAAGTATATTTAGATATCCATACCAATGCAAGGTAAAAATATAGTTATTTCAAAATGGTTATTAATTTTTACATTCTCACATGTAAGTTGTTTTACGATCTTACAATTCAACGATTTAACTAAAACAGATGTGGCGAAGTTACTCGACACCATAAAGGATAATGAAGTTCTTGACGAAAATAAAAACAACATTCGGGAGACAATCTCGAAACACAATTTAAGAAGAAATCTAAACATTCAAGATTTCAAGAATAAAAAGCTTATCAAAAGGATCGTGCCACACGGATATAAGGTGAAGGGTCTTGAATACGATGAAAAATTCAATACATTGTTCAAACCTCTAATAAGAATACATCAAAGGAAAACTGATTTAGACGACACAAACGGCGAAAAACGATATGACCTAATTTACGTAATTGATGACGATAGTCTCAATGAATCTGAATTAGATAAAGACGACTCTTTGCTTCAACCTTTCAACATAGATAACATGGATATCAAAAAATTGCCGAAACAAAATGAAATTGAATATTTGATGAACAGAATAGGACTAAGTTCTGAAGATGATTATTCGTCAGATGATGAATCCGGACAGAACAGATATGTATTGGTCGGCAATAAGGATAACATGAAAGAAAATGACAATTCTAACGAAGATTGGAGTTATTATCTCAGTGAAAATAAAGTAAAACAAGTTCTTGGAAATCAACAAGATCATAGGGTTCAATATAAAATACCATCAAAGTATAAAATATACGAACTCATTAATAAAGTTACTGATTTCAAAACAAAAATCCCTAAAACTAAACCTGTCAAGGAATATAGACCCACCTCAGTAGGATTGCAATTTAAAGCAAAGCAATTAAAAGCAAAGCAAGATCGTAACGAACGAGAGGAAAAAGGTGAACGTTCATACAAATTAAAATCTAAGAAATATACCAATAATAATGATTATCTTAAAATTCTTAACCAACTCCAACAACGTATCCAAAAACCAATAAAATCAAAAAAAGAAGATTTAAAAGATATACAGGGTCCGTCTGCGTGGTTTGGTCCAGTAGGAGTAATAAATTCAAAGCAATTTATAAAATCTGAAGGAAAAGACGATACTGACAATTCTAAGATATACGATAATAACAAATGGCCATATTACCAACAAGATATGCCTGACACATTTAAGGAAACTATTGAACAAAATATAGAAACATCCGATGAAGATGAATATAAAGATTTTAAATCAGTAGAGGACGATAAAGATGAAACTTTTAGCCCTATAGAATACATCATACAAGATGATTGGAAACAAGAAACACAAGTTGAACCGGCTCGTTACATCACTTTAAAAAATAACAAACATGCGAATAACGAATTCATAGAAACATTGGGACAACAACAAGCGATATCCGGCAATGTTAAAAAAGAACGATTGATAGAGAAACTATTAAAAAACCCTAAGATGGATTTACTAAGACATGTAATATCTGGTGAAGAAGAAAAGGAATATGAAAAGTTAGTTAAGGAATTTGACTACGCTGATGAAAAAATAACTTCTACTACCCCAACGAATTGGAGGCCGAACTTTCCTTTCTGGAATTCATGGACAGTAAGTGGTATCAGTTTAATTAATGCAATATTCTGTTGCCGGTATACTGGCTTCCACCTCCTTGTACCAAAGGCGATAGCAAAGAACGCTTGGACCTGAAGAGAAGGCTTGCTCTGATCGCCACAATACCTTTTTTTCCATTTGTTAGATCGACAGTTGACTACCAACTCGCCTGGTGTTATGCGAAGGTCGGCATCGAGCTCGTCGATCTAGAAGATATCAATTTACTCTAGCCTTGAAAGTTTTCTGAAAATTTTGAATATTTGTGATTTTATAGATTTCGATATGCTCTTTCCGAATTCCTACTTATCTAGTACCTCATATCTTTGCGGCTCGCTGTCACATTGAAAAACAACTGTTTCCTTCTATTTGAATGGCAAAGCTCCAGACGTTTCTCTTAAAACATAAAATAAACACTGTTTGTGTGATTTATGTGGTTCCATCTCAGTGTTATTTATTTATGTTTCCCTGTTACACGACAGATCAACATAAAATGGCGTGTATATAAATTATATGATACAACTTATTTTGTACTAATCCATAATATCCATACTCGGCCCTTATATTCCGTATTACCATCGGCTGCGTTACGGTGAACTTGACGTGGGTGCATATACAATGAAAATTAGACTTTGGCTTCTTAAACTTAAAGGTTAATTTTCATTGTCAACGCACCCACGTCACGTTCACCGTAACGCGGCCGATGGTCATACGGAATCAGGGCCCTGGCTGTATAAATCAACGTATCGTTTATCTACAATACAATAAAATTCCAGACTCAGTGGCCTTGTGTGGTACGGAAGCCTCGGCGGGCGAGACACTCGTGACCAAGTACGAGTTTGTAGAAATTAGTTATAGGTATATACTATATATATATATAGTTAGGTATATATTTCCTCTGAGGGCCTATATTTTCTGTTTCCAGTACGACAAGCAAATAGTGATGGACGACTGTAAGGGCAAGCTTATACAAAACGGACGAGTTTGCATCAGTCCATGGATGTAAAGTTACCGTCACACCGAGACGTCGCTTGTGGCATGCTACTGAATACTTCACCATTGGAGGCCGTACACATACATTATTTACCCAGATTTATAGTGTTTAATAATCCAATTATTTATGTAGAAACAATATTAAAATTGAATAAAAACTGACGAAATACAGCGATTTCAGTGTACCTTACGCAAAAACAGTGCGCGAATGAGGTGATAAGAGACGACAATCATGCCGTTGAGACGTAGTGATCCTCTCGCTCATTCTCGTATTCGTACTAATATTGTCACGCATAACCGTCACTGACCATAACCGAAAAGCGGGCGGGTTTTAAACGATGCAAAAAAGAAAAATTCAATAACTTCATTATTTCACGGATTGATCTCATCCAAAAGAATAAAATAGTCTACAACTCAATTCACACGCCTATAAACTTAATTCAAATATCTCTGTGTGCCTAAACCTCACTAGCATGCTACAACTCATAATATTATACACCTGGACTCTTAAAAAATCAAATCAATTTATTTGAGTGAATATAAGTTATATACAGGTTTTGGGGTTACAATATAAAATATTAGTATCACTATGTCCTTACTGGACAGCCTTACATATTAGGTTTCATTTTCAAATAAAAATACCTAATATTTTAATGACTTTTTTATTTAATAAAAATAATTAAAATAGCTTTTAAAAACATTTCAAAACAAAGGAATGTACTTACACAGCCTATTTCATACTTGCAACTTATTTTAACTTATAGTTATTTCCTGTTTTATGTTTCACACTTTAAAAGATATCTCACATTAGGGTTTTTTATTTCGTTATATAAAATCAGATCTTTATTGACAATCTATAGTAAGAATATTTAATAAAATATTACCGACAAATAGAGCCTCCCTCATCCACTAGCTTTTATTTTTGCCAAAATATACAATCCATATAATATGAAAGCAAGCATCCGTTCTGTTATTTCCCCTCTAACTGAACTGTTGACAAACCTGCGACATTCTCGGCTAATATTAATTATAATAGAGTTCATTACCAGATAATAGAGAGCTAAAGGCCATTGATGAACTTTGTCACGATTTAGAAATATCAACTTATCAAAATAAAGTGCAAGTCCACCGACTTCTCATCCAAATATACACATGTTTTAGGAAAAATTGCATATCTAGCACTGTTTCGCTGCATTTCTAACAATGTTTTAGAGTAAATCAAGGCAAATCTTCTGACGTTTTTGGGAAAATCAGGGCAAATCCACTAAAGTTCTAGGGCAAATCATGACAAATCTATTATTCGAAATTTTGGAGTGTTTTACACACATTTCTACAAATTACAAATACATATCGGGTTATGCGGGTTCAAATCCCGTTGGATGTGTGTAATTTTTTTTAACTGTCTATAAACTTATAAATCTACTATTGTTTTAGGGCAAATCAACTGATGTTTTAGGACAAATCAGTGGCAATCTACAGATGCTTTAGGGCAAATCAGGGCAAGCCTACCGTTGTTCTAAGGCAAACCAACAGATTTTCTAGGGCAAACCAACCGATGTTTTAGGATAAACCAACCGATGTTTAGGGTTTGCAAATCTACCTTTTTTAATAGCACATGTAATACCAACCTAACGAAAAACATCAATTTATTAAAGCTAAAACGAATAATTGCATTTAAATACATGAAATAATGTTTTATACGTGTTTAAATGAGTACATATGTGGGCGCGGCCTCGACGCCGCAGTTGTTGTCCTTAGAAGACATCAGCACATACCCGTCGTTCCCCCACATGTTCGACCAGGAGTTCTTGATGAGCCAGTACTTCTGTCCATTCAGGACGCCGTAGCCGACGGCCAGTACCGCGTGGTCCAACTCCTCAACCTTGTTCTTGCTGGAAAAGGAAACGGATTTGTAATAAGCACATTACTAAATAGCACGTAGAACTGACAGCCGATGGAGCCGAAAAGTTCCCGAGCGGAGACCTCGCACCGGAGCACGCAGCGTAGGGAGACCAGCCACGAGATGGACAGATGACCTCTTACAAGTGGAGGGAAGACGCTGGCCGCAGGTCGATTCCAACCGGTCTTTTTGAAAATCCATGTGGGAGGCCTATGTCTAGCAGTGGACTTCTTGTGGCTGAGATGATGATGTGTTCATTATTTATTACACACATAGTAGAAAAAAGAACTGTACAGTGACCCGTAAAACAAAACCGTAAAAACTGTTTGACCGTGAGAACTAGTATCCATATAATTTACAACAAACTATTTATGGAAAATTCCTTTAACTTATGCTTATATTTATATTTACTGTTCTCCCGCCAAATGCCCTCTTTCGAGAACATCTAGTCAAGAAATGAAACAAACGCGAAAATATAAGAAAACATTATCTAGTCAAGACACGGCACAAGCGCTACAAGTGGGGACGGTGAAAACAACTACACAGAATGTGGAATAAATAAATAAATATTGGTGGACATTTCACACAACACCATCTAGCCCAAACTAAGCAAAGCTTGTACTATGGGAACTAGATAGATGGCTGACAGAAAACATATACTTTTTTTCTGTAAATATCTACTTATGATACACAGAAACACCCAGACACGGAACAAACATCCATGCTCATCACACAAATGTTCGCCCTGGGTGGGGATCGAACCCACGACCTACAAGCTCAGATAGATAGATAGATGAACTCTTTATTGTACACACCTAAAAAGTAATAACAAAGAACTTATACAAAAGGCGGCCTCAGCAGGTCGACATAGTACCAACCGAGCTGCGAGGCCAGTAACCAACTGAGCTGCGAGGCTAGTTACCGACTGATCTGCGAGGCCAGTTACCAACTGAGTTGCGAGGCCAATTACCAAGTGAGCCGCAAGGGCAGTGAATGGCCCTACTCACCATTTGGGCTCGAAGTAGACTCCGTGCGAGTAGAAGCTGAAGGTCCTGTGCGAAGCGTCGATGGCGACAGAGATCGGGCCGTGCTTGAATATAGCCAGCTGGAACACGACGTACAGATATTATATATAAATAACAATAATGTACGAACATTTATACATATGTATCTGATTAATTTATATTTTATTTGACTTATAATTGAATATATGTAATATAATTACCAACAATATGTCAATGTCAAGTACAGCTAGGATCAAAAGTCGATTAGCAGTCTCAAAAAGGTGATCTTCAAAGTGTGATTCTACGAGTCACACTTACACTGTCATTATGATAGGGATTATTAGGATTATGATGTCATGTGTTATGTCGCGACATAACACATGTAAAACACTCAAAAATATCGAATAGTTGGTATATTGTTACTTCGTAGTTGTATGTGTTTCGGTGAAAAGATTAATTGTCTGCATGCCATGCAGGCCCTGCTGTGGAGGAATATAAATATCGCCCCTCACCTCCCTCGTGCGATATAATAATAAAAGCTCAAAGTCCTCACCCTGAGTGCGTTCTCATCGTTGGTGGTAACGTTGACCCAACCCTTGATGCTGGTGACAGCTGTCACGTTGTCGATGTGACAGTACCCGTCCTGCGAACAGACAGACAACATTAACTAACAACATATATAATAGCTTACAATGACGCCGCAATTTCGGATGTGCAAAATCTAATGCTAGCTCCTCGCTTCCTCGTCTAAGGTCTGGCAATGATCTTTATTCATAATAACATTCATTCATTCATTCGTGTATATTTATATAATACATGTACGAGTATATATGTTGTTCACGCTTCGTCAGCGCAAATGAAAAGTTCCTCTGCTAAATTTCATTTCTTGGGCTCATCAAGATACAAGCCTAGCCTAGTTTGGGGCCCATAGCAATCAATTTTAATTTTTATGCTTATGTATGAACTCTTTTAGTTGTATTCAATTGCATAAGACATATCTGTTTCTTAGTTTTTTTTAACTTAAATCAATCATAACATAGTCACAGATTAATTAACAGTACAGAAAAAAATATTAAATAACGATCTTGCTACGACACGAATAAGCGCAAGTCGGCTTGCACATGCGGTAAGTGCCAACAGAGCGGGTGTATCTGTCACCGTCTCTGGCGCGAGTCATACTCCTCACGTCAAGCCGCCACCCCGTATGTAGGGTAGGATCGATACATACTTATGAAAACATAGAAACACCCAAACATAGAACAAACATCCATGCTCATCACACAAATGTTCGCCCTGGGTGGGAATCGAACCCACTACCTACGACTTAGCAGGTAGACTTACTACCAACTGAGCTGAGTGTATCCGATGTGCCGCCGTACCTGTCCGAGGTAGCCTCCGTAGTCCTCCTCGGTGGGCAACCCGTGCTTCATGATCCACTGGTACGCTCTGAAGTCTTCGCCGCCGTCGCAACCGTTGTTCCCGAATCTGGAACCATACGGAACGTGTAGTACTTTTTACCCGACTACGTAAGGAGGAAGGTTATGTTTTTTTAGTGTATGTATATATGTTAATATATGATCGCCTAAGCGGCTTGACCGATTTTGATGTGCGAGGTGTCGTTAGATTCATCTTCACTTCCTGAGTGTCATAGGCTATATTTTTGTAATAATAATTATTATACATCTCTCGCAAAAATACAAACAGCCACGAGATGGTTAAACGACCTCATAATGGCAGGAAGGTGCTGGACACAAACTGCTTCCATCAAGTCTTTTTGGAAATCCAGCCTTCAGTGAAACACAAGAAGGCTTCTTGGGCATCTTGTGGCCAAGATGATAATGAGACTAAAATCTTTATTTTAAGGGAATGAAATAGAAAAAAATCGCCTCAAGTGCGCGGCATTGTTTGGCGCGGGCGATGCTATTTCATATAACAATTCCGTTTGGCTCTTACAACATATAGATGCATTTCCCTAATATTAAGGTAATTTAATTTTACCTTAAGTAGTCTGAGCTAACTGTAACAGTAGCCAAGATGACGTGACTTATTTTCCCCCCTTTTCTCGTTAAGGTCGACAGAATCTATATCACTTCCAATTCTTTTATCAAATTTATCAGAAACTATAAAGTAAACAGCAATTTCTTGCGAAACAGTATTATTTACCTCGCAATATCGTCTGACCTCTTGATAACTTTACTCGCTTTATATACATATATATCTCAAGCATACTCGTAAGTCCACAAAACACTCCGAGTGCAGCCGACATTATGAAGTCTACATTATTTTTATTTTTCGTAACTATTGTCTTGAGTAGTAGTAGTCCTACTGAAAGAAATGTTGAAACTGGCAATAATTTAACAGAATCTGAATCAAATGTTCAAGAATTAGAAGCAGTCGCAGAAGAGACATCTGAATCTATTTTGACCACAGATTCACCGAGAATATACTCGAAATCGGATGAGAACGAAACTACTTTGATGGGTATTGAAGAAGCAAAAGTAAATCAAAGTTTGACAAATGCAAACGATATAACACAAGGATCTAGATTTGATATTTATAGAAATAGAAGTGTGGCCGCCAGAGACGAGGTTAGCCCGGTTTCTGCATTTGATCTTACTGAATGCGCGACTGGGTATGATCATGCTGACAATGGACAATGTGTGCCAGTGGAACATTAGACTTTATCGCAGTGATATTATGACATAATATTGGAAAGTTGCTATAATAGTGCATGAGATAGTGACAGTATCTAATTGGTTTAATTATTATACTTCATTGGAAATAATACTACAATGATGGTTATTAAGCCAGCATAGAATATGATGTTTTATGTTTGGTTTATCACGTTTCAGTGCCGTATGTCATCACTGGTATGTTTTAGAAGTATTTTATAAATGTAAAATTGAATAATTAATACGAATGTTTTCAATATTAAAGTTATTTGTTATTTTTGTTGATGTACCTTATGGCATGTGATAATTACTTATATTTATGAATATTTAATTGTTATGATTGTGATTATTCCATTGTAAAATTTTATATTGGTATATTTTGACGTGTAAATTGACATTATATGAATGTTTTTTGACATTATATAAAGTTTTTTTAGATATACCTAGTCTTGCCATAAATATTGTCACGAAGAAAAAAAATTTTTTTTTATTGCAAATAATATTTATTACTTTTACAGTGTGTTAGTTTAATACATAAATATAAAACAATTTAAAATATAAAAGATTATTCGAAGTGGTCTCCATTGGCTGCAATACAGTCCTTTAAACGTTGAGGCCAGTTATCAATAGAAGCACGCACTCTTTCCATGGGAAAATTCTTCACTGCCAATCATATGGATTGTTTTAGGGACTCCAAATTATCATGGCGTTTAGAGCAAGCCATACTCTCTAAAACTGACCATAAATCATAATCCAGCGGATTAAGATCAGGACTAGACGACGGCCAGTCTTCAGCTCTGATGAAGTCCGAAACGTTCACTTCTAACCAAGACTGCGTGGACCGAGCTTTATGACCTGGCGCCGAGTCTTGTTGGAAGGACCATACTTGGTTATTGAACATGGTGTTGTTAAGGGGCTTAACTACCTTCTCAAGAATGGTATTTTGATACACTTGTGCCGATGTTTTGATACCTTTTTCACAAAAATATGGTTCAGTCACTCCTTCATAGCTAACACCCCACCAAACCATCACTGAAGTCGGATATTGCTGCGCCCGACGGGGTCCATATGATACTTGAACAGTTTGTTTTACCACCTATGTAATATACTATGGAAATGCAATAAAAGAATCTGAATCTGAATCTGAATCTGATAATGCCCAAGTTGCACTCTGTCGACTAATTGGGAAGCTTCCTTAGAGCTTTGAGCATAAATACGGTCATTTTGTTTGTTAAAATGTTGCTCAATTGTAAAGATTTTCTCATCCGTAAACAAAATTTTTCTGTGACCTCCCTTTGCGTACCGCTTCAGTAGTTGTTTCGATTTTACCACCCTATTCTTTTTTAAATTATCAGTTAAAAAATGACCAGTGCGTCTCTCATAGGCTGCAAGTCCTAAGTCATCTTTTAAAATACGCGACATGGTTCTGGGTGCTATCTTCATCTCCCGAGATAAAATCTTTTGCTTTCGGACAGGATTTCTTCGAATTCTTTCCCTTACTGCTTTGACCACCTTTTTCGTACGAACACTACGTGGACGGCCAGATCTTTTTCTGTCACAAACAGAGGAGGTCTCATTGTACCTATTAATAGCCCGGTACACAAACATTTGACTAATACCAAGCGTATGGAGAGTTTTAAAAATTGCATTTGGCTCCATACCAACTTTGTGTAATGCAATCACAGCGATTCGGTTCTCTTTATCACCCCACTCCTTTTTAATATCGCAAAATATTGTACAATGTATTGGCGCCAAAATTAGAAAACTCAATGAACAATCGTATAAAAATGACAGATTCCAAATTCAAATGTAATTTCTTTCTTATTTTTAACTGTAACAGTATTTATGGCCAGACTAAGTATATTTTATGATTATAGAATCATTTTAATGAAGAGAGGATTACATTTTATATCGGCTTTGCGCATATATTTTCGTGGAAACATGAAAATCAACTCATATCAAGCGAACCAAAGCTTAAGTTTATTTCGGTCCACATGCTTGATGCGTACTGCACAGGAATGGAATTCGTTGTCGCCTTCTCTGTTTCTTGAGAGCCATATCTTGGAATTTATAGAACGATTCAGGGCTACAATGAATAGATATTAAATTAAAATAACAATACACATTGCCACACAGATCTTTGAACCGTTTATAATAAACGGTTCAAAGACCTGTATGGCAATGCCCTACGTTTATCACCTGAGATATTAAATGTTGATTCTCTTTATCTACATCTACATCGCTGGTAACCTGGCCTTTCAATTCAGAGCACAGTAATATTAGCACTCTACTGTTGAACAGTTTTATAACTGACAGTGGTGTGGCATCCCTAGATGGGCTCTGGGAATGATATTAGCACAATAAAACAGACACGCCGGATCGTTGTCCGACTTGGGCCGCTAAGCGAGTTGGCAGACTTCGCAACTGTAATACATGAATCCAGAGGGTCCATTTAAAGGATAAATTTACGTGCGGGAACTCTACGATAGTGATAATGAAATAGCATAGATATGAAAGAGCATATATTATTCATATAGTCTTGGAGAGAGCATGGTTCCTGGCCTGAGCCCTAAATGGTTGCACGCTCTGCGCACGCCTGATGGCCACCGGGAGGTCAATCCAGAGAGCAACAGCACGCACGGAGAACGAAGAGCCATAAACCTGACCTGACCACATCCAACCTGCATCTGCCGTCAATCAATTCACAACTGACCTTCTTATGTCTTGCTTTATTTAATTTTTTATTTGTTTCCTTCGAAGTTTTCGCTTTATTCTTTGTTTTATTCTTGGCCTCGACTAAATTTGGAGTTTCAATTATCACTTTAGTATCCCGTTTTAATTTAGGATTAACTTCTATTAAATCAAACACACTTTCGTCTTCTGCGGGTCTTGCAGAGCTTTCTTTGACTGCATCTTTTTTGATTGTGTTACTTGAAACAGACACGGCGATAATGAATAGAAATATAACAGATTTCATATCGTTCCGTATAACGCCGCCAGTGTCGACTGTTTCCACTCGTATGTTGTTATTACAACTGAGATAATAAAGTTAATCTGCATGAGGTTGCTAAAGGTCAAATTAAAACGTCTTAAATAATTTCTATATTACATATTTTGTGTTTTCCGCAATAGGGAATATGCATGATTTTTATTTTATTGAACTAAGTAATAATAATTTTAATTAGCAACAAATTAAAATGCAATACATTTACTAAAAAAATATTTCGATCGGTCAATAAACTTCCGAGATATAAACATTTAAAGTTTTAGGTGAGGTATGCTCCGTCCCTCTCTCGCGAAACAACAGTTTGTATTGAATTTGTACGGCGAACATGAACCATGACGTCATCATTCGCTATCGTGTGCTCTCCGTCTAACATGAGATTAAAATGCTTGTAACTTTCTTATTTCTGAAGGTATTTAAATTTTGTTTTTGTAGAATGAATCTATTTGCGGTTAGATTTTTTATAACTAATTAAAAACAAATCATGCATATTCCCTATTTTTAATTATCATCAACATCATTCACTTTAGTTTACTACTGGATTGACATTAGTAAATGTTGTCTATTGTGTGCTATATTATAAGGGAGAGGGGTAAGGGGGAGGGGGTAAGAAAGAGGGGTAAGGGGGAGGAGTAAGAAAGAAGGGGTAATGGAATGTATGAATGAAAACAGCATGCTTACCCCCAGGAGCAGTCGACGAGCGCCTGCTGGCTGAGCCTGGCCAGGTGGCCCCCGTTCTTCAGGAAGAGAGCCCCCTCCACCGCGCCCACGGTGCCGAACGACCAGCACGAGCCGCACACAGACTGGTCTGGATACCATAATGTTACATTAGGTTACCCTACCGTTTCCCCTACTGTGCAAGAATGAGGGTTATGTTTTTCGAGTATATGTCTATGTATGTATTGTTTTTTTTAATTTTTTATTCGTCGATAGGCTTGCGCTTGACCGTCAACTCACCTGGTGTTAAGCGACAGTCACGGCCTACGATGGAGCGCGCTTGCCTAGAAGAAACCTATTCACTCGCGATTTGAAGACACCTAGATTATATCTATTCTGAAAGACCCATTCAGGAAGCGCATTCCACATTTTGGCGGTACGCACAATGAAAGTGGAGTCAAAGCGTGGATTGTTGGCTGGTTGGAGCGAATCGAATGGCTGTTCCATCACTACGCACGGGCGCAGCACTAGCTGGCCTCTCTTGTGCATAGACTCGCGATCGGCGCCCCGTCAAGATGGCGCGCTGTGATATTGTTTTATTTGCATAATCAATTATAATTGTCAGTATTAAAGTACAAGTGAATAGGAACTCTGAAGATATCATTATCAACGATACCAAATACAAATTGGGATGGATCTGTTTTTCTCCTAACAGTATGTGGGTATGTAATTTCTGTATTTCCCTACAGCCTAAACGGCTTGACCGATTTTGATGTTCGAGATGTCGTTGGATTTGTCTTCACTCCCTGACTGTCATAGGCTATATTTTTTGCAATAATAATAATACAACTCTCTCAAAAAAATGCGCTTTTTCGTAACATACGACGAACTTTTTCGAAAAAAAAGTGGTATTACGAGAATTATCCTGAAGAATGCGCATTTATAATCTTTTACAACGATTTTACCCATACTTTATCACAAAAACGTACAATCAACAGCGTAACATAATCGTACATTAGACTACAAAAACCGTAAAGCGTCTTCACCGAACTTTGACAAAAACATTTAAAAAATGTTATCTACAAATATCTCTCAGGACTCGCAAAGTGTAGACCGAGCGGCACCACTAATAAATTTGTGTATGAATATAAAATCTAACAATTCCTTAGGTTTTAGAGTTCCATAGTAAATACGAGACTTTATAAATTCAATTCGCCTATCATATTGACATTCTGTCCATATGTCATAGTCATTGTACTCGAGAATGGTATTAGTGCAAAAAAAATTTTTTCGGTATTTTTGGCGCAATAAACTTAAAATAGGACGTGTAAAGAGGGGATGATTTTTTTCAAGCCCACCCCATCGAGCGGGATATCGTTGAATACGTCTCTTACAATAAGCCTAATGTTTCAAATATAATTTTCTTTTCAGTTGCGTTGTTTACGAGATATAGCACGCAAAATTTTAATTTATTATTTATTATATATAATATTTATTTAAATTTCAAAAAATTGTGTTGACGTTTGACCTACAGCTCGCCTGATAATAAGTGACAGTGCGGCCGAGGATGGAGCACGTCGAGTTACAAGATGCCCGAGTATGCAAGTTACCTTTGACCGGCGTGACAGCTCCAAAGAGCCTCCAGTCGAACTCGGGCGGCAGCTTGACGCTCATGTCGGCGACCATGGACTCGCTGTACGGGAACGGGAGACCTGATCATTCATACATTTACATCATTATTATGGTTCATGACTAATAAAGCAAATGTGTATGAAGTACATGTAATAATAATCAACATTTGGTCATTGGAAATTAACGTGGTTTTCACACATTTTTAAATAAAAACTACGGGTCGTCACTCACGTGACACCTACGTTATTTATTATGAACTCACCGATATCCTCAGGTTTAGTTCTGGCGGTGAACACCCTTCCTCTGAGCGCAGCCAGCTCGTCGTCAGTGCGGTCTGATAAATGATTCACAGATACAGCGAAGCCACGATGAGCGCGGTTTGTGGAGTGTACGAATCTAAAAAAAGTAAATGGTCAATAATTACATTCTGAGGACAAACCGGCTTGTCCGAATTATTTAATAAGACACAATCTATTTCACCGAAAATATGAAACAAAGTACTGAACTGATTTTGATAAAATTTATATGGTATTACCTCAGAAAGATTAAAAGAGTCGTCAAAAATAAATCATAATTGGCGGAGTAATCGCTGAACAAACGTACAAAAAAACATACAGTCGAATTGAGAACCTCCTTCTTTTCGGAAGTCGGTTAAAATACTTTTGTACGAGAATCGTACCTTAATCCGGGTTCTTACCTCAAGTTCTGTCTGAAGATGTTGAGTCGCTTCAAGTGTTCGACTTCGCTCGCGTACTGCTTGTCGTGCTTCTGTTTGAACCTGCCACAAAGAACACAACGCCGCTTCAAACACACTTCACAGGTGGCGCCACCAACGCTCGGTTGGTACACGGCAGTTTAAAATACTTAAACAACAACCTTCACAGAAACGATTGGATTATCAGTAACAAAGAATCAGCACATAAATAAACTAGTAGTTCTACGAACAGTAGACCTCGCGAGAGAGCTAATTTACAGCTCACCCTGGGTCATCTGTACATTGCATCAAACACATCCACGCGCCCTCACTGTTACACGCAACATCAAGTTGTCATATCTCGACAACCACTTGACCAATTCTGTTCATTTTTATCACAAGTTGTAATAATGTGTACTTTATCTACCTACCAAAATCATTAAAATCGATTGGTAATTAGCGCCGCAATAAACTTTCCCCCTTTTTATGGGAACCATCCCTCCTATCAAAAATCGCCGACGACATTTTTTTTTAAATAATCCATAGAACCTACACACGAAGTTTCATCAAAATTGGTTCAAAATGACGCCCTGTGCGCGAGTACGAACATACAAACTCACAACCTCACAAACAAACTGACAGACGAAAGAAAATTTGTCCAGTTGATGCAGAGACGCTTCGCTCGCTCTGTCAATAATGTGTACGAATTCGATTATTGTTGTATGAGGAAGGAGATAGCTCTATAGGCGGTTACCTTTCGAACTCGTCCGTGACGTGGTCGTCTCTCACGGGGTGCACGAACTCCTTCATGGGGTTGAAGGTGGCCTGGTGGCGCGCGCCCGGGCCCGGGAACGACGTGCACTGGGCGCCTGGACTCCAACACATTACACTCATCATTATGATGATGTGATGACATAGATAGACAGACATTTATTTTTTGCATTAATAATATGAAAATTTAATTAAATTTTCTACAAATATGTATACATGTTTTGACTTGTTTTTTTTTATAGTTATTGTATTCACCGTGGTATTTATTGACATGTAAACAATTTTTTTTTTTTATACATTATAGATCTACGATTGACCACTAACTCGCCTGATGTTGGCCGAGGATGGAGCTCGTCGATCTAGAAGATATCTAATCACTCTAGCCTTGAAAATTCCAAGATTGTAGGACTCAGGAAACAGAAATGGCGGCAACGAATTTCATTCTTGTGCAGTACGCAACAGGAATGTGGATCGATATCGCCGAGTACGGATTTTTGGCATTTCAACGAGAAATTGGTGGTAATTCGCCGACTTTCTGCAAGTCCTGTAGTGAAATGGGGAGGGTGGAATTAGGTCGTGAAGCTCTTGCGCACATTCCCCGAAATGAATCCTGTAGAAAATAGACAGACATGCTACTTTACGGCGGTGCTCGAGACTAAGTAGCTTCTGCCAAGAAGCTAGTTTATCGTCACCGATTAACCTCACAGCTCGCCGGTCCACTGACTCTAAAGCTTCCAGCTGATACTTGGCTGATCCGTCAAAAAGGTGGCAGCAGTACTCCATACACGATCGGACCTGAATTTGAATGTTCATAAATATATAATTTAGAGTTTGTCTTTAGTCGCGGTTGAAACACTTACCGTCGACGTGGAAGACGCTGGCGGCGATGTCCTCGACGTCGTAGTCGCTGTAGTCCAGGTAGTAGTGGTCGTAGTGGGAGCCCAGGAGCGAGTTGAACCCTTTCATCTCGTACCTGGAACACGGAGGACGGAACGTTCAACAACAAACACCCACATTAAAACCCAGAATTTATTAAAAATGCATTTATTTGTTTTTGTGCTTACCTGTCGCCTGGAATAAATGACTTTGTTTATTAATTTTATTTATTAAATGAAAAACAAAATATCCGACTGCGAAAGAGCTACTTTTGCTGTCTAACTTACGTTTTCGTTACGCTTTATGCGCTGTTGAGCGTACGTTTTTTGTGAGAAAGTATGCGCAATATTACTGTTAAAAAAGTTATAAATGCGCATTCTATTTACAATAAATCTGGAAATCGCATTTATTTATTACGAACAAGTCCTTGGAGGTTCCTAAAAAGGCGCATTTTCTTATTAATGCTACAGGTTTATTATTATTACAATTACAAAAAAATGTAGCCTATGACACACAGGGAGTTAGAACGACTCTAACGACGACTTGTTCAGTTTTTCACAAATTGGTTGAACTATCTGCTACTCCGTTGTTTCAGATAATAGTAATCGCAGTTAGTCGCACTCTGCCAATGATTTCAGTCGGTTAGTGAAACTTACCTGACCGGTATCGGCACAGTCTCCCCTCGCAGCGTCTTCTTATATTTCACCCACATGGTGTACTTGTTCAGTTTGTCGCCGTACGGCTGGACCATCTGCCACTTCGCCGTCTCAGAGTCTTGCATCGTCTCTGTGCCTATGTGCAAAAAGTGAAAAATATATAAAGTACAGTTTTATAATGAAACTTGCTGTTACACACGACATCGTACGTAGATAGGAATTACTTTTATAGAAAGAAAGTAAGTATTTGGGACGCTACTTGCGTCAACACTGTCGCGGCCTCACACCTGTGTCGTACCGTCCACTCACCGGCAGCGGCGGCAGAGGATGCCGCTAGCAAAAAGCGGGAGAAATACGCGGCAATGGAGCTACAATATTATTTTGTACCCATCGCCGTTGAAACCATGGGCAGTTGGGGAGCGGATGCCAAAAGCCTCGTCAGTGAAATTGGCCGAAGACTGAAGGACAACAGTGGTGACTCCCGTTCTGCTTCGTTCCTGGTGCAAAGGTTGGCTATTGCCATACAGCGTGGCAATGCTGCTTGCGTTATGGGCACCTTTCCACCAAGGTCGATGCAGGATGGGTTTCAATTGACGAAATTTTAATTTAAATTGATTACTTTTTTACATGCTTTTAAAATTGTTAGTTAAATAATTACACATAAAATAAATATATATTCTGTATTTAGTTAATATATTGTATATTTGATTAGCTAATGTAATTTAAAAATATATTAATTATAAACACATTTGTTTAGAAACGTGTTCAAGAAATAAAATCAATCAATAATGATTAATAAAAAGTATAGTATAGTAGTAGACTGGCCTTGTGGCTCAGTTGGTAGTATGTCTGCCTGCTGTGCCGTAGGTCGTGGGTTCGATCCCCACCCAGGGCAAACATTTGTGTGATGAGCATGGATGTTTGTTCTGTGTCTGAGTGTTTCTATGTATCATATGTATATATTTACAAAAAAATAGTATATGTATTCTATCAGGCATCTAGTTCCATAGTACAAGCTTTGCTTAGTTTGGACTAGATGGTGTTGTGTGAAATGTCCACAAATATTTATTTATTTATTAGGAAACTTTCAAAAAAAAACTACAAAAATAATTAAGTTCACATAACCCATTGAATCCACCCACCGAGGGTTCCGTACAAACTAGTAGATAAAAGGGGGAAATCATATACGTTTTTATATTTTCCTTCATAAACCGAAAAATATACATCGTAAAAATATTTAAAAACTCGTTTTAACTTGTGCTAATGAGAAGCTCTTTCATATGATACCCTTCACGATACAGTTAAAGAACTTTACAATTTGGGCCCTCATTCCTTGCATAAAGACACTATTTTTGTGATTAAATTAAAAATGTCCCGTTTTCGGATTTTTTCCTATATGTGTACTCTAACACAATGCTTCTTGCCAAATTTCATAGTTCTAGGCCAACGGGAAGTACCCCATAGGTTTTGATTCCCTTGTGAGTGTCGAAATGTGCGTTTTTTACGACATATTCGACTGTAACTTTTTTTTACGAAAACTGCAAAATTTGTTTTTTTTCTTTCTGCAGCAAGATACTATGGATCTGCGTATATGGTTTTAATTTCAACTCGATACCTTCACGCGTTCCCGAGATACAGGTCTTGACGCCCGGACGGACGGACAGACGGACAAGTGATCCTATAAGGGTTCCGTTTTTTTCTTTTGAGGTACGGAACCGTAAAAATCAATAAAATTCGTTCCAGGCGGTCGACATTATTACGTCGTACACATATCGACCCACATTATTGATGCGTACAATACAAGTACATATACAGGAATGGAATTCTTTGCCGCCATCTCTGTTTCTTGAGACCTACAATCTTGGAGTTTTTAAGAGTCAATAGATATCTTCTAGGTTTGGCGGAAGGCGACAGCGGCGGGGCGAATGGGGTGCGGGGACCCTCCCTCCCTGTCGCGCACTCAAGGTGCACACTACACCAGTTTCAGTCGAATCACTATAACTATGAGTCACCGACACAACACAGCGGATTACTAAGTATTCATCTCCATCTCTGTCATTTCCATACCGAATGACAGAGATAGAGATATAGTATTTATTGTTGTTTTAGATGTATACTATTGTATACAAGACTTGTAAATTTATATTTATCAATAAATTACTTTGACTTTGACTTTGACTTTAGTTTCCGATCCAAATCCGGCAAGTTGTGAATAGCGGTACCGAGCAAGCGTTACAATCCATCGATACGAATGCTCACCAATGTACTTGAAGTCCGTCAAGTCCGGCAACACAGACTGCACGTCCTGTGTCTGGTCCGAGGTGCCGTTCACTTGCAGACACGTCACCTTGTTCAGCTCGCTCTCCGTCGTCACCGGGGCCAGCTGGCAATTATGACATTTTTTTAAATTAAATTTTTAGCTTTACAGACACCGGACACTCCACAGACTGGTCCGTG
Organism: Lycia hirtaria; assembly: GCA_947563715.1. Taxonomy (NCBI): domain Eukaryota; kingdom Metazoa; phylum Arthropoda; class Insecta; order Lepidoptera; family Geometridae; genus Lycia; species Lycia hirtaria. The sequence continues at coordinate 37,799,522 of OX387383.1, read as the reverse complement.
ACCTTTGTCAGAATAGGGAAAATGCGCGATTTGTTTTTATTTAGTCATAAAAAGCTAACCACAAATGGATCCATTACACAAAAACAAAATTAATATACCTACAAAAATAATAAAGTTACGAGCATTATAATTTCATATTAGACAGAGAGCACACGATAGCGAACGATGACGTCATGGTCCATGTTCATCGTACAAAATCGTAAATTAAATATGTACAAGCTGTTGTTTCGCGAGAGAGGGACAGAACATCCCTCTCGTAAAACTTTAACGGCCTTACCGGAAAACGTATCTCAACTTTAAGCAATGTTTAACATATTTTGTCAACTTCTGGCTAACACGAAAAGACATTTGCGGAAAGAAGACAGAGAACTTAAGACGTTGGTTAAAGTTAAATAGCGCTTTTCGGTAAGACCCTAAATGTTTATTTCGCAGAAGCTAATTAGCGTTAATTTAGAGCTCCCGATATTTCGGCACAGTTACGTGCACCATGTTCACGAGCGACTGAAAAATGCAGGTGGATAATATGGTTAAAAGCAGACATATCTGTCTACCCATGATTAAGCTACATATACATTTGTTTCATCTTTTTGTACATATATTGTATAAAAATTTCTCATGTTGTATGCAAATAAAGAATCTATCTATCTACCTCTTTCTTTGTCTTTTACTGCGAAAAGCGTTATCACTGGCACTCGAAATCGATTGATAGTCCCGACAAAACACACTCACAATATCACTGCATGTCTTGTTTTGGACACATTTTGGACGCGTATCTTTATTTCTAAGATTACCTAATACTTAATATCGGGAGCTCAAAATGAACGCGAACCACGGTAAATATCCCGTTAATAATAATAGTGTTTTAATTATAATAGTGTACCTTGACCGAGGTGCCGTACGGTCCATATGCCGTCTTCGTGAGTTGGTACGTCTTCACCATGCCTCCGTAGTAGTCGATACGGGACTTGCCATTGTTACCATCATACCTGCAAGACAATATTAACCGAGTGAGCGAAGCGAACAATGCTCTCTGCACCAACTGACAACATTTTCTTCTGCACGGACGTTTGTCGATATCAGGTCATATTTTTCAAGCTACGAGTATCTCTACAATACTTGGTATACAGGTTTCACAATTTTATCGATTTTTTTGTCGTTGGGTTTTTTTTTATTGAGGGGAAATTCCCCAAAAGGCGGGAAGTTTAGTGTAGCGCCATTTAACACAGCACATTCTCAAGCAAGTCAGTTTTCAAACAAAAAATAAACTAGCTCAAAATCGGTTCTTACGTTTGGGAACTACGATTTTAGACTTGCGCACACACACCCACACACACACACACACACACGTCAAACGTCTACTAGCTATACGGTCGACTTTACAGATATAAAAAAACTCATGCTAGTAGCACAGAATTCGCCCTATTTACATATGCTAATAGCATATATGATGAAATTATAATCTTGGAATTTTTCAAGGCTAGAGTGAATAGATATCTTCTAGATCGACGAGCTCCATCAACGGACGGACCGGTCAGTCTTCGGATGGGTGACCGTGAGTGGCATTTCTTTCTGAGCGCTACCGTGGGTCGGATGACACGTTAAATTGTGGGTCCCGGTTGTTTGTTCTTAAAAAACAGCAATCGTGAAGCAAGGTCAGAGCCATTTCGGCGGCTTAATAACTCTGACACTGGGGCTGGCCACTCAGTTTATACGAACTTACTTACTTGCTATCAAACAGGAGACCCTGTTTTAAGTTCACATAAATTATGATGTGCAACTACGGAACTCTAATTTGCGCGTGACATGACACGCACTTGGCCGCTTTTATTTAAAAATAGCTGAGAACCTACAGACGAATTGGCTCCATTTTATCATCATCACCATCATCATTTTTTATCACAACGCAGGTGAATTCGCGGCAGCAGCTAATAAATAATAAAATCAAATCATAATCATAACCCAGTTGTCCAAGGAGTTCCACTGATAAATCAAGATTATTGACAGCGCACAACTGGCGCATGCGCAGGTCCACTTCTTATCTTAACTTGACCTCTGGGAATACTCCAGATAGAGTTCAACAAACATCAACAAAGACGGCGGCCGTCTTTGTTTCACATAGTTACATTTGTCTATTATAAGTAATCTGGTACAGATAATATTAATTATACCATATGAATAAAAGGTCAGGGGAAATGTTACGAAGTTCAATGTTCCCTAATTTGTTTAACGACTAGCACAACAACTATCTATATTAAAAGGAAAACAAAATACTCGGCTGCATCACCCTTAGGGCTCTTTTATTGTCATGCGGGTTTACGCCCGCGTGCGGGCCAGCTCCGCATACGTGCTGCGGGCCGCACGCAGAGCAGATATTTTTCGCCCATCCTGGGTGCGTGTGGCACGAATGACAATAAAATAACGTATAAAAGGATAGGTTGCGGACGGCACGTATGCGGAGCTGGCCCGCACGCGGGCGCGAGCCCGCATGTCAATAAAAGAGCCCGTACAAGTTTTTATGAAGATAGGCGGCGATGAAAGTTTTCGTACGCCTCCATAATTTTTTTACGTTTCTCTTCGGAATCCATAGCTTTCAAAACATGTCATCGTGGTACTTCTTCATAAAACATGTACTAAGGGTGCTTGTACCACTTGTACTAAGGGTGCTGATAAGCAGTTTTTGCAGTCTAACTTACGATTTCGTTACGCTTGATACGCTGTTGAGTGAAAGTTTTTTTTTCTAAGAAAGTATGCGTAAAATTGCTGTAAAAGATTATAATTGCGCATTCCTTTGGATAATTCTTGTAAAAACACTAGTTTATTACGAAACAGTTCGTCGAAGGTTACGAAAAAACGCATTTCTTATTTAAAAAATTAGTTTCGCTTTTGTTATATTTTTGTAACAATCATTATTATTACAAAAAAATATAGTCTATGACACTTAGGGAGTGAAGATGAATCTAATGATACCTCGCACATTAAAATCGGTCAAGCCGTTTAGGCTATAGGCGATCATATAGAAACATACATACAAAATTATCTTAAAGAATCATTTAAGTACATTGTAGAGTGGCTTCGCGCATACTTTCGCGCGAAAATATAGACTCAACATCATATCGAGCCTAACGCAAACGTAACTCAGACGACAACCATCCGTCTCTTATGCAGTCGGGTAATTTATTTTTCTTATAATATAAATTACTTGTGAAGTCGGACAATTCAATGGTGGCCATCTTCACTAAGTAATATAAGTTTGTAGAACAAATAATAATTGTGTCAGTTGTATGAACTAAACAATCTATAAGTAAACACATTTGCAATCATTTATGTTTATTGAATCAGCTGTATTTTGTGCTTACATTTCTACAACGTTTTGGGGTCAGGGAACTAAACCATATTTCGTAACGTAGGAAATAATAACTATTCATACTTGACTGCCAAAGAAAGGGTTTGGTTTTCGGGTGGATTTACGACTACCTGCGCCCCGCGGTGCTACCCGCGTAGTGATGGATAACGGTGATGATGATGATGATAATATATAGCCTATGTCCTTCTACGAGTCCCAAAAAATATATGTGTCAAATTTCATAACGAATGGCTCAGCCATTTACACACACATTACACACATTTTTTTTTTTCACGGGTAACCGTGAAGAGGTAACAAACAGACAGTTATATTACAGTTTTTAACCCCCGACGCAAAACGGAGGGTATATAAGTTTAGTGTAGGTTATCTGTGTGTCTGTATGTGGCATCGTAGCTCCCAAACTAATGGACCGTTTTCTTTGAGCTAGTATTTTTTTATTTACAATAGTCCGCACGACGAAAGCGGAATATTTTTTTTTTCCTTATTCGATTATTACCTGCCAGTGAAAAGTGTGAAAAACGAATTGAAATATATTCTCTATATAATATCATAAGCAGTCTTTTGACGTGATAAAGTCTTATAAATCGATGAACGCACGAAAAGCATGAGTCATTGTCACGTTCCGCCTGAGCCGAGCGTGCAAGCGAGAGCGCAAAACAAGCGATAGAGAGGCACGATCGGCCTAAGCGTTCGGCTTGTGACACATCGTTATCACGTAAAATTTTCGTCCGTAAGCCGACTTTACAGACAACCATTTTATTTTGTTTAAAATAGTCCGCACGACGAAAGTGGAATATTTATTTATTTCCTTATTCGGCCAGTAAAAAGTTTGAAAAACGAAGTGAAATATATTCTCTATGATAAACAGTTTTTTTTTGTGTCCCATGTCATTCCCGTCAAAGTTATTTCAGGTGCTAGTTATTATTTCCTTATGCTACAATTCTCCCACAGTTCTATTACAACAGGATAAATTATTATAAACGCTATAACAGACAATTGGATAAATAAACTTAGAATGTTTTTTTTTTTTTTTATCAGCCCTGTTTGTACACACTGTCCCACTGCTGGGCACGGGCCATCTTCTCATTGTGAGAAGGGTTAGGCCATAGTCTGCCACGCTGGCCAAGTGCGGGTTGGCAGACTTCACACATCTTCAAGATCATTGAGAACTCTCAGACATGTAGGTTTCCTCACGATGTTTTCCTTCACCGTTTGAAGTTGGAGGCAATCAACAATACGCACATAACTTCGAAAAGACAGAGGTGCGTGCCGTGATATTCGAACTCAGGAGCTGCGGATCGCAAGTCAGACGGTCTCACCACTAGGCTGCCGGAAACTCACTACTTAGAATGTAAATATTATGAATGAATATTTGTTTATAAAATATCACACTATAAATAAATGGAAAAGTTTGTTTGTCTGATTGTTACTATTACAGTGACTGCAAGGTTCGTTGTTACATTCCTCTTCACCTGCTGTCCCTATTGTGTCTCATAACGTATATATTCTATGTATTGTATGTGGTATTATATTATTATTATTTTTTACTCGACTGCCCAAACAAGAGAGCGATCTTTTCAGTTTTCTTTTGGATAAAAGGGTGGAAAACGGTAGCCCATCTATTATCCGAATTATGAAATAGCGAATATCATTTCCTCGAAAAGAAAATTTACTTTTTCGAGACACTTTATCAAAATCCCGAAAGCTCATTTGACAACTCGTTCGACAACCACATTTTTGTAATAAGAAAATGTATGCATATAATAAATAGAAATCTAACCAACTTAACTTAATAATTGATATATCTAATAACCAAACATCTGTAAATAACAAGGTTTGTGGATGTAACAAAACATAATCCCAGCCCTAACACTTGTTCGGGCAAATAAAACTTATCGCAAACAAACTTATGGAATCAGAAACTAGTGTCAATTTTAACATATGGAATCAGACAGTTCTATGAATCGAATTCGGGCAAATAAAATTCAAACCAATGTAATTCAGATCATAGATGGGTTACCGTGAAAAACCTAAGACCTCCCTGACTCGGCGACTCTTGCGGATCTATTATAACAATATAACTCACCATGCATAAAAGGGTTCATGTAGCTCAGCATATGGTATATTCAGTTGGCCCTTCACACTGTACACCGGACTCCATTGCGGAGGAGCATCTGAAAATTAACATAAAATAGTTTTATACCTAAGTACACGTCGGACATTCCATATTACGGCGCGCTAATCAGAGACACATACGCAAGTTGACGCTGTAGGTATATAACACACACACACACACACATGTATGAAGTTATGGTTGTAGTCTGATTACTGCGCGCTCGTGACGTCAATTGGAATCCGAACGCTTGAAGCCAGCAACACTTATCTAGACTGACAACCGCGCCGCAAATTCTGGCAAACAACAGGGCAAGCGCGGGGAGCGGGTGAGGAACCAGAGATTGGCGGGAGGCGGAGATTGTACGTAGTATATGTAGTACTTTTTTTTCTCAGCAGATACTGTCCCACTGCAAGGCAAAGGAATGTCTTCCCTCTTTCAATTTTTCTCGCTTAAGAGCTTTTTTAGTCCAGCCGCTACAGTGAGCCAAGCTCATCTCGCTCGCCATCGTTTTTTGGGCCTGCCTACATCACAAGGGGTCTTGTGATGTTCGGTACCCAAAAAGTTGTTGTTTTTGGCCACAGGTCTTGGAACAAGTATAAAATATCCGAATACATGAGAGCAATTTTCGTACTGTAACTTACGCATGCATTTTTGTAACCAACAATCTGAAAGTACATTCTTGCAAATGAGAAAATAATTTTCCAAATCGGTTTATAACTTATGAGATGACGGACGTACCTATATCTTCTTTTTAAATTCAGTTAAAAATGCCCCAACATTAATTAGGTATAAGCATTAAAATAGATATGTTCTAGTAGTTAATATTGTTACTGTCAGCAAATAATCAAAATGAAATACAAACTGTGTAATCATGTAAATGAAGACCAATTATTTTGTATAGATAAAGTATTTACCTAAAGTTTTTGTTACGGAAAATTCAAAGCCAATAATATTGTGTTACAAACTATTTTCGAATTTATTTATTGCTTAATATAGACGCATACCGCGATTTTATACACAATAATGCTTAATCATGCATAATTGTTTAGTGATATTATAAAAGAGAAAGTAACTCTGTCTCTCTGTCTGTTTGTAACTGTTTCACGACGGCTAACTGTTTCAAACGGCTGAACTGATTGTTATAAAATTTTGTATAGAGATAGGTGTGAACCTGGAGACGGACAGGCTACATTTTATCATCATCACCACCGTTCATCATCGCCATGGCTGAACAACACGGCACGATTCATACGGCATCTTCTAATATAATAAAAGTCTGTTTGTCTATTTATTACCTTTCCACGATGGAACGATTGAACAGACCATTATCAAATAATTACAGACAGAGCTACGAATCTGAATACGGACATAGGGTACATTTCATCACCATCATCACCGTTTTTCATCACTACACGAGTACACGTTTAGAAAACTTAAAACCACCGACATATAAAGCTGAACTGATATCGATGAAACATAGCCTCTCGAAATAACACTCTCGATAGAATCCTCTTTAAAAAAAAACTATATCAAAATCAAGCCATCCGTTTGAAACCCACGATGCTACAGACAGGCACACAAATACACATTCAAAGTTATAACACCCCTCTTTCGCGACGGAGGTTAAAATCACAAAGCGCCGCTACTACATTATTATGAAGATCAATTACTCAGACTAAGTAGTCTTTACCTAAAGTTATTGTTACAGAAGATTAAAGGTCAACCAACATGTAATACCTACTACAAAACCTAGTTTACACGTTTCTAGTACTCAAACTAATGTAAAAATACTCACCTTTATCCAAAACTTTCCCAAAAACAGCGCTGCAAGCAACACAAAGCACCGCTAGACGCAACATGTTGCACGACCGCACACGACCGCGCTCCTGTCGAGAATGACGGGGACACGGGGTCACAGAACAATATTACTCTACGAGCACGGGGTTATAGAGTTACAAGCTGCGCGTACGCAGCGAAATGATGGATTGATACGTCATGTCAGGCAAACTGATGACAGCTAAGACTTAAGAGCGTACTAAAGTTGTCCTTGCAGTTTTCGGCAGTACATCAGTCTTACTTATAAACGCATGTTAAAATCTTATTCACTGAATAATGCCTTATCACTCTCTATCTGACGGAAACAGTCACGCGCGAAAACGGAACAAAATACTGTTTAACTAATATGCGCTTATTCAGGTAAGACGGTAAGAGTCTGTAGTTCGACCATCGTCCGTCTCCCTCGCGCATACCCACATTTTTGAAGATATGAAATGACTAAATCAACTTTGAAAAGAATCGTCGTTTGTAAACCTAGAAAACAGCATCACAAATAATCGACAAAAATTTTTACTTGATCTAGGTAAATTTTCATACATAAAAATCATTTTTGTGTTAAATTAAATTTATGTATGAAAATGAACTCAAATCAAATTTAAATACCTATTTGTCGAAATATATAATAATTGTGATGTTGTTTTCTAGTTTTACAAATGATGATTTATTGCTCTGAGACTATAGAATACTATCTTATTTCAATAATTCTTTTTCTAATTAAAATCAGAAATGGGTATGTCCCAGTGATTTCATTTTTCAATATCTTAACTATTATTATTTATAAATAGGGAACTATAATATAATAATTTCAAAATCAAATAGTAGAGGCATATCTGTTTATATTCCAATCAATAATGTATGTTTCTATATTAAATTCAAATACATTGACAGAGTAGGCAAAGTGAACAAAGGTCTGCATCAATTAGGAAAATGTTTGTTCTTTTGTATGGATGTTTGTTGCTAAGTCGCATTATAGGTCGGATTTTTCAACCTATCTTTACGTATGAGGATTTTTTTACTGTCGGGGATTTTCAATTACATATTAATCAACACACACAGTAAAACAATCCTCATCAAATCAAAGCAGAAGTGATAGAGCACATCGCATTTATAAACATAATAAAATAAATAAGTAGGAGTATTTATTTATATTATAGAATATATATAAAAGTGAGTTAATTTTGTTTATTTAGATAGGAGAAATATTTGAATAAGATAATTAAATATTATTATAAGTTTAATCCAGATATAATTTATTTTGGTGACATAATTTTGAAAAACATATATTCTGGAACTCCTCAGTCCACGCAGTATACATATGTATAGTAAATGTCGTAAATATGATAGAGATAGCTACATAGCTTTGAGCACAGTCTTAAGCGGCATTTCCCCAAGAAGGTGGGAAATATGTTAAAGCACCATTTTATAACCGATTTAGATAATTCAAATTTGTTTATTGAGATAAAAACGGGGAAAAGACCAATAACATTTATCTCACAATATAAATAATATTTGCTAGATACAATCAATAAAGAATTCTAAAATAAAAACAAAATTCTAAAGAAAAATATTAATAATGGGCAAAATCAGTCAATTGTTAGTTGTGATTCATGATTACCTCATTAGTTCATTTGCTAAATATGGGTAATAAAGATATTTAAGAACCTGTTTTAGAATTCTAACAATTCACTATCAATTGTTTTGGTATATATTTTTATTGTATGCTATACAATTTTTGGGAAGTTCTATTCGTTGTTTTAACTTGTTTATATCTCAACTACCTTGTAATCTCAAGAAATAAATAAAACTCAGCTCTGAATATAAAAAAGGGGTTTCGCCGGTTTCTTCCATAAAATTTGTGTAATTATCAAATTCGAAAGGAAGGTATGTAAAGCACTCGCAAATTACTTTTTTAATACAGTCTCTGTGAATACAGTTTACACAAATATTTGAGATTTGAGCAGCTATCTTTAAGTACTAAATTGAATTCTTTGGATTTGAGTGTTTTTGTACAACCCACATAATAGATAGGCTAGTATTCTTTGCAAAGAAATAAACAGGGAATAAACAAGAATAATAATTACTTTGAAATAAGACCAGCTTCAATGAACTTACTTCGATGTAAAGTAAATGATTGGCTTACTTATGGTTTTATCTTCTCTGTAATTTCCAGTAATTACACAGCAAAACACCAAAGAACAATATTACAAGGACAAACGCACAAAACAATTAACAAACACAAATGTTTTGAATTGATTGATTTTATAATTTATACCTCCTTTTTTCATATTTAATTATTCTCTTTGGATCAGGGTTACCATTTCTACGGCAATTGCCGTGTTATACGGCAATTAGAGCCGCTTGCCATAAAAAACACGGTACACGGCAGAACATTGATTGCCGGATCATAAAACACGGTAATCAGAGCGAAAGAAAAAATACACCAATAAAGTTGCAGGCAACAGCTACTCTACAGTTAAATCGAACACATTCCATAGACACGTCATCGAATACACTTGAAGCTTCAAGTGTAGGTGATTAATCATCATACATATCTCTAGAATACCAAGGACCAATATTACCACATCACTAGTAGGGACACCCCCGAGAGGTTAAAAATATATCTTAGACATTTATATCTCGTTCTTTACGGACAAATACATTCATTCATGCTTCAGATGTTGTTTACAAAACTTTAAGAATTGAAATAGTGACTGAACAACCTACTATATTTAAAAAAAAACTGTTTTCTATCCCTCAATATTACCCGATTTCATTATTTTTAACCAACTTCCAAAAAGAAGGAGGTTATCAATTTGGTCTGTATGTTTTTTTTATGTTGGTTCTCAGCTAATTGTTTACTGAATTTGATGATTATTTTTGTATTTAGTAGATCATACTTCAGAAGTGGTCTCATATACATTTTATCAAAATCGATGTTATAGGTATATGTTATAGGACTTAGGTTTTTATAACAACATAACTGGTAAAATATCATTCAATTGCCTGTAGAAAAGTTAATAGCAAGTCGCGTATGAACGCGTTGTATTGCGTATTTTAAAGTTGGTTTTTTAGTTTTTTAAACTATAATTGTTTATATAGCCATGGTGGATACATGTCTATTGGCCGAAAAAATGAATCATAGAAATCGGTTAGTGTTTAGGGGTAGAAAACTGTTTATCTCATTTATAGGAAGGTCACGCAACAGATCTCCTTTTAAGTATCTACGTATAAAAAACTGCTTTTTATATGAAACACGGCAATTATTGGAATTTTGAGCCAAAACACGGCAATTCAACATCCAAACACGGTAGTCAATTATTTTTTTATGGCAACCCTGCTTTGGATGCAGTTGGCAAAGATACAGAAACAATAAACAGTGCAAAGGACTCAGAATCCAGAGCCGTTAAATATTTAATAAAAAAAATAAAAATAAATAAACAGTGAGACAATAATGCACATCCACTGTAATGTAGTCAGTTTTGTACAGGCAGGAATGCGCAGACAGGAATCCATGAACAGAGTTTTGGCGTTGAATATTAATTAATGCGATAAAAATGGTGGTTTTATTCATTAAGTGTTCAATCAAGTGCGTGTGTGTGGGCAAGTGAAATAAAGCAGTGAAACGTATCTTTTCACGTTGTCGGCAAAACTCTATAGAAGCTTTCAGTAAAGCCGCCTCCACTTTACTGAAGCATGTAAAGCGTGACTCGAATTTAAAAATGACTGTTTCAGAGACTTTGATTGCGACTATGAACATTTATAGAGAACATATAAAACATGTTTTATTCAAGAAACTCGAAGAAAAATGATACTTGACACTGGCAAATGATCTAATCGAGTCTAGTCCAAATACAATTTTTAAAAAAACAGTTCGTCGTCCCAATATTTTGTAAACAAAACAAGTCTAGTCTAAAAAAATACACTTTAGAGAGACAATTATTTATTCCACAAACGTTGTAACAATGAGTAGAAAAGGAATAACATTTGGAAAAATATCCTTCAGATCAGCAAAACCAGCCGATGCCGCCGAAGACGACAAAGAATCGTCAACCTCCGGTTTCGGCACTTTCGGACGTACTCCCATCCAGGAAAGCAAGGAAATAGACGAAATAACAGATGATTTAGAGAGCCAACAGATCCAGCAAGCGATCGGCTTTAAACATTTCGGCAAAAAAGCTAAAAATATTGACATAAACGAGATGGTTGAACAAGCCCGAAAAGCTGCCCACGAAGCTAGCAAGAGGAAACTGATTACTGTAGAACCACCGCCTAAAACTGACGTCGATGATGAGGAAGATGATGATGATCTAATAGGACCTCCTTTGCCACCAAATATGGTCAATAATGATAAAAAAGATGAATTAATAGGACCACCAGGACCTCCAGAATTATCTGGCACAAGTGATAAAGCACCTAGCAAGGAAAATGATAAAAGTGAAGACAGCTATGATGAGCTGAGTGGTTCCGATGATGAAGACTTGAGTTTGGAGAAAAGAATACCTTACACTCATGAGGTAAGACAGTATTTCGAATGTTAGAAAGTTATTGTATAATAAGACAATCTGAAGAATCAAGTATATTTTACATGGTTATGCTCACTGATCCCTTTATGGGTCGGGAACTGCTTTCCATGTTTTTTTTAAAACGTGGTCATAGGTGAACCCAGGTCAGCTCATAAGTGGTCCCATAACAATGTGCTTCTGTTTAGTGTTATTTAACCATGCTTATTTAGCCAGTTTATGGTAATTTTTTGATAGATTCTCCTCTACATTTTGTATGTAGTAGTCAAAGAAAATCTAGAGATGAAAAATAGTGACTTCTAAAAGAAGTCTATATCCTAGCTGGATAACTTAATTGAGAAATAAATGCTGGTAAAAGACACTGATCTAACTTTTGGACTTGTTGAACATTTTTGAGCAAGCTGAAGTGGCAGCAGGATGGCCAATACTTGTTGGATATATGGGTTCTAGAAGGAGAATGTGTATTTTTAGCTGTAGAGTAAAGCAGTCAGATGGAATAATAACCTCTAAAAGACAGTTGGTAGCAAGTGAATGTGTATAAAGCAATAAATGGTGTCACATGGGCGTACCAAAATTCTCAGGTAGCCTTGACTAAAACCTTTTTTGAGGGTTGTATCCACAACTGTAATTTTTGTGGTTTTGTTTTCGACCCATCTTAAACTTAAACCTCGGTATGCCCGTGCAGTGCTGTGTCATTCTTTACAAAAGGCCTATGTCCAGTTGTGAACATTAAATAAGCTGATGGTGACAATGAATAGTGCTGACAGTATTAGTTAGAACAGTACCAATAAATTAAAGAGTATTTAACCAACTTTTATAAAGGAGGAGGTTCTCAATTAAACTGTATGTTACTTTATTTTTGAATGTTTGTTATGCGATTACTTCGCCAATTATGTGCTGGTTTTAATGTTTTTTGAAGTGAAAACTTCTTCGGTCGCACAGTAGCACGTTCTATGTCGCCTCTGAATCGTGCCCGTCGCCACTTAAACGCACTCCTTGCTGCCAATCCTGATTGTGACATTGTTTATGATAACTGGAAGACTATTTTAAGTACCTCCTTGACTTACTGTGAAAATTTAATGGATTAATGGGACAGGTGTAAAAAGCCTGACGATTCATTGGATTTTGACGGTAACCTCTGAGTTTATTGACTTGGTACTCTGAGTACTTACCCGAACGGTATATTTTTTTTTGTTTGTTTTTATTTTTATTTTTGTATTGACATGCTAGGCGTATTGCCCATTTGACATTTTTATAATGACATTTTAAATGATATTGTATTTATATAGTGAATATTACTTAATGTTAAGACATGAATTGTTTAAGAATAACTTTTGAATATTGTGAGATAATTGTAATTGGTCTTTTTCCGTTTTTATCTCAATAAACGAATATATGAATATATTTAGTGGCGTTGTGCATTTTTAGGATGGGTAAAAATGTTAAACCTCGCGTCAGATTGTCAGATTAAAATTCGTAATACGAAAATTCGTAAGATGGACGGATTATTTTAGTCAGAAACCTATTCTAACATTCTGCATTTAAAGTTCATTATTGTATGTACAAATTTGTCCTTCTAGCATGACGTCATTATTTTAGTCAGAAACCTATTCTAACGTTCTGCATTTAAAGTTCATTATTGTATGTACAAGTTTGTCCTTCTAGCATGTCGTCATTTCGTTGCGCCGAATACTTATTTTCGACACACATACATACGTAAGACTCGTTAGCTCATTAGGTTAGAGCACCAATATAAATTTAATTTTGTCCATCGGAGGGCGGAGGTTCAAATCCTTCAGGAGTCAGTCTTTTTGTTTTTTTTTGTTTTCACTTCTGCCTGCATACCCGGTGTGCAACCCGTTGTTTTTTTTTTTGTAGGTGATACTTATAAATACCATATACATTTTATCAAAATCGGTTCAGTACTTTGGTTTTTATAACAAAACAAATGGAAAAATATGTTATCCATCTTTTTGCATTGCGTATTTTGAAGTTGCTTGTTTCAGTTTAATAAACTATAATTATTAGATTTATCATAATAGAGTTGCAAAATTTAGCACAATTGTATATTTCAGGTAGAAATGCAGCACGGTTCCAAGGCAGTGGTGGCGCTAGCAGTGGACCCATCGGGCGCCAGATTAGCCACCGGATCTGTTGACTATGATGTATCGTTTTGGGACTTCGCTGGTATGGTATAACTTAGCTATTTTACTTGAAAGCTTTGTACATTTAAGAGAATCAATTAACTTTCTCAAAAAATCTAATTATATGTAAATTAAATTATATCTAATTATATTATATCTAATTATATGTAATTAAATTAAAGTGTAAAAAGTTTTTGCCACAGTAAAATCTATTGTCTAATATAAATTTGCCATCACCAGGCATGGATTCATCTCTCCGTTCGTTTCGTACCCTGCAACCGTGCGAGAACCACCCGATCCGGTGCCTGCAGTACTCCTCCACCGGAGACAGCATCCTGGTGGTGAGTGGCTCCGCTCAGGCTAAGGTGCTCGACAGGGACGGCTTCGAGCAGCTCGAGTGTGTTAAAGGAGACCAGTACATTGCTGATATGGCGAGGTAAGTATAATGGAATGTAAAGTACTGTACTTGAAGTAATACAATACAATATGAAAAACACTTTATTGACACCATAATATAAGTTTAGAAAACTATAAAATCACCGACAAAAAAACGACTGAACCGCTTTTGATGAAACAAAGCTAAGAACGCAAGACAAAATCCTCTTTTAAACAAAAAAAAACTAGATCAAAATCGGTCCATCCGTTTGAGAACTATCATGCCACAGACAGACACACAGATACGCACGTCAAAGTTATAACACCCCTCTTTTTGGGTTTGGGGTTAAAAATAACGTAAGAAAAAAAGAAAAGAAAGGTAAAAGAAAATGGATGATATATATTTTTTAAATAAATTGTAATTGTTATTGTATTATTCTTATGTTAAGATTTGTACTGTATTATTCTTATGCTAAGATAGAATAATAAAACTTGCAGAACGAAAGGTCACACGGCGTCGCTGAACAGCGGCTGCTGGCATCCTCACACGAGACAGGAGTTCCTCACGTGCGCTCAGGACGGAACCCTGCGCGTCTGGCACACTGAGAACCCTAAACAGCATAAAGGGATCATGAAGGTACATTATCTGTACTTAACCGAGCGATATAACAAAACATTGAAAAAAAAGGAACATTGTCGCGCGCTCTTCCATCCATACAAATAGAAGGATTAGAAAATAAATCAACAAAAATGCATTCGCGGATCCAACCCTCAAAAAAGGTTCTGATCGTACGAAAATTGGCGAATTTAATACTTTGACTAAGAATTTCAGGGATAAGGGTTGAACCCCCAACCTTTTATAGATAGGGCCTAACTGAACGTTTACACCGTATCATTATTCCCATACAAACCATTTGAACTTTTCTTTTTTTTCTTTTAAGGCGAGACAACAGGGCGGCCTTAAAACGAACCCGACATCTTGCACGTACTCTAGAGACGGCAACACCATCGCATGCGGCTGCCACGACGGCTCCATACAGATGTGGGACTCCAGGAGGAACTTCGTGAACACGACCGCCTTACTGCGAGATGCGCATCAGAAACAAACTGAAATAACCAGCATCTCCTACTCCTATCTCAGCAATCACTTAGCGAGCCGGAGCAACGACGAAACGCTAAAAATATGGGATCTGAGGAAGTTCAAAAAACCGCTAAACGTCATAGGAGATCTCTTCTCTAGATACGAACAGACCGACTGCGCTTTCAGCCCGGACGATTCTATGGTGTTCACCGGGGAGTCCCTGCAGGCAGGTCGAGACGTGGGCAGATTACTGTTTTACAACACGAAAACATTCGAGGAAGTGACCCGGTTTGATGTGGCCAAATCTCATGTGATAAAAGCGGTGTGGCACGCGAAGTTGAATCAACTGTTCGTCGGTTGCGGGAACGGTCTGGTCAAGTGCTATTACGACGAAAAGAGGTCGCTTCGCGGCGCTAAACTGTGCATAGTCAAATCGCATAGGAAGAAGCACACGTCCGAAATAGTTAGCTCCCAACAGATAATCACCCCTCACGCTTTGCCGTTGTTCAGACAAGAAAAATTGAGAACGAACAAGAAGAAGATGGAAAAGGATAGGTTGGATCCGGTGAAGTCGAGACGTCCAGATCTCCCGATCACGTCAGGTCAGGGAGGTCGCGTCGCGGCCTCAGGGAGCACTCTCAGCTCCTTCGTCATCAGGAATCTGGGTTTGAGTAAGAGGGTCGATGATGAGCAGGATCCGAGGGAGGCCATTTTGAAATACGCGAAGGATGCTGAGGAGAATCCGTTCTGGGTCGCGCCGGCTTACAAGAAAACTCAGCCGTTGCCGATTTTTCAAGGGAACGAGGAGGAGGCGCCGCCTGATGCTAAGAAATCGAAAACTTCATAAGATGATGAAATAAATTTTAACGGGTATATCGCGTATATTTTACATAATTTGTTCATAAAATTACGTAAAATATACGCACACGTATATTATTTTGTTTTTTGTTTTTGTATGTATGTTTCGTTTTGTTATATATGCACACGTATGTTTTATACGGATTTATATCTGTTATAAGTTTGTTCCATTTCAATGAGTAAGAATCGCGAAAACCATAAGAAACATTATTCTTAAGATAAGTTTTACCTAACATTGTCTTAAGATAAGTGTACATAAGTTGTAAATTATGTTAAAAAATAAAGATTATTTTGTAAAAAATAGTTTTGCTGTTTAAAAACTTTAAAGGTGCTCCCTCACCGGGAGCATTCACTTGTAATGTAACGTTACAGATTCGAGCATTACATCAGTGAGGCAGGAAAACCGAGCATTACAGCGCGCACCTTGTAATGATACAAAACGAGGATGTGAAGTCAAATCAAATCAATAGTGTTACATTACAAGCGAATGCTCGTCAGTCAGGGAGGTAGTATTGTAATGTAGTGCTCGAAGTCGAATCTATTATATTACATTACACGTGAATGCTCCCGGTGAGGGAGCACCTTAAGATCATTTCTTCTGTGCGCGATCCATCGCTGTAGAGTATTTTTAAATATTTATTGACTGAGCCAATGAAGCGATCTAAGGTATCTGCATCAACTGGCAAAGTTTTGTTTCATCTGTCCTCATGTTTGTTTATGTATTTGGTATTCGCGTACAAGTCGTATTTTTCAACAAATCTTGAAACTTGATGTACAGATTCTACTCTATTTTATAGAATTTTCTAAACAAGCATATCAAATATGAGCAAAATGGGTCAAGATATTGTATAGACAAAATTTGCAAGGTCAAACTGTAACAGACTTCAAAAAGGAGGTTCTCAATTCGTCGGAATATGTTCCCGGATTAATTGAAGACACCTGGACCTTTTTACTTCCTATATATACTTCCCAGGTGGTCCCATAGAAATTTCATCAAAATCAGTTCAGAAGTTTTACTTTTAAACAAAATAGTGCATTTTGTAATCGGTTTTTAAACTATGATTATTATCGGCCTATTTTGATAATTTACCAAAAACATTCCGTACTTACTAATTCTAATCCAAGTAAGAATTGCAAATGTGCACAGTAAACCTCGCGAGCACGAATTTTTGTATTAGTTGGTTTTATTAAGATTGTCTACTGACTCTAGCCACACAAGTATACAGGCATAGTTAATTAAAATGCCGGACACGCCACTTTTTAGAAAAAAAAAACGTTAGAATAAATAACTTATTATTAGAAGCGAATTTTCAAAAGCGAAAGATTTTTAAAACCTGTGTTTTAACTAGACTCTGGATAAGATTGAGAAATGTAGGTTTCTAGTCGGCAACACTCGCCGCTTAGTTGGTAGTATGTCTGCCTGCTAACCTATAGGTCGTGGATTCGATCCCCACCCAGGACAAACATCATCTATCAGTCATCTAGTTCCCATAGTACAAGCGTTGCTTAATTTGGAGCTAGGTGTTGTGTGAAATGTCCACCAATATTTATTTATTTATATTTATTTGTGAGATAATGCAGATAACATGATACAGAAATAAACTCTATTGTACACGCCATAAAAGTATGATCAAAGGAAATAGATTTACATTCTAGTATATAACCGGCGGCCTTATCGCTAATAGCGATCTCTTCCAGGCAACCTTAGGATGTAGAAGATTGAAAAGTAAGAAACATGATGTGCAGCTAAGGAGAAAAGATGGTGTAAATAAAACATATTTCCATATCTTAAAACTCGAATGACTTATAATACCAACTATAACACTACAAATTACACAATTTATTATAAAATACACGTCGCTCTCTTCACGCCGTGGCCGCTGTTCTATGCTTCTGCTCTCTGCGCTCCGAATATCCATTGAACGGTGACCGCGCCGAGTTCTGAAAATAAATATAATACAAACATACAATTACGCCTATTTTTTACCGACTTCCAAAAAGGAGGAGGTTCTCAATTTGTCGGGATCTTTTTTTTTTATGTATGTTCCCCGATTACTCGAAGACAGCTGGACCGGTTTGAATTTTTATTTTTTTTATTTGAAAGTATATACTTCCCAGGTGGTCCCATAGAAATTTTATCAAAATCGGTTCAGTGTTTTGTTTTTTTTTATGACAAAATAAATGAAATGAAAAATATGTCATCCAAGTAATCAAATTGCGTTTTTTAAACGATTACTTGTCTCCGAGATGGTAACCAGAGCATTAAAGACCACGAGCCCGTTTGACACCACATTTGACCTTGATTGAGGGTCAGATGGGAGAGGGTGTTAGAGGGTTAGGAGGTACGAGGGTAAGATATAATATTACTTGCAGTGACAGGAGGCCAGCCCATCGCTTACATAAACACCAATTTACCTACACAGAACTGAGTTTTTCAGTATGCCCAGGATGAGAAGCAGCTGGTATATTCTATGTTTTTCTTTTCCTCCAGTCTAGCATGGAAGAGATGAAGAAATATATTATTTAATTACGTATTAGTTATGTTCAAAACTCTCTCGCGCAACTTATCATTTTAAAACATATTAAATCACTGCTAGATTAGAAAAGTGGGTGATTTGTTTAATTAGATAGGAATAAATATTTATAATAACCCTCCTTAAGCAGTCGGGTAAAAAAGTTTTACTCAACGTTTTATAACCATTTAATTTAGGCCGACAAAGATAAAGACAAAAAACCGCACATCTTTCTCTTTCACGCTTGCTATAATCAACTAGCGTAGTTTCACTGGGGAGTTAAAGAGAAAGAAATGAGACGTACTGTATTGCTTTCTCTCTCTACGGTCCATTGTCATAGCAAAACCGTTGCCTTAAAATCTTCATACCTCAATACAATACGAGTTTCGAGTATAGTGACTGAACCAAGCATCATAATATACACAAAAGAGTGGAGAACCTCTTCCTTTTCAAGTTCGGGTTAAAAACGAACAAAAGGGACAGTATTCAATTGCCGTACAACCTTAGACAACAACCTACGTCATCAATTAGTTCCAAATCAAAAACACAGATGGCGCTAATCATTCTTAAAACACGCTAACGTTAGTCGCATCGATTTGAAGAAAGGTGTTGTGATGCGAAGTACACTTTGTAACAAACAGACATACTTTCGCATAAAAACTGCGCCCCGCGGTTTTTCCAAAGATGTTTTTGAAGGGCTGCCATCGTACGAATGGAGCCCTAACCTAACTTGATTACTGTTTAAAATAGCAAGACACTCTGGAAGTAAAAAAGAATATAACGGCACCTCGTTCGTACACCAAGCCGTTTAGGCTGTAGATAGAAACATACATAATACTCAACAAAACCGGCCAAGTGCGATTCGAACTCGCGCACGAAGGGTTCCGTACCATTATCTATAAAAACGGCAAAAAAATCACGTTTGTTGTATGGAAGCCCCCTTTAAATATTTATTTTATTCTGTTTTTTTTTGTATTTGTTGTTTTAGCGGCAACAGAAATACATCTGTGAAAAATTCAACTGTCTAACTAAATTAAAGGGTACGGAACCCTAAAAACATAACCCCTTCTTGCGCAGTCGGGTAATTAAATCACTTCATAAATGTGTAATTAATATTCACATTTATGAAGAAAACTTCAGAAAGGAGGAAATCCTCAATACGACTATTTTTTAGGACTCCATAGTAAACAAGAAACCCTATTATAGACTATTAGTACTGAACACATGTAATTTGGCATGGACATAATTATATACTAGAAGTTCTACGAACAGTAGACTTCGTGAGCACAAACTTGTAAAATTTAAAAGAAAAACAAAATGGTTGAATTTGAAGATATAAAAAAAATAATCACGCTAGTAATATTAAAGATGAAATTAAAAGGAAAACTATCACGACTAAGTAGGCATTACCAGTTAACAAGGAGTAGTCGACCAACTTAAAAAAATTACTTGGAAAAGTAAGATATGAAAATGTTATGTTCATTTAATATGGGTTATAGGAGACCCTATTTTAAGTACACATGAATTATTATGTGCAACAACGGAACCCTACTTAGCGAGTGGCACGACACGCACTTTTTCACCTTTCGCCCGTGGACATGTACAATGACGTCATCGTACACGACTCCATGTAATACTGACCAGTTTCTTGGCTCGCTCGTGCAGTATGGTGAAGGCGAAGTGGTTGAGGTGGACTCCTACCGGCAGCGCCACCCCCTGGAACCTGTACAGCCGTTGGGGGACGCTCTCACCAGAACCTGGACAACACCAAACACGAAAGATTTTGTTCTGAATATCTAATTCTCGAAATGGCATAATAGGTTTTACACAAGGACTAATCATCATCATCATCATCATCTCAGCCATAAGAAGTCCACTGTCGGACACAGGCCTCCATCATGGATTTCCAAAAAGACCGCTCGGAAGCGGCTTGTATCCAGCAAGGACTAATAATTCCAATCAAAAGAGTCTAGAAATTATTATTTAAAACATATTCTTTTGATATAATACAATGTTGTTTAATTGAAAATCAGACTTAGAATAGTATGAGTGACATGAGTTTGAATTATGATAGATGACATAATGAAAAGTGTTGATGGAGGTCTGTAGTAATAAATGAGATTGTAACATTCCTCCCCAATTAAATCTCGTCAATCAGACGGCTTGGAGGTTGCCCCTGGCGTTGACTTCGGCGAGGCTGGGGTGCTGGAATGGACACTGGAGTCACAAAAGCTGGAGATGAGGCGAGCGATATGGGAGATGATGTTGTTGATGATATGGGAGATTGTGAACAAGTGGGTGATGTAGTGTTTGATGATGTTGGTGGAGATGAAGGAATGTCAGGGACATGTAATGTAGGTGATGATGATCTAGGCAAGGAAGGAATGACATTTGTTGAGACGGGAGGACATAACATAGGAGAAGTGACAATGGGACTAGGGGTAGCTGCGTTAGCAGACTCTGAACTAAGTCGTGGTCTCATTTGGTCTGCATGCTTCCTTTTCGAACTTCCTGTTGATGTGGTGACAACATAAGAGTATTTATGTTTCCTGGCAGCAACTGTTGCAGGTTGCCACTTTTTTTCTTCTTTAGTTTTAATATATACTTTATCTCCTGTTTGATAAGTGGGTGCAGAAGACATTATATTGGCTTTCACTTGCTCGTACTGCAATCTTCGCCTCTTACTTGGTCTGATATTTGACAGCACGCAGTTCAACTGTCTACCGAACATCATTTGTGCAGGTGATTTGCCGGTAGTGCTGTGAGGTGTGTTCCGATAGGTGAACAGAAATTCCAATAAGCGGGTCTTCAATGATGTTCCCTCATTACTGGTCATCCTGTTTTTAAAAGTTCGCACAAAACGCTCAGCCAATCCATTTGTGCGGGGATGATACGGGGTTGAGGTGACGTGTAAGATTCCTTGTTTTTTGCAATATTCTTTGAATTCATGGGAGATTAGTTGTGGACCGTTATCAGACACAATCATTTGCGGGAGCCCAAAGGTGCTGAATATGTCATCTAGCACAAAACATAAGCTTTTAGATGTAATATTTTTCATTGGTCTTAATTCGCACCATTTTGACAATGCATCGCACAAAACAAGCCAATAAGTGCCTTCAAATGGTCCTGCGAAATCAATATGTATTCTTTCCCAGACTTCTTCAGGTATGGACCATGAAAATACTGGTAATTCATTATTGGACGGCCTGTTCTCTTGACATCTGGTGCACTTTTTTACGAAGTTTTCGATATCCTCATCTAAAGATGGCCACCATACGTAGAAACGCGATAGCGCTTTCATGGCAGATATTCCTGGGTGCCCTCTATGAAGGTAATGTAAGACTGGTTTCTTGAGTGTTTCAGGCACGACGATTCTACCTTGCCACATTATGATTTTATTTTCAATGGATAGCTCAAGACGCTTCCTGTAGAAATGTTTAATGTCTTGTTTGTAATCGATTACCCTCCAACCAGTTTTTAAAGATTGATATACTCGTGAGAGGATTGGGTCTTTCTGTGTTTCTTTATTTAAGGTTTCTTCTGATAAATGGAGATCTTCGATTCTGTTTCCAAGAAGACGTTCAGTGATTCTATGTACAGAATTTTCGATTGTCGAAGGTTCTACCTCAGGATTTGGTAATCTTGACAGACAGTCAGCCAAAATATTATTTTCTCCTTTTTGGTAGATGATGTCATATTGGTAGCTTCCAATCAATAGAGCCCATCGTACAAGTCTATTATTTACCAATTTTGGAAGATTGCGTTGAGGACCCAAAATGTGAATGAGTGGTTTATGATCTGTCATTAAGGTAAATTTGGTTCCTCTCAAGTACTGATCAAATTTTTTTATTCCAAAAATTATGGCTAGGGCTTCTCGGTCAATAACAGAATATTTGCTTTCTGCTGGTCGTAGTTTCCTGGATGCGAAAGCTATTGGTTGTTCAGTATTTTTGTTTTTGTGAAATAAAACAGCTCCAACTCCTTTCTCTGATGCATCACACGCTAAAAAGAGGGGGCGACATTCATCGTACGCAACGAGAGGTTTTGCGTTTGCAATGCTTGTTTTAGCGTCTTCGAAAATTCGTTTTTCGTTACTAGACCATCGCCATTTCTGTTTTCCACTAGTTAATTCGTAGAGATCTGCACACAATCCGTGTAGATGTGGAATGAAACGCTCATAGTAATTGATAAGGCCAAGAAAAGATCTTAATTCTTTGGCATTTGTTGGTTGTGATGCTTTGGTTATAGCATCTATCTTTCCTTGGGTAGGGTGTATTCCATTTTGATCAATGATATGACCCAGGTACTCGATTTTCTTTTGTAAGAAACTACATTTCTTTATGTTCACTT
Organism: Lycia hirtaria; assembly: GCA_947563715.1. Taxonomy (NCBI): domain Eukaryota; kingdom Metazoa; phylum Arthropoda; class Insecta; order Lepidoptera; family Geometridae; genus Lycia; species Lycia hirtaria. Next base: position 37,776,365 of record OX387383.1, on the reverse strand, counting down.
TTAAACCCGCTTGTTTAAGCCGGCTTAATACAGTAGAGAGTGTGACTAAATGTTCATTTATATTCTGTCCTGTCAGTGCAATGTCATCAAAATATACTGCTACATTCGGTAAATCTCCAAGTAGTTGGTCCAGAAAATTTTGAAATATTGATGGGGCGGTCGAAATTCCGAACGGCATTCTGTTGTATTGGTAATATCCCCTGTGAGTTGAAATAGTCAAGTATTTTTTTGAGTCGGGTGCAATTTCAAATTGTAAGTATGCATCTTTCAAATCAATTTTTGAATAGACAACACCTTTTGCTAGTTTTTGTCGTAAATGGTCGAAGATAGGTACTGGATGTAAATGTTTCGTTAGGACTGGATTAAGAGTAGTACTGTAATCTCCACAAATTCTAATGTCACCTGAAGATTTTAAGACATTTACTGTAGGCGTGGCCCACTCTAATGACGTCATGTTTGGATCTACCTTGTTTATAATACCTGTGTCGACAAGGCGGTCTAACTCCCGTTCTACGTTTTTCCTTATACTGAATTTAATTGGTCGCGCAGGAAGGTGGACAGGTTCTGCGCCTGGTTTCACGTGAATATTTACTTGGTAATTGTTCACTTTTCCAAGTTGTCCGTCAAAAAGATCTTTATATTGTTTGAATACTTGATCAAGTGTTGTCGGTGCTTCTATTTTAATAGAGTAAACTGGTTTTGGAAACTCCATTTCGAACATTTCGCTCCATCGTAGACCAAAAAGCAAGGGTTTTGCATTTTTCATAACGACTACAGGTAATGTTTTTTGCTGTCCGTCGACTTCGACATCTACGTTGGCTATTCCTTCAGTTTTCAATTTGTTGTTACGGTTTCCGTACGCTTTGAGTCTTGGTCCTTCTGTTAATGGCGGTGATCCTATTTTTTGCCATAGTTTGTCACTAATTATGGAGTATGTGGATCCTGGATCCCAGTCCATTGTACATTTAACGTTATTGATTGTCACATCAATTTGTTTGCAACCTTTTCGTATTTTTCGGGAGCCTGTAACGTTGTAGACTTCTTCACTTTCGCTATCAATGTCTGTCGCTATTGTAGAGCTAGATGCAGACGCTCGTGCTTCGTTAATTCTGTGAAGACGTTTGGTAGCGTTCTTTTTATTTGGAACAATATATGCTCGCCCCGTTTTAATGCAGCAGCTCTCAAAATGTCCTGTGACGTTACAGCTATCGCAAACATGATTCTTGGCAGCACATTTTGAGATGTCGTGTTTGTCATTCTTGCCACATCTAAGGCATTGTTCAAAATTTAATTTCCTCTGTCTATTGTGGTTTGATATAGACCTTTGAGTGTGTCTCCTATTGATTTTGTTCACGTTGGCATCCGTTGTGTTTGGTGTGTCATGTTCCGCTTGTTCTCTAGATTGTGCAATTGAGAAGAATTCTTGGAAAGTTACTTCTCTGCCTGATTCTTGTAAATCGGGCCATTTTTGTTTGAGGTCTGTTTCCAAGTCAGAATGATTCAGCCCTGTGGCAAAACGATCTCGGAGTTGTCGTTCCAATAGTTCGTCACTGTAGGCGCAGTCTCGACTTAAACTCTTAAGTCTGTTTGCGTAATGCTCCATAGATTCATCAGGTTCCCTCATGCAGTTCCAAAACTCCAGTAACGCGCGATATCTAGTTTTTTTGATTCTGAATAAATCCAAGAGCTTGGACCGTATGTCTATGTACGTACTATTATCAAAATTTGGTGTAAGCGCTATTTTTAACTCACGGAATGTATCCGGTGATATTATGTTCAAAAGGATGTCTTTTCTTAAGGAATCATCACTATTACTCACGTTTAGAATCTTGCACTTATTCTCAAAATAGTCAATGAAGTCCTCGATTTTGTGTTTGTCCGAGTCAAATTTTTCCATGTTGAAATTTTTAAAAATCATCATCCTATCCTTAGATGATAGTGATGAGTTTGAAGCGTTCGTCACGCTGGTAGTCACTTGTGTGTCATGGCCTTTATGTATTGTTTGTACTAACAATTTCAGTATGGAAGTTATTTGTTCTTGTTGGACCTGTTGAGTCCGCAAAAACTGTGCAAATTGTTCATCGTTCATTTGTCTGATTTACTCCTCGTTGCCAGTAAAATAAAACATATTCTTTTGATATAATACAATGTTGTTTAATTGAAAATCAGACTTAGAATAGTATGAGTGACATGAGTTTGAATTATGATAGATGACATAATGAAAAGTGTTGATGGAGGTCTGTAGTAATAAATGAGATTGTAACATTTCTTATAATTGAAAAATCTATAAATGCCTAGTTCTTACAATGATAAGACCTACAAATGTCTATTGTCAAGTTATTACAATGGTATAATCTACAAATGCCCAGTTCTCAAAATGGCTAAATCTACAAATGTCTAATTCTTATAATAGCAAAATCTCACAGCTTTTTAACCAACTTCAAAAAGGTTTTCAATTCGACAATTTGTTCTTTTATGTATGTTTGTTGCGAGATTACTTCGCCAATTATTAATTGATTTGATGATCCTGTCTATATTAGGCAGCTAGTGTCTCAGAGGTGATCCTTGCCATCATTGTACTCAGTAAAGAACAGCATCATTCCCGCTGTCGAGTCGTCACAAGCTCGCCACATTTTTTATTTACCTGTGAGCGGGTGCACGGCGGCGAGTGAGTACCTCCCAATCTGCGCCGTGTTCCCCACCATGGGGCCCTTCGACATGTCCACGTGGCTGCCCATACGGTACACGGTCACCTTACCTGCAATATAATATGAATAAATTATAAATATTGGTGGACATTTCACACGACACCATCTAGTCCAAACTAAGCAAAGTTTGTACTTTGGAAACTAGATGACTGATAGAATACACATATACTTTTTTTGTAAATACATATTTATAATATATAAAAAGTATCTATGTTAAAAGAAAAACAAAATACCCGACAGCAGAAAAGCAGTTTTTGAAGTCTAGCTTACCATTTCGTTACGCTTGATTTGCTGTTGAGTGTACTTTTTTGTGAGAAAGTATGCGTAAATTGTGAGAAAGTATATATATATATATATAATCGATTATAAATGCGCATACTTTAGAATAAATCTAGTAAAACCATTCGTTTATTACGAAAAAGTTCGTTGGAGTTTACGAAAAAACGAGTTTATTTTTATTTTTGCGAGATATGTATTATTATTATTACAAAAAAATATAGCCTGTGACACTCTGGAAGAGAAGACGAATCGAATGACACCTCTCACATCAAAATCGGTCAAGCCGTTTAAGCTGTAGGCATAGGATAGAAACATACATACATATACTCGAAAAATATAACCCTCCTTCTTACGCAGTCGGGTAATAATCAATATACCATCTAGTCCAAACTAAGTAAAGCTTGTACTATGGGAACTAGATGGCTGATAGAATACATAATATATACTTAGTCTGGCCATAAATACTGTTACAGTTAAAAATAAGAAAGATATTACATTTGAATTTGGAATCTGTCATTTTTATACGATTGTTCATTGAGTTTTCTAATTTTGGCGCCAATACATTGTACAATATTTTGCGATATTAAAATGGAGTGGGGTGATAAAGAGAACCGAATCGCTGTGATTGCATTACACAAAGTTGGTATGGAGCCAAATGCAATTTTTAAAACTCTCCATACGCTTGGTATTAGTCAAATGTTTGTGTACCGGGCTATTAATAGGTACAATGAGACCTCCTCTGTTTGTGACAGAAAAAGATCTGGCCGTCCACGTAGTGTTCGTACGAAAAAGGTGGTCAAAGCAGTAAGGGAAAGAAATCGAAGAAATCCTGTCCGAAAGCAAAAGATTTTATCTCGGGAGATGAAGATAGCACCCAGAACCATGTCGCGTATTTTAAAAGATGACTTAGGACTTGCAGCCTATAAGAGACGCACTGGTCGTTTTTTAACTGATAATTTAAAAAAGAATAGGGTGGTAAAATCGAAACAACTACTGAAGCGGTACGCAAAGGGAGGTCACAGAAAAATTTTGTTTACGGATGAGAAAATCTTTACAATTGAGCAACATTTTAACAAACAAAATGACCGTATTTATGCTCAAAGCTCTAAGGAAGCTTCCCAATTAGTCGACAGAGTGCAACGTGGGCATTATGCGACTTCAGTGATGGTTTGGTGGGGTGTTAGCTATGAAGGAGTGACTGAGCCATATTTTTGTGAAAAAGGTATCAAAACATCGGCACAAGTGTATCAAAATACCATTCTTGAGAAGGTAGTTGTACCAAGTATGGTCCTTCCAACAAGACTCGGCGCCAGGTCATAAAGCTCGGTCCACGCAGTCTTGGTTGGAAGTGAACGTTTCGGACTTCATCAGAGCTGAAGACTGGCCGTCGTCTAGTCCTGATCTTAATCCGCTGGATTATGATTTATGGTCAGTTTTAGAGAGTATGGCTTGCTCTAAACGCCATGATAATTTGGAGTCCCTAAAACAATCCATACGATTGGCAGTGAAGAATTTTCCCATGGAAAGAGTGTGTGCTTCTATTGATAACTGGCCTCAACGTTTAAAGGACTGTATTGCAGCCAACGGAGACCACTTCGAATAAGCTTTTATATTTTAAATTGTTTTATATTTATGTATTAAACTAACACACTGTAAAAGTAATAAATATTATTTGGAATAAAAAAATATTTTTTTTCTTCGTGACAATATTTATGGCAAGACTAGGTAGTTTAAGTGGCACGTGGGTAGCACGTAGCACGTATAACTGATGGCCGAAGGATCCAAAAGTTCTCGGCTGAGGTCCACGAAAAATCGGTACCGCCGTTTTTTATGTCGGGAGTTTTAAGTTTTTAAACTTGTTTATATATTTATTATGTCCGTGTCCTCACCATCTCTAGCTGCGATGCTGGGTATCTGTTTACTCTTATGTTCGTCCGCGATAAACATCTCCAGAGCTAAGGCTTCGCTGATGTCCAGTCGCTCCAACGGAAGGTTGCGCCTGGAAACGGCATGAAAATTATTCAATATTTTTAAGTGTTTTACAAAGTGAAGTATCGACAAATTTTTTGACAGTTAAAAAATTACACACATTCAAAATGGTAAAGGCTTCCAGGTACAGATCGGGATAAGCGGGTTCAAGACCCATCGAATATGTGTAATTTTTGACTTGTCTATAAATTTGTAAGTAAGTAAATTAGTTTCATCATCATCATCTCAACCACAAGTGAATTCACTGCTGAATATCGTTGGCATGTATTTCTGGGTGGCTTCTAATGTCTTCCTGCCCCTTGTATGGTGCACGAGACGTTTCTTGACCACCTTGTTGTTGGATGAGTCTAAAGCCAAACGAACGCAGTTTTTTGTTCACAAAAAGCTGTCCAAAACAAAGACATGGCGAAATTATAAGGATTCCCCGTAGTTACTATGGAACCCTAAAAAGTAAAAAGGAATAAAGAGTTATTCTATCTACTTATGTATGATGCTTTACCCTCACCTGGCCAGTTTGACGCACTCAGCGCCGAAAGTCCTCAGCTCCTGCTCGGTGGGCTGCCACTCCGGGAGGGATGGGAGGTCGATGTCGTACACGAACGAACCGCTGCGGACTGACGGCATCATTGCATTTATTACTTTAGACCCAATTGACGAAAGGGCCATTAAATTATATAAAGGGCATATCAAGCATAACAAAATCGTAAATTAGACTGCAAAAATAGCTCTTCTGCAATTGGCTATTTTGTTTTTATTTTAATATAAATATATTTATATTTATCATAGACCGCAGCGTTGCTTAACATCAGGCGAGTTAGCGGTCAAGCGCAAACCTATTAATACATAAAAAAATAGAGTTACTTATTTTAGTCGGTTGAATTAAGTACTTAGTAATAATAATAGTTTAGTAATTTTTGAAGTCTCGTAAAATAAGTATACATACTGTCAGGTCCAGGGAAGCTGTGCAGGTTGACGGGAACACTATCCTTGAACGCTACGGAGGCGGCAGCACCGAGCAGCATGGAACAAGTCCTCCAGAATGCCTTGTTCAACTGCTGCGGCTCAGATACTGAGAAGTTTTGAAGCTGCCAAGACAAATATTTAATTCTAAGCCCGTATGTATCATTCAACAATACTCTGTCTTTTCGAAGTTATGTGCGTATTGTTGATTGCCGCCAACTTCAAACGGTGAAGGAAAACATCGTGAGGAAACCTACATGTCTGAGAGTTCTCAATGATCTCGAAGATGTGTGAAGTCTGCCAACCCGCACTTGGCCAGCGTGGCAGACTATGACCTAACCCTTCTCACAATGAGAAGATGGCCCGTGCCCAGCAGTGGGATAGTTTGTACAAACAGGGCTGATAAAAAAAAATATCATTAGTATTGATTAGTAATGTATGTTTTCGAGTGGAAAGCACGCATCGCAAGCGCAGTAGAAAGTCCAGCCACAAGGTGGACAGACAACCTTATAGACGTGGCAAAACAACTTTGTCCCCTGAGAGTTACAACATTGGTCTTTTCAAGGTCAGAGTGAATAGGTTACCTATACCTTCTAAGTCTGTGTCCTTCATCTCCGACCACATCGTCGCATTCAACAGGCGAGCTGGTGGTCAAGCGCAGACTTATTCGTGTTAAAAAAAAAAAACTGTTCCTAATAGGTCTTTTTGGAAATCGACATGGGACGCCTATGTCTAGCAGTGGACTCTTGTAGCTGAAATGATGTTATGTATTTAGCAAACTATAGGTAGAATATTTAAAACTCAATTGTGAAAAGATGAAGTTACATTTAAGTTTTTCAAGCAACAGGGTTTTTTGTGTTTTATTTTTAAACTAAATTAATTAAATTAAAGCTTATAAAATGAACTTACTTCCAATACACAGTTCTCTGTGAGTGGCCTATGCATGTCCCAGTACACAGTACCATCGAGCAGGGCTAACGCACTTGTATTCACATGCCACTCACTCAGATCTAAAACATTTTGGACAATTTATACATTAAGAGAATTGTTTGTTTGGATGAAATCGCTTTACGTACAGCTTTCCTTGTGCTGATATAAGTCTTTAATGTTTTAAAGAATATTTAATAGACAGAGTGAGCAAAGCGAAGTTTGCGTTTTTATTTGGAATACAGAAATGCACTTGTAGCTCAGTTACCACAGTGTACCTTATTTCTTGTATCTAATTAAATATCGTTGTTTATAGATGTTCAGTTTCCGGCAGCCTAGACGGGAGACCATCTGACTTGCGATCTGCAGATCCTGAGTTCGACCCCCGCGGCACGCACCTTTGTCTTTTCGAAGTTATGTGCGCATTGTTGAATGCCGCCAACTTCAAACGGTGAAGGAAAACATCGTGAGGAAACCTACATGTCTGAGAGTTCTCAATGATCTTGAAGATGTGTGAAGTCTGCCAACCCGCACTTGGCCAGCGTGGTAGACTATGCCCTTACCCTTCTCACAATGAGATGGCCTGCACTCAGCAGTGGGACAGTTTGTACAAACAGGGCTGATAAAAAAAAGATGTTCAATATAATATTATAGCATAATTTATTTGTCTACTTACGTTTGGCGCAGTCATTCGGCGTTGAAAGATCCTTGTTCATAATCAAAGTGCAGTCCTTTGGTATACCCTTAAATTGTACCTCAATTTTCTCAATTCGGCCAACATTCTCATGCTGACGTTTTTTCTCTAAAGTGAATAGATGGTTGCGACGTTCTGTGGCTTCTTTTGTACTCAGAAATCCTGTAAAACAATAAATAACAATGTTTATTTTGGACGTAAAAATGAGGTTATAATTCTGCAATTAATACACGAGTTCTTACTGCATAAAGGTTTTGAATAATTATTTTGCGGTATCTGTTTAGAGAAACAGATAAAATGACGCTTCATTTTATTAAAACTTTTAAAATTATTTTTTCAAACTCTTCAAATCAAAATATTTTTAGTCAGGTTATTGTAATTTTTGACATTGACAGTCAATCAGATATGACAATTTAAGATGAAACTACTTTTTTATTAAGCTCCACAAGTTTAACTATTAAGCCAAAATAAAATAGTTTTCTTTTAAACGACTTCCAAATAGGACATTCTCATCTTTTTAGGGTTCCGTACCTAAAGGGTAGAACGGGACAGACGGACGGACGGACAAACAGCGAAGTCTCAGCGCTGTCTGTCCGTCCGTCCGTCTGTCACCAGGCTGTATCTCAAGAACCGTGATAGTTACAGAGTTGAAATTTTCACAGATGATGTAGGTATTTCTATTGCCGCTATAACAACAAATACTAAAAAACAGAATAAGATAAATATTTAAGGGGGCTCCTATACAACAAACAAACGTGGTTTTTTTGCTCGATATTGGTAGCGGCAACATTGTCTACCACACTTGAAATATTCACAGAATATTGAGTTATATTATTCACTTTAAAAATATATATTTAAATTAAAATAGAATTAATATTTAAGGGCTTCCATACAACAGAGATGATTTTTTGCCGTTTTCATAGATAATGGTACGGAAACCTTCGTGCGCGAGTCCGACTCGCACTTGACCGGTATATTTTTATGCATGTTCCCCAATTACTTGAAGACATTTTGAAAAATTCTTTTATCGTTTGAAAGGGTATTATACTCCCCAGGTGATCCCATAGAAATTTTATTAAAATTGGTTCAGTATTTTGGTTTTATAACGTCATAACAACTGAAAAAATATGTCGTCCAAGGAACGAATTGCGTATTTTAAAGTCGGTTTTATTAATGATTAATTGTTATTAAAATAATGCTTGAAATCACTAAGTTCGGTAGATCTCATTTTTTCAGTTAATATGCGACACGCTCGTGAGCGTAGTCGCAAGCGCAACATCAGCCATTTCATAGAATTAGAGGCAAAGGTAATATTTTTTTTATTATTTATTTCACAATTTTCTAATTGCGAAATTATAAATATCCTTAATTTACTAATGAATATAATAAATAGACAAGGATAAATAAAAAAGTTTATTTCTTAATACCTATCCAATCATAGTCCTTTTCCGTCCCCTCGCTCGGACTTCTTCAAACTTATTTATAATTTCCTTCACATTATTCTTACTATAGCTTTTATATGCCTCCAAAATCTTAGGAAACAAGTCTGGCACATCATTATGAGTACTTATCAAAGCTCTCTCTAAAACATACAAGTCTACTCCTTTATCTTCAGTACTTGAATCAATATAGGACAGCCCGAAATCAATCATTGCTAAGTCAAATGCATTAAAATCGCTTATTTGAGTTTTGTATACCAGTAGCATGTTAGACGTAGTCAAATCTCCATGTATGATGTTGTTTTCGTGCATTTTTCTTACAGTTTCACCGATTAATTTAGCTATATTGATCAAACTGTCCATATTTGCTGTTGTTTGCATGGTGTTAATGATAAAATCTTTGACTGTGAAGGAATTTTCGAAGTGTTCCATGTAAATGCGTCTTCGCTCGAAGTCTACGAGATACAGGGCAGGAGTTTTAACGCCGATGCTTTTACATCGAACTATAGCTCGCGCTTCGTTCTTTATGCGTTCTTTTGTGATGGTAGTGTCCAAATCGGGGTGTCGGTACATTTTAGTGAATCTCTCCTTTATGAGTGTGGGGCGGCCGAGGTAGTTACAAATGTACAGCTTCGCTTCGGCACCCTGTTTCAATATTTTAAGTTTTTCGGTCATTTTTCACGGTCTAACCTGCAAAATTAAGTAGAGAGTAGAAGAGTATTCGCGCCCTAACCAACATCCCTGGCTATAAGAGTTATGAAGTACGTAATGCCTAGAACACTAAATAAACATAAAGTTAATTAAAAACAAAATATTATTTACCAAATTTAATTTTGTATTGCTTGTTTTGTTTACCTTTACACGAAAAAGCCATCGTCGAATTTCGGTTCTGATAATGACAATTAAATTTTTGAGACAGTGACGTTGACTTACATGCAAAACGATTATTTTATTACTTTCTCTCTCTACGTTTTACTTCGTTCGGAAATAAAAAAAATAGAAGAAAATACGTATAATGAAACGTTTTGAGGAATTTCATGTAATTCGACGTAGATAAGCGGCACATACCAACATATAGGTACCTATTTTAGTTAGGTATTGGTTGGGGCTTATCTACTTTCTTTCTATAGGTTTCTTGTAGGTATGCACTCAGTAGAGAGCGAGGGAGGCTGTGGGCGTGATATCTACTGTTGCAACCGCACCGGCCGCTGGCCCGACAAATATACTTAATTCTCATCGCGTTGTTAAAGTAGACTGTGATTTAGCTTATTATTAAGCTTTTAGTGCCGGTTTGTTAACAGAGCGGTCCGCTAGCTCAATAAATCGTCAAATTAGTGTAGTAAACCAGTAAAGACACCAAAAATTAACATTTTTGTAGTGTGAATTTTTACTGTGATTTTTTATACTGTGAAAATGATGTCGGAGGGATTGGAATACGAGACCATTGTACAAAATGGGCCCAAAAAAGTAAGTAAATAAATATATAAATAAAGCTATTAAAACCTATGAGCATTTGCTTGTGATATTTCCGTAAATATTAATTTTACACTAATTCTCTAGGATGAAATATAAATAATTTATTTATCACACAATATTTAAAAAAATATACGACTACCTTTTCTTGTTCCTAAGTTTTTTTGGCTAATAGCGTCAGTGACATTCTGCCAGTCACGGACTTTCGCCTATATATAGCGAGCGTAATAGTATAAAAATCTTTTGTACCTATGTAGGTATTGAACAGGCTGATGTGGGGACGAAACGTTAACATATACAAACGTCTGGGTGCAGTCTGAGTAGTTATGACAGTAGAGATGCAGTCGCGTCTAGGAATGCTGGCTTAATTCGATTTCCTGCGTTCCCGTTTCGCCAATGACTTGGCGGGAAAATACGTAGGATAAATAAATCTATACCTCGATGTTGACCAAACGAATCATTACTATTTTGACCAAGACAGAAAAAAATAATTCTAGATTTTTTTAATTTATGTTGATTATTACGCGCTCCTATAGGTACGACATAGATGTGCCTTCAGAATTCTTTGAGTTAGTCTGTGAGGTCAATATTTAATAAATCCCAAATTAAAGAATGTAGTTATATTTAAAAAAATAATGGTGCATTATTAATGCAGCAATATTTTTAGATCTCATCTCATATTGCACAAATAAAACAATGATCTCGGAATGAGCGAAATTAACCGTGAGATTTGCACTTTACGCGGTGAAAGTCTAGACTTTCACAGGGTAAAAAAACTTAAACGTCATTATCTTATTCGACTTTACTAAGGCTACGTCAATACCTCATTCAATATGACTTTTTTACCAATTCGAAAAAAAATGGTATCGCACTCGTCTCTCTGTTTTTAGGGTTTATTTTCGTAGTCGACTACGAACATTTTGTCCATTTTGTTACAAAACTTTATTCTACAAAAAAATTGGTGATTTGGCATGTATACCCACCCATGCCAAATTACCTACAGCTCTCTTATAATAAATAGACTTTGAGCAAAGCCGCAGACAGACAAGCTGACATGGCAACTTTATACAAATCATATTGTTTACTACGGAACCCTAAAAATATAGCCTACGTCACTTGTGAAGGAAACTAATCTAACAGCACGTCATACCATTTCAAGCGAAGTCGGGTAAGAATGATTTGCAGATTAATATAAATTTCCGTTAGACTACATTAGTTCACATCTGACTTTGTGCGAATTTTACAATAATCGGTTAGGAGATTATGAATTTAGGTACTTATTCATAGTCGCATACTAGAATACTGTAGCTTACAGTTAGTTTAGGGTAGTAAAGTAACCATTGGCGTAGCTATAGTTTTCTCATGGGGGGTGTCCGCGGGTACAAAAATTTACAAAAATATACTACTATTTGCCTCTTTATTTGCGCAGACTATACGCAAACGAGTACTGTTTTCTAAACGTCAATCTTAGATATAAACATTAAAATACACGAAAATTAAGCGACGAACAAAGTATAACTTCTGTAAGTAAATAAAGTGTATATATGTAACGTCGGAACATTATTAATTTATATTAAACTAGATGTACATTTAGTTTAATTTATAACTAGTTTTTTTACGGGAGATTTCACCCGTTTTAACGAGCGCTCAGTATTTTCATGACTCAAGTAAACAAAAGACAGGTAATAAGTATGCACGAGCGAAGCGAGCGTGAAAATTGTAGTAGTGTTTTTATAATAATATGATTTATTTCTCCTGCTGTGTTATATATTAGTGAGCCCACAGTACTTCCATGGCAAAATTGTAATAATGCGCGAGCGAAGCGAGCGCGAAAATGTTCAAAGTTTTAAAATGAAATCTTGGAAGTAATAATTTGATTCATTGATCGTGTTAGCAAGCCTAGGTTTTTGTGGCCCAGGCCCCAGATGAACCAAACAAGTATATGTGTCAAAAGAAAAAATGAAATACCCGACTGAATAAGAGTGACTTTTACGCTGACAAAAATTATATTTACAACTATTTGAATGCATTGATTGCCAATTTATTAATCCTACATTTAAATATATGACTTTATAGAAAATTACAAACATATCTACGCGCTACTTCCTTGGTAGTCGGAAAAACAATTTTTGGTTAGTGATTATTGTTTGGTGTATTATTTGCTTCTATTAGTACGGCACTTTAAGAGTCTTGTTCGATATTTTAGAAATTATTAATGCAAAAATATTTATATGTAAAATTGGCTAGGATCGAATTGAATTTTTTGTGGAATACATATATTTGTATTTTTTTTACATAAGATAGTTCTACGACTGTCTATATTCGATTCGATGTGTCGATCTATCGATGTTATTTTCTAGTTTTACGAAGGACGAATTTTTTATAAGTCATTTCATATCTTCAAAAATGTAGGAATGCTCGAGCGAAGCGAGCGCGAAAAACATATGAAGATATTTTTTTTGGGAGAAAGTATAGAGTTTCCCAACGGGTGGGCCTCAAAATGAACATGGACAAAACGAAGGTTATGTCGAACGCCCATGTAGTGCCCACCCAAATATCTGTGGGGAACTCCACTCTTGAAGTTGTTGACGAATACGTCTACCTAGGACAAACGGTCCGATTAGGCAGGTCCAACTTTGCGAGGGAGGTCAATCGTCGTATCCAACTCGGCTGGGCAGCGTTCGGGAAACTTAAAAGCGTCTTCTCGTCCAATATACCCCAATCCCTCAAGTCGAAAGTTTACAACCAGTGTGTGTTACCAGTGATGACATACGGCACTGAAACGTGGTCCCTAACTATGGGCCTCATAAGGAAGCTCAAGGTCGCGCAACGAGCTATGGAGAGGGCTATGCTCGGAGTCTCTCTACGAGATCGAATCAGAAATGAAGAGATACGTAGACGTACAGGAGTCACCGATATAGCACAGCGGATTAGCAAGTTGAAGTGGCAGTGGGCAGGGCACATAGCACGCAGAACTGATGGCCGATGGGGCCGAAAGGTTCTCGAGTGGAGACCACGTACCGGCAAGCGCAGCGTAGGAAGACCAGCCACGAGATGGACAGATGACCTCATACAAGTGGCGGGAAGACGCTGGATGCAAGCCGCTTCCAATCGGTCTTTTTGGAAATCCATGGGGGAGGCCTATGTCCAGCAGTGGACTTCTTATGGCTGAGATGATGATGATGATGCGTAAAATCGCTTTAAAAGATTATAAATGCGCATTCTTTAGAATAATAAAAAAAAAAACACTGAAGTGGGTTACGAAAAAACGTTTTTCTATTTTAGCAAGAGAGGTATTAATATTATTACAAAAAATATAGTCTGTAACACTCTGGAAGCAAAGACGAATCTAATGACACCTCGCACATCAAAATCGGTCTAGCCGTTCAGGCTGTAGGCTGTCATATAGAAACATACATACCCACATACATACATATTAACATACATACACTCGAAAAACATTACCCTCCTTCTTACGCAGTCGGGTAAAAATCATCATCATCATCATCTCAGCCATAAGAAGTCCACTGCTGGACATAGGTCTCCCCTATGGATTTCCAAAAAGACCGATTGGAAGCGGCTTGCATCCAGCGTCTTCCTGCCACTTGTATGAGGTCATCTGCCCATCTCGTGGCTGGTCTTCCTACGCTGCGCTTGCCGGTGCGTGGTCTCCACTCGAGAACCTTTCGGCTCCATCGGCCATCAGTTCTACGTGCTATGTGGCCTGCCCACTGCCACTTCAACTTGCTAATCCTCTGTGCTATATCGGTGACTTTCGTACGTCTACGTATCTCTTCATTCCTTATTCGATCTCGTAGAGTGACTCCGAGCATAGCCCTCTCCATAGCTCGTTGCGTGACCTTGAGCTTCCTTATAAGGCCCATAGTTAGGGACCACGTCTCAGTGCCGTAAGTCATCACTGGTAACACACACTGGTCGTAAACTTTCGACTTGAGGGACTGGGGTATATTGGACGAGAAGACGCATTTAAGTTTCCCGAACGCTGCCCAGCCGAGTTGGATACGACGATTGACCTCTCTCGCAAAGTTGGACCTGCCTAATCGGACCGTTTGTCCTAGGTAGATATATTCGTCAACAACTTCAAGAGTGGAGTTACCCACACATATTGGGGTGGTCACTACATGGGCGTTCGACATAACCTTCGTTTTGTCCATGTTCATTTTGAGGCCCACCCGTTGGGAAACTCTATCGAGGTCTTCGAGCATCGTACTGAGGTCTTCCATCGACTCTGCCATGACTACTATATCGTCGGCAAACCGAAGGTGAGTGATGTACTCGCCGTTAATATTGATGCCGAGCCCTTTCCATTCCAGAAGCTTATAGGCATCTTCCAAACCGGCGGTAAACAGTTTCGGAGAGACAACGTCTCCTTGCCTCACGCCTCTCTTTAATGGAATTGCCTCTGAATTCTGGTCTTGTACTCGGACCGACATGGTGGCGTTGTTGTACAAACACTTCAGCACTTCGACATACCGATAGTCAATACGGCATCGTTGGAGGGCCTCAAGCACCGCCCAAGTCTCGATCGAATCAAAGGCTTTCTCATAGTCCACAAACGCTAAGCAAAGGGGCAAGTTATACTCTTCGGTCTTCTGTATCACTTGCCGCAGCGTGTGGATGTGGTCTATGGTACTATAGCCTTTTCGGAAACCGGCTTGTTCGGGAGGCTGGAAGTCATCAAACCTGCGTTCAAGACGATTCGTAATGACCCTCGAAAACAGCTTATAAACATGGCTCAGAAGCGAGATGGGTCTGTAGTTCTTCAGCAAAGTGTTGTCCCCTTTTTTGAAGAACAGCGCCACCACGCTTCTGGCGTTGTACCTTCGAGCACGACGGAATTGAAGAGTCTCTGAAGGACTTTGAGTACCGGTGTTCCACCCGCTTTCAGTAGCTCTGATGTGATTCCATCATCGCCCGGTGCCTTGTTGTTCTTGAGCTGTTTCAAGGCCATCCTAATCTCGTACAGGCTGATGTCCGGGATATCTTCGGTATAATGTCGAGTCAGTTTGGCTCTTGGATCTTTACCCAAACTGCTAACAGGTTTTGCGACCGATGTGTATAACTGTCCGTAGAACCTCTCGATCTCCCTCAAGACTTCTGCTTTGGTCGACGCTAGACTGCCATCTTCTGTCTTCAGCTTCGTCAACTGGCTCTGCCCAATAGACATGTCTTTTGCGAACACTTTGGAGCCTTTATTCCGCTCTATCGTCTCTTTAATACGATTAGTGTTAAAGGTACGAATGTCGTGTCGCATAGACTTTGATATGAGTCTATTGAGCCGCCTATATGACTCGACGTCACAGGATGACTGCAGTTGCAATGATCGTCGTTCAGCCATGAGGTCGAGGGTATGGCTCGAGAGCTTTTGCGGTCTATTTGTACGGTGGGGTTTATAAAACTTCGCGCCCACCGTACGGACAGTTTCCACAAACCTGTTATTGATCTCATCCACCGATGCGCAGCTCTCCAGGCACTCGAAGCGATTTGATAGTTCGAGCTGAAAGCTCACGGGGTCTTGGATATGGGCGCGAGTGGGTCGGAGTGTAGACTTCATCATACGGGACCTCTCAAGTTTAACATTAATATTCAACGTGCCTCGTACCATTCGGTGATCACTTCCCGTTTTAACCATGTTGATCACAGAGACATCATTGAATATTTGTTTCTTGGTGGTCAGGATGAAGTCTATCTCATTTCTCGTAGAACCGTCGGGGCTCAACCAGGTCCATTTCCTATGAGGTGGCTTCTGGAAGAAAGAGTTCATCATGAAGAGTCCCTCTTTCTCCAGAAAGTCGGCCAACCTCTGTCCCCTGGGGTTCCGTTGTCCATATCCAAACTGTCCCACTCTCAGCTCACCATCGCTTCTCTTGCCTAGCTTCGCATTAAAGTCCCCCATAACAACATTGAAATAGGTCTCAGAGGTGTGTATGGCCCTACTAATGTCCTCATACATCACCTCCACCTCATCATCAGAGTATGCCGAGGTCGGTGCGTATACCTGGATGACCTTCAACGAATATCTCTTCGATACTCTGAGTATCAGGTACGCAACCCTGCTCGACACACTGTCGATGGCAAGAATGTTGTTAGCAAGAGACTTGTGGACGAGAAACCCGACACCACCTTGGGACTGTTGGTCACCCTCCCGGTAGTAGAGTAGGTTACCAGATTTCAGGGTTATCGTGTCCTCACCCTCTCGTCGGACTTCTGATAACCCTAGGATATCCCAATTTAACCTACTCATTTCTTCTTCCAGCTCAGCTAGCTTCTCGTCTGTCCTCATCGTGCGAATGTTGTGCGTTACCAGGGCCAGTCGGGTAAAAATATATAGTTTCTATTTGATATGCGCGTTTGTAGTATGCGCGGCCGAAGGACGGACTAAAGTCAAACTGCATCTTTAGTAAAACTGTCGTTATGACAACCGCACATCAGGTGTTTATGTATATTTTGTAACATCCGCGATATTCCGGCATTCTGACAGCCCTTAATTTTTTTTTCCGGCCAATGCCATGGACCGGACCGGCCAGGTCCGGACCCCCTGGCTGGACCCCCCCCCCCTATATATACGCCCATGGTAGTAACTAATCTTAACTGTTACAATACAAGCATATCACTTTTTTATTTTGTATCCTTTTACCCGACTACGTAAGAAGAATGGTTATGTTTTTTAAGTGTACATATGTACTCTCGAAAAAAATATGTGGGTATGTTTGTATATTAAATTGTCGTTCGTATTTGGCAAAAATCGCATTTTTCAGTCTGATATTTTGTTTTTCTTTTAATATTAATACTGGTTTCCTTTTTTTTTGTTTTTCTACATGGCACTCACCTTCAGATGAACGACTTTCTTATCTAGTCACTTTGTAAAAAGCTTATAAGAATAAAATCAGGTTTTCCTGTTAATGAATAGGCCAGTCCGTGACCTCGCCGCACTATGTACTGGGTGTTCGAGTAAACGACGCTACACCCGACGGATTATTTTAGAAGTAAAAAAAGAGAAAAGGTAACTTTAAGGTTTACGTAGTAACTATGAGTTGTAAAACATATTTTTATGTATAAAAATTATGTTGGATAGAATTTAAATAAAATTAGTAATTTTGTCTTTAGTGATTATTTTTATAAGTCGATTCAGTCATTTTATATCTTCAAACTTGATAATACTAAGAAGATAAGCGCGACAGAGACGGACAATGATCGAACTACAGGCGCTTAAATGAAATTCTCACGCACTAACCTGCGTAGTAAAACATAAACAGGGCAGCGGTGCACGAAACGACTCAAAATAATGTAATAATTTATTGTAATAAGATTCAGTTAACAAAACTTGACATTAGGACAAAATCTGTCGTAATATCAATAAGTTATCGGTTCAGAATTATGTACTCATCCAAAAATATGTGTGTTGTTTACCCGAACACCCAGTATGAAGCATCTACGTCACGGGTCGCCGCCGACGCTCCGGTGAGATCTTATCATAGCCATAGTGCAAAAGAAACGAATTATATCACACGATCTCTAACTTTTTATATAAAATAACAAGTATTTTTTAAAGTTTGTTTCCATTCGATGCCAGAATTGTTACCGTCACTACCGTGACCATCACATCCTGTCTAAATATCCTTATTATAGTTAGGGCAACATTACATCTTTCCCTCTATTCTCCTCTAACCCTCTAATACACCTCTCCCTTCCACTTAACACTCTAACAATGGTCAAATGTGGCGTCAAATGGCCTGTTTGTCTTTGATGCTCTGCCTACACCGTAAGGGAAACAGGCCAGGTTTAACCTTTGTCTTGCTCTCTCAACTGTAGAAAGAGCGAGACAAAAGTCAAAGTAAGATTGAAATAAGACTGCTTAAACGCTTGTGGTAAACCATCTCACTTCCTTAGGCGGCAGAGGGAATTTAAGTTTGACTATGACCTCTGCTATCTTAGCACCCTCTCCTCGACGACAGAGGAACGTGTATACCGTTAGCGCCGAACCTCTGTCGTCACACCACCCCCCTCTTCCACGTACTTTACCTACTCACTTCAGCTCAAAAAAAAACTTTTGTGGTACAGGGCCTGATTATATGTATGTATATATATATAATACCATACCGACGACAATATCGTGATCACGATAATATGATCGATATGTAACGGAAGAACTCCGTGCAGTAAACATGATTTATACGTACGATACGTACAGAGCATTTGCAATTAATAACGAGTTGTATTTGCAAACATAAATCTATTATATAATAATAAAAAAAAAAAAAAACAGATATATGAATAACTATGTTTTATTTATTTTTTTATTCGTCGATAGGCTTGCGCTTGACCGTCAACTCACCTGGTGTTAAGCGACAGTTACGGTCTACGATGGAGCGCGCTTGCCTAGAAGAAACCTATTCACTCATTGTGATCAATTTCGAAAATTGAAGAAAGCAAATGATAGCAGAAAAGAAATGTATGTTTGGTTTATATACTCGTATATGTTTATTTAGTCAAAAACTAAATAAAAGCTAAATTTCTAAGCTATCTCCGTAAACGCAATAGACGTAGTAGGTAACCCGTAATGTTATGCATAATGTTAAGTACATTATTTTGTTACTATGAGGTAATATAGAGGTCAGTGACCCCGCCCACGCGCAGCCCGGCTGGACCGGTGTGTATAGGGACCACTACGACCACACTAAACATAAATAAAATACACAAAAAATGAATTGGTATTGCTATTGGACGAAAGCAAAACAAAAACGGAAAATGTCGTTGGATTTTGACAGTTGCGATACGAACAGTAGACCTCGCAAGTACAAACTTTTTTTGAGATTATAGCATTAGCTACGGAGCTCTACCTACCATATGCGTTTTTCGACACTTGGCCACTTAACCGAGATTTCACAACTTTCAGCAAAAAAAAATCGTGTAGGTCAAAGGTAAAAAAAGTTCAGTTCAAGGATAAATACTGATATTTTATTCAGTTGCCAGGAAATGTGAATTATTGTAAAATTACCTTCATAATAATATTTGCTTGCCATTTTTGAGCAAGTCATTAGAAGGTCATAACTCAATTTTGTCCTGTTTACTGGATATTCGTATCGGAAAAATAGCATGTCTCAATTTTCTTATATCCCTACTCAATGATTTTATAAATATGTTTAAAAATGTTTATTTTTAATAGTTTATACAAGATAGATCTACGATTGATACTACCCACCCACCGACCATACCACCAACCATAACACCATACCACCAACCCGCCTGATGTCTAGCGACGGTGTGGCCGAGGATGGAGCTCGTCGATAGAAGATATCTATTCTAGACTGAATAGATATCTTAGAATATATACATATATAGATAACCTTGAAAATTCCAAGATTGTAGTTGTCATGGAACCAGAGATAGCGAATAATTCCATTCCTGTGTAGTACGCATCAAGAACGTGGACCACATCGCTGCGGATTTTTGTTGTGAAAAGCGCGAAAGAGATAACTGCGCGCTTTGACATAAACATTCCATACATCCCATCTCGTTTCGCCATATCGGGACCTATTAGTGGTAGAGTTCCGACGCGACGCGTCACGCGGCGCGTGCCATTGCGTTATAAATACGCATCGAGACAGCTTTACTCAGCTATGTGTAGATCGGACTGGAGATTACGGTTTTAGCTATTTTCGTACAGGATTAGCTGTATTTGGTTAGGTATTTCAATCTGGACGAACTTCTGTGAGCTTAAATCGGATTGACACCCCATTTTTTGACCGAGCGAGCGAAGCGTCTCTGCATCATCTGGCCAAATTTTCTTTCGTCTTTCAGTTTGTGTGTGAGTTTTCTGAGATTGTGAGTTTGTATGTTTGTACTCGCGTACAGGGCGTACGTAATGTTGAACTAATTTTGATGAAACTTGGCGTTTAGATTCTTTGGATTATTTTTTTTTGTCGTCGGCGAATTTTGATAGGAGAGTTGGTTCCCATAAAAAGGGGGGAAGCTTATTGCGACGCTAATTACAACCGATTTTAATGATATTTGGAAGGTAGATGAAGTACACAATTATTACAACTTCTGATAAAAGGCTGATAAAAGGAGGCAGTCATACTACCACTGAGCCATGAGGGCTGTCAATGATGTCTAGGTACCTATGTATTTATCCGCAGCTGTACCTTTTACGGTACACCCAAAGGCGCTATAAAAGGGCTGTAAAGGTCGTCTTGGTACCTTTCTTCCATAAAATGTTTACACGGCCATAAAAATAATTCCTACACTGAAATTGATCCAAATTTACTCGTATCGTAATATTAAGATAAACTTCCTTTTTTTTAAATTAAAATTAATCTACTTATAAGCCTACAAGGTCACATCCAAATGCAGACTTATTTGACATAATATAAGAAGTCTTTTAAAACAATGATGTCTAGTAAAATCTCTTATTATTTACGAAAAAGTTCGTTGGATGTTACGAAAAAGTGTGTTAGGTTAGGGATTTATTATGATGTTTTGAACTGTGATAATTGGATATTTTATCATATAAATTTGTGTGTAAAACATAACATGGTGATCCAGTAAACTTAAGGAAAACTTGGGCTTAATGGTGGATTTGGTGATCCATTAAACCCAAGTTTTCCTAAATAATAAATCCCTAACTTAACAAGCGCATATTTTTATTTGGTGATCCATTAAACCCCAGTTTTCCTAAATAATAAATCCCTAACCTAACAAGCGCATATTTTTATATGGTGATCCATTAAACCCAAGTTTTCCTAAATAATAAATCCCTAACCTAACAAGCGCATATTTTTATTTGGTGATCCTTTAAACCCAAGTTTTCCTAAATAATAAATCCCTAACCTAACAAGCGCATATTTTTATTTTTGCGAGAGTTGATAATAATAAAAAACATACGGACCGAATTGATAACTTCCTTCTTTTTGGAAGTCGGTTAAAAATATATAAATATATACAGCTTCATACATTCATACACTCGAAAAACATAACCCTCCTAGTAGTCGAGTAAAGAAAACACCCAACAGCAACTTCAACAATTACTAACTCCAACTGGTTCTTTTGAATAAAAACCGGACAAGAGCGAGTCAGACTCGCCCACCGAGGGTTCCGTACAAACTAGTAGATAAAAGTTTTTTTTTTATATTTTCCTTCATAAATCGAAAAATATTCATCGCAGAAATATTTAAAATCCTGTTTTAGCTTATGCTAATTAATCTCTTTCATTTGATACCCCACATGATACGGTTAAAGCCATTTAAAATACCCAAATTTTTGTGATTAAATAAAAAAATTCCAGTTTTCGTTTTTTTCCTATATTTATACTCTAACACAATGCTTCTTGCCAAATTTCATAGTTCTAGGTCAACGGGAAGTACCCCATAGGTTTTGATTCCCTTGTGAGTGTCGAAATGTGCATTTTTTACGACGTATTCGGCTGTAACATTTTTTTACGAAAACTGAGAAATTTTATTTTTCTTTCTGCAGCAAGATACTATGAATCTGCGTATATCGTTTTAATTTCAACTCGATACCTTAACGCGTTCCCGAGATAAAGGTGACCCGGAGTACCCGGACAGACAGACGGACAACAAAGTGATCCTATAAGGGTTCCGTTTTTTCTTTTGAGGTGCGGAACCCTAAAAACCATCGAATGCTTCAAACTGTAGCCGCATATATTTTCATATGACCGCTTTCTTGTAATGTTACGCTTGATATGATGTTGAGTGTACGTTTACCTGAGAATATAATACGAGTATATGCATAGAATGGCTATACAAGTTATTTAAATGAACATTCTTTAGAAGTTGTATTTCGATAACGGTGTAAACTTGTTTAGTTTCCTATTAAAATATAATTCTTGTAAATTCAATTATATGTATACTTATTTGTCCGAAGAGTTGAGCTATATAGCCAATGGTCATATATCAGACAAACCATCTGCTTTTTAACACGCTTTTATTAGCTTCACCTGTATGCATGTTTGTTTGTTTGTAACCGACTCCTTTGGACTTGATTTTGACCCACTTCAAACGGTCAGATTTCATTTAAACTTTGTAGACTTATCGAGGATCGATGACAATACAATAATTTGAAGCGTGTTTTTTAGGGTTCCGTACCCAAAGGGTAAAACGGGACCCATATTACTGAGACTTCGCTGTCTCTCCGTCCGTCTGTCACCAGGCTGTATCTCATGAACCGTGATAGTTAGAGAGTTGAAATTTTCACAAATGATGTATTTCTATTGCCGCTATAACAACAAATACTAAAAAATAGAATAAAATAAATATTTAAGGGGGCTCCCATACAACAAACGTGATGTTTTTGCTTGATATTTATAACGGCAACAGATAGACGCTTGAAATATTCACAGAATATTGAATTATATTATTCACTTTAAAAATAAATAATTAAATTAAAATAAAATTAATATTTATATTTCATTTTTCTCATACAACAGACATGATTTTTTTGCCGTTTTTATAGATAATGGTACGGAACCCTTCGTGCGCGAGTCCAAATCGCACTTTGCCGGTTTTATTTAGTTTTTTTAAACTTTTTATGTTGATGTTAAGCGACGGTGTGGCCGAGGATGGAGCTCGTCGATCTAGAAGATATCTATTCACTCTAGCCTTGACAATTCCAAGATTGTAGGTCTCACGAAACAGAGATGGCGGCAACGAATTCCATTCTAAACTATTATTATATATAACTTCCTATATAAGACAAGTATACGTTTAGAAAACTTAAAAAACCCCTTTAAAAGATGTGAAGCTATTGAAACATAGCTAAAATAGTTATTAAATCCTCTTTTAAACAAAAAAAAAACTGGATCGGTTCATTCGTTTGAGAGTTACGCTGCTACAGACAGACAGACTAATACACACGTAAACCTTATAACAAACACCCCCTCGTCTTGCGCCGGTGGTTAAAAAGCGATATTAGCGTCAGAAAGCATCAACTGATGCAACAGCGCCACTATATCACTATAGGTGATATAGACTGCTCTCTATAACACTATTGTAAACACGTCATGTAAGCTATTCTAGGCTCATTTAATTAGCCAAACATCCGCCTGTGTGGTTATTGTCTTGTATTTACCTCCATTAAGCCAATTTTCATAAACAACATGACTGCTAGTGCTACAATAGTAGATTGTTACGCAAGGGTGAAAGTCCTATTTAGGCACTCGAACTATTAGCACCCTCGCTATGCTCGTGCGCCAATAGTTCGAGTGCCTAAATAGGTCTTTCATCCGAGGGGAACACTGCTTTTCATTTCGAATATAAGGAAAGTAGACAAAAGTTCAGGCTCAAGACCTCAAGACTCATGAAAACAGACCAGAAAGAAGAAGGAAAAAAAGTTTCGGCATGGTTCAATAGAAATATAAAAAACATAACCCTCCTTACGCAGTCGGGTAAAAATAGAACGTGATATTCTAATGATTATTAGAAATCATTTATTATTAGACATCATATTTAGATAATCATCATCATCATCTCAGCCATAAGAAGTCCACTGCTGGACATAGGCCTCCCCCATGGGTTTCCAAAAAGACCGATTGAAAGCGGCAATATTTAGATATTATTATAATTTGACAGCACGGAAAAAAGTTCTCCCTATATACGGATGAAAAGTAGTGTTTTCGGCCTGTGTACACTGTAGTGTACAGGCAACTTCAAGTATACTTTCTGTGTAAGAGAAATGAAAAAGCGATTTACTGAACCTGCCCATTTATTCATCATTATCATAAGCCCTATTTAGTCCATTGCTAGACATTTTTTATCACTAATGGACTTGCGCAACAAAACATCCGTACAGAGCAAAGAAAATTTTGCTAATCGTTGCAGGACCTTTATTCGCTTCTTTCACTCAATTAGATAGATAAACTCTTCAGTGATATGAGATGATGAGCCAAACATGAGTGAAGAGAGGAACGGACTCAGGGCGCGCGGGCTATGGGGCCCCCGCACTTCGGTACTTTGACTCGGATTGACAAAACAGTTATTTGTTTGCGCATATCCTGGCCCCACTTAACGAGTCGCTCAAAATAACGCGATGACTTGCTCGAGTAGCATGTGCCAGATGCACTTATTGGAATTACTTTAGTTTGTTTTTAAAAGAGTTTTTTTTTTCATGTTAGGTCAAAGCGTGCAGCTATCTCTCTCACGCATCACAATATTTTCAAACATATAAAATAATTGTGTAGAGGTATTAGAAAAGTGAGAAATGAATTTGTATAGATAGCTAATAAAAGCAAAAGTAACTTTGTTTCTTTGTCTCTTTCTTACTATTTCACAATTAAATGGCGTATCTGGGGGCACAGCCGTGCCCCCGCCATGTGAGCGAGCGGGTACTATACGTACGGCCGGGACTACCTTTACACGAAGAGATTCGTCGGACTCGAAGTGATTTTTCGGATTTTAGACCCTCATAGCTTCGGCCCCGATAACACTAGAGAGTTCAAATTTTCAGGATTAAGTGTGGTCAGTGGACTGATACAATATGAAAAAAATCATGTATCTAGCTTTTATACTTTCTATTTTATTGATACCTAAAATACGCCGATTTGCCGTATATTATTAACCAAAAAAATAAACGAACGTATGTCTGGAAATGGTTCATGCCTTTTCCATTCATTGACTCAATCTATAGAAGACCGTATTTGGTGTGGCGTTGAAATTAAGGTGTGCTATTGTTTGTTATGTTGTATAACATTGGGTCGAACTGCAACTTTATAATTGTGCTGAAGACATGAGAAGTGTATCTGGATACCGACTCTTATTCACGCGCTATAGTATGGCGCCATAATCAGAATTGAAGGTTACAGCAACTATCACCTATTTTAAGTAATAAACCAACAAGAGAAGAGGCTATGACAGAGAGTGTGCTGCAAAAAAATAATAACAGATGCACAGGAAAATACATTCCGTAAAAATAAAACGTTGCAGAAATTACAGGGTCTCTTACAAAAAGAAATGAAATCCTACCAAAAACCTTTCATGTAAAATTGGTTGCCATGTCTCGCATTGTCCTGCAACTTTCACTGACATAAAGAAATCAGATGAGATCTGACTGAATTTGAAAAGCCAAGCTGCTAACTCTACAAAGTCTAACGCTACAATACTTATCTCTGTAAGCCTTAAATTTTGGTCAAAAAGCATGGCTTGGTCGTTTCATGGAACTACGAGTTTCTCTTTCTTTTTCTTCCTTAGAAGTCCATGTACGACATGTTATGCGATATATGTTTGTAATGTAACTGACAGCCGGAAAACGTCCAAGCCAAGCTTTTTGATCAAGATTGAAGGCTTACAGAGGTAAGTATTGTAGAGTTAGCAGCTTGGCTTTTCAAATTCAGTCAGATCTCATCTGATTGCTTTTTGTCAGTGAAAGTGGCAGGACAATGCGAGATATGGCAACCAATGAAACTTGAAACTTGACTTGACTTCTTACTTGAAATGTTTTTGGTGGGATGATCTATGATCGTAATGTGATGAGAATCTGACCCCGTATTCAATCGGGTTCGGAATCGATTCGGAATCTATATCCCCGTCTCTGTCATTATTGTTGTGTGTTATTTATGGAAATGACAGAGACGAAGATATACATTCCGAATGAGTTCAGAATGCAGGGGCTGGAGACTGGGCTGGAGACGGACGTAGACTTATCTATCTATCTACATTACTGTACATTAAATATTTTTGAAAAATTTTGATTGGAGGATGCTTTACTGTCAATATAGAAGCCAAAACTGCAAATTTGAAAATTTTTTGTCTGTTTGTCTGACTGTACGGTGTGTCCGATGGACGCCGAAACTACTGGATGGATTTGGACGAAATTTAGCAGGATTACTACTTATACTATGTAGAAAGATCTAGATCAAGACGCGGGGCGCAACTAGTATTCAAATATTATCATAAAATCATCTTTACCCTGGTGGAACAGTAGGGCAAAGCTAGTTATTAAATAAAATAGGAAATACTTACAGTTTTTTTTTCATATTCATCTGTCACCAATAATATTGGCATTTCACAAAGGCTCCATTCAGAACCATAGGAAAAAGCAAAAAATATCATGCGTTCATTGAGAGAAAAATGCGGAAGCATTTCTCCGCACATGTTCAACACAGTAGTTCATTGTGCACACAACAGCCTTCTGTGAAGTCTACGGAACGTAGAGGAAGAAACGACAGAAGCATATGTATGCACACAAACAATATCGACGAATACCAGATGCATTTATTCATCGTCATCTTCATCATCTCAGCCACAAGAAATCCACTGCTGGACATAGGCATCTCCCAAGGAATTCCACGTAAAGCATTTGCTAGTATCAAGTATTAAGATTTCTTTAAGTTTCTTGAATTAAACAAGGTTCTAGCCACAATCTAGGTCACGTACAATCATTTACAAATTCAAGTCGTTCTTCAGTAAAGTGGTGGCGACTT
Organism: Lycia hirtaria; assembly: GCA_947563715.1. NCBI lineage: Eukaryota > Metazoa > Arthropoda > Insecta > Lepidoptera > Geometridae > Lycia > Lycia hirtaria. The sequence continues at coordinate 37,749,443 of OX387383.1, read as the reverse complement.
TACTGGAAGCTTCTATGGAGTTTTGCCGACAACGTGAAAAGACACGTTTTGTCGCTTTATTTCACTTGCCCACACTCACGCACTTGATCAAATACCTAATTAATAAAACATCACCTTTTTATAGCATTAAAGTTCAAAGTAACACAAGTTTAGGAAAATAATACAACAACACGTTTTTATGACGTTCCCGCCAAATCTGCGGTTAAAATAATGTCAATCATTGTCAATATAAATAATTAGCAATCTTAACACATAACAACTTAACACCACAAAGATATTTCAAGAACACTTCCGGATCCATCATCAAATCAGCTTCACGTTAATAATATTACATTTTATATTATTTGTGCGTTCAAATCAAAATTTCAGCTCAATCGGAAACCGGGGAGTGGGCCAAAAACTTGCGCGTTTTGAATACAGGGACAGTGAAACTAATAAAAAAACTCGTAATAAACACTGTTCAAAAACCAACCAAAGATTTAGAGCATATTTTCAAAGTTGCCTATCTGCCATTTTATTCTGCACCTACACCACAGAATATGATGAAGCTGTGTGGTGGCTGTATAGTTGAAAAAACCCTATAAACAAGTGCGATGACCCGCGACCAATAGATTGAATGTTGGGCTCAATGACTCAGTAGTGCTGTAATGTGCTCTCATATTTAGGCACTTATTTAGGGAGCTATGTCGATGGAGTTATGTCGCACTTCGCGCACATACCACAAAACAATACCACTTTTTTTTTTAAAACAAGCAGATCTAAGTTTGAACAGTAACTCGACAATAAAGAAATTTCAAAATATAAATTGGCTAAATGTATTTAAGTCAGATCTGGTATCTCTAAAACTGTATCCTCTAATTAAATCTGAAATTAAAGGAATCTTTACAGTAATATTGCACATCAATAACAACAATAAATTATTGTCTAGGATAGTAGTAACATAACTAGGTCTAAAACATAATATATCTTAGACCACAGAATTCGCCCTATTACATAGGACCTAGTTATGTCTTAGACCTAGTTATGTTACTACTATCCTTGACAATAAGTTATTGTTAAATTGTTCAACTTTCTGGGAAGACACTGTTGCAACACAATTATTACTAAAGCTGGCAGCAGAGGGAATGTGTATACCATTAGCGCTGAACCTCTGCTGCCAGGTCCAACCCACTCACTAAAGCAGTAGACAGGCCCCTTAATGGTGACTTTTGACTATTGAACAACCGTTTGAACGCAATAAAAAAAATAACAGCATGGCAATTCAGTTATTCAAGACCGCTCCGAAGCTGAACCTTAGGTGAACCGTTTCCCATCGGCCACCATCTTTTTTTTGATTCAGTCACTTCTAAGTCATACAATTGACACATTTGATGAAACGTGACACGTCCTTCGCTTTTTACTAAATCAAATAAAACCGGACAAGTGCGAGTCAGACTCGCCTACCGAGGGTTCCGTATAAACTAGTAAATAAAGGGGGACATCATTTTTTTTTCATATTTTCCTTCTTATACCGAAAAATATACATCGTAAACATATTTAAAAACCTGTTTAAACTTATGCTAATAAAGCTCTTTCATAATTATGATATCCCACATGATACGGTTAAAGAACTTTAAAATTTGGACCTTCATTTCTTGCGTATTTTAAAGACACTATTTTTTGTGATTAAATTAAAAATATCCCGTTTTCGGATTTTTTCCTACATGTGTACTCTAACACAATGCTTCTTGCCAAATTGTCTAAAGACCTAGTGTGTAATTATAAATCTTGTTTGATACTACGAACATATGAGTTATCTAATATTTTTAAACGAGCAATTCTTGTATATATATATATATACATATATATATAAAAGAATTGTCCACGCGGCAAATAGAGGCCGTGTGGGTCCTTTTAGTAATCTGAATCTCGGAAACGGCTCCAACGATTTTAATGAAATTTGGTTTGTAGGTAGATTAGGGGACGATAAATTGATCTTGCTAGGTTTCATGTTTAGTGAATAACTAACACTAACATAGGTACATAGTATGTATGAGGCTAATAAAAGCGTGTTAAAAATGCGCATTCTTTAGTTTAGAATAATTCTAGTAATATCTATCTATCACTTGTTTATTACGAAATAGTTCGTTGGAGGTTATGAAATAAAACCGGCCAAGTGCGAGTCGGACTCGCGCATGAAGGGTTCTGTACCATTATCTATAAAAACGGCACGGAACCGTTCGTGCGTGAGTCCGACTCGCACTTTGCCGGTTCTTTTTACGACATATTCGACTGTAACTTTTTTTACGAAAACTGAGAAATTTGATTTTTTTTCTTCAGCAAGGCACTATGAATCTGTGTATATGGTTTTCACCATGTATTGGTGTAATTTCAACAAGATACCATCACGCGTTCCCGAGATAAAGGTCTTGACACCCGGACGGACGGACAGACAGACGGACATCTATAAGGATACCGTTTTTTTCTTTTGAGGTACGCAACCCTAAAAATGCTCATTTATAACCTTTTGCAGTGATTTTAAGCATTTTCTCTCACAAAAACGTGCACTTGACAGCATATCAAGCGTAACATAATATAAGTTATATACAAATCTCGCTTTTCTGCAGTCAGGTATTTTGTTTTTCTTATAATATTTACTTGTTTAACATAAATTATGCAGGTATAGATAGATTATATAGTTATTGACAAGATTGTCAATAACTATATATATGTATATAATCTATCTAGATAAGTAAAAATCCGGTCATCATTATTTACGGCGGGGATTTGATTCGAGCTCGATAATTTGTCATAAAACTTTATAAAATTAATATTGTTTCCTCGAATTGTTAGATTATTTATTAGTTAATCTACAACAATCAACAAAATAACAACACATGGCGTCCTTTCCAAGTAATCAGGGCATATCTTATCTGAAGTCAAACATGGGTATCTTGTTGAGTACCTAGGCCAGGGATGTCGAACCTTTAAAGAATAACGTGACATTTTCACCTATAACATTTCGTGACAGTGACATTTCGAAGGAGGGTTATGATTTTCGAGTGTATGTGTTTCTATATGATCGCCTACAGATTAAACGGCTTGACTGATTTTGATTTGCGAAATGTCGTTAGATTCGTCTTCACTTCCAGAGTGTCATAGGCTATATTTTTTGTAATAATAATAATACATCTTTCACAAAAATAAATAAACGCATTTTTCGTAAACTCCAACGAACTTTTTCGTAATAAACAAGTGGTTTTACTAGAATTATTCTAAAGAATACGCATTTACTTATATAATATTTTACAGTGATTTTACGCAAACTTTCTCACAAAAACCGTACACTTAACAGCGTATCAAGCGTAATGTCAAAAAATCACGTTTGTTGTATGGGATTAAATATTAATTTTATTTTAGTTTAATCATTTATTTTTAAAGTGAATAATATAACTCAATACTCTGTGAATAGTTCAAGCGTCTACCTGTTGACGTTATCAATATTGAGCAAAAACGAACAAAAAGATCACGTTTGTTGTATGGGAGCCCCCTTAAATATTGATTCTATTCTGTTTTTTAGTATTTTTTGTTATAGCGACAACAGAAATACATCATCTGTGAAAATTTTAACTCTCTAACTATCACGGTTCATGAGATACAGCCTGGTGACAGACGGACAGACAGCGGAGTCTTAGTAATAGGTTTTCGTTTACCTTTTGGTTACGGAACCCTAAACTCAGGCTGAAAGTTGAATTTTTAACGGATTTATCGCGAATATTTTACAGAATTTTAAGGAGTAACACTTGCGATAAACTAAGAAATCATTACTCTGAAAGTTGGTAAGTTAAGCTTCATAGCATAAGTTGCATACTTTGTCAGTGGCGCATGGCGCGGCGTTTCGAAAATATTAAATTGCGTGCCATCAACGGCACGCGTGCCTTTGGTTTGCTATCCCTGATCTAAGCGTTTCAGTCTTTCAGTGGTACTAATCTCTATTAGTCTAGATACTTATCTTTAGGTTCAGTGACTGTCGGCGATAACAAAATTCACTTTCAATTACTGTAATTTTATTGATCGAGTGGGCGAAGCTAACAATATGTAGTCTCTGCATCAACTAGCAAAATTTTCTTTCTTCTGTCTGGTTATCATGTCGTATTTTTAACCGACTTCAGAAAAGAAGGATTTTCTCAATTCGAATGTATGTTTTTTGTATGATTACTCCGCTAATTATGAATTGTTTTTGATGATTATTTATTTGTTTGGTAGGTAATATCTCTAATAATAATATATGATATAACTAGAAAATATGTCATCTAATGAAATGAACTGCGTATTTTGAAGTCGGTTGTAAATTGCCCAAATTATATGTAGTTTAAAAACTGAAGTTTTTTTAACTTTTTAATTAGTTTAGGGCAATTTAGTCCGAGAAATGGAATGGAATCGGAACGTATATGTCACCGGAAGATAACAAGATCCGCAAGTTTATAAATTTCCTAAATTTTTTTAGGAAATTTATAAACTTTCGTAGGATTCTAAACGAAAGATAAATTGTATTATTTTACGCCCACATTTTCGTGAATTTATCAATTTGCGACATCTCGTTAGGTTAGATTAGGTTAGGTTAAAAAATACCCTAACGTAACCTAACCGTAAAATAATACAATTTATCTCTCGTTTAGAATCCTACGAAAGTTTATAAATTTCATAGAAAATTTTAGGAAATTTATAAACTTGCGGATCTTGTTATCTTCTGGTGACATATACATATATTATAATCTCTTCTCAGACTGTCTTCAGTCCTTTTTCCAGCGTTTTATTCCCAAGAATGGACTGCAGACGGTCCCGGGTCCTTGCCGCACATGCATCGTCATCATCGTCCACCGAGTCTCAGTGTTTTCTCACTTAAATAAATAATGATTTATTCTATTTCGAGGAACACAAATGAAGGCAAATCTGAAATTATCCTGTTTAGTTTAGAGTCGTTGAACTGTGCGTCACTTCACTGAGCTGGTGAAATCTTCGGGTTATAAATAACCACCAGCTTTGGCCTTGAGCTGGTAATGAAGGGACCGCCGCGCGCCGCCCCGTGCTCCGTGGAGGCGACATCAACTAAGTACATAGGTGTCTGCTAAAACACGTCGGTGTCTTATTACCAGACTGCGTAAGAAGGAGGGTAATGTTTTCTAGTGTATGTATGTATATATGTATTTGTTTCTTTAAGACAGCCTAAACGGCTTGACCGAATTTGATGTGCGAGGTGTCATTAGATTTTTATTTAATAAACGTCTTCGTTTCCAGAGTGTCATAGGCTATATTTTTTGGTAAAAATAATGATACAACTGTTGCAAAAATAAAAAAATACGTTTTATCGTATCCTCTAACGAACTATTTCGTAATAAACAAGTGATTTTACTAAAATTATTCTAAATAATGCGCATTTATAATCTATTACAGCCATATTACGCATACTTTCTCATAAAAAAAGTACACTCAACAGCGTATCAAGCGTAACGAAATCGTAAGTGGGACTGCGACACTGGCAGTTATTTACCCGGAATCCTGTTGTCCTATAATGCTTGTGAATGTATCCCGCCTGTCTGAACGTATGTTAAATAATGTGAGGTATCATTCTATTAGTGTGGTGTTTTCCTCTTCAGTAAAGGACGTGTTTTCTGGTATGTATATTGTCTTTTTCCAAATAATTAACAAAGCTATCAACAAACGATTGAACTGAACTTTGCAGACACATTTAGTTTTGGTGACATTTTTGGTTTGGTGAACTCCTAGAGATGAGACCTATTATTTTTTTATTCGCGTATTAAATGAAAGTGTTTCCTGAAAAGAAACGAAAAGTTTGTTTTTATAAGTTTTGAAAACATAAAAACCCCGGTTTATAAAAAAACACACTGTCAATTATTTATTTTTTCAAACCAAAAAAACTAGGTCAAACTAGAACAAAACGATTCCCATTCCAGTATCCAGAAATATATCCAGGAATATTTTCTAAAAATAATGATAGTTTAAAAAACTGAAAAAAAAACGACTTCAAAATACGTAATACAATACATAATAATACATATGTACGCGACATTCTGATTAATTTTCTACAGGCACTTGGATGATATTTTATCAGTTACTTATTTTGTTATAAAAAACCAAAGTACTACATCGATTTTGATAAAATTTATATGGGGCCTCCTCTGAAGTATGACCTACCAAATACAAAAAGAATCATCAATGCCCAATTGGCTGAGCAATCGGTAAAAAAACATATACATGTTAAAAACATACAGACCGAATTGATAACCTCCTTCTTTTTGTAAGTCGGTTAATAAATAAGTATAACTTCTATTACTGTGTACAAGAAAACGATGATTAATAACTTATTAAATTGTTATTTATATATGAACCCTAGTTTCCTGTTAGTGTCGCGGTCGTGGATGAGGCTGCCACAGCTTAGGAGGCAGTATCTACGTGTCTGCGGTTGTCCGACCTCGCCCTATTTGTGCGCATTCCGGTGGCTTTAGAAGTTTACACAATGTAACAAGCATCAGCTTAGCAAACTAAAAAAAAACGGCTGAACCGATTTTGAAGAAACAATATCAAGGAACACTCGATGAAATCCTATTTAAACAAAAAAAACTAGATCAAAATCGGTCCAACCATTTGAGAGCTAAGACACAGACCCACAGATACGTCAAACTTAAAACACCCCTCGTTTTGGGTCGGGGATTAAAAATAATAATAAAATAGTTATTGTATGAAATGATAAAGTAGGTGTACGTTTTCTTGTTTGGAAAATCTTTGTAAAATGATGTGTGCATTGGAAAGCAGCAAGATGCACGAAAAAACGACATCATTTAATTGTAGATATTCCAAAGACTCGAACGAAACGCTTTACTAACTCTTTTATTGTGCGTACCGCCAAGATGTGGAACAGGCTTCCTGAATGGGTCTTTCCGGATGGATATAATCTAGGTGTCTTCAAATCGCGAGTGAATAGGTTCCTTCTAGGCAAGCGCGCTCCATCGTAAACCGCAACTGTCGCTTAACATGAGGACAAGTGCCAGTCAGACTCGCCCACCGAGGGTTCCGTACATACTAAATAAAAGGGGGAAATCATATATATTTTTTATATTTTCTTTCATAAACCGAAAAATATACATCGAAAAATATTTAACACATTCCTTGCTCAACACTCGGATCCGAGTGGAGCGGGGCTATAGTAACCCACTCGGATCCGAGCGAGCGTCCCGTTCATTTTGTAGTAGTCAGTAAACCACCGGCGTTTGAGGCAGTCAACGTTGCTTTGTGCGGCCACTCTGGACTTAATCAAAATTAGCCTAAAAAGTTTTGGTTCCCAGCTGAAGTGAAGGGTCTGCAAGGGGCGAAGAATGTGTTAAAAACCTGTTTTAGCTTATGCTAATGAGGCTCTTTAATATGATACCCCCACATGATACGGTTAATGCACTTTAAAATTGGGGCCCTCGCCCTTGCATAGAGACACTATTTTTTTGTGATTTAATTAAATATGTCCAGTTTTCGGTTTTTTTTCTGTATGTGTACTCTAACACAATGTTTCTTGCCAAATTTCAGAGTTCTAGGTCAACGGGAAGTACCCCATAGGTTTTGATTCCTCTGAGTGTCAAAATGTGCGTTTTTTACGACATATTCGGCTGTAACTTTTTTTTACGAAAACTGAGAAATTTTATTTTTCTTTCTGCAGCAAGATACTATGGATCTGCGTATTTGGTTTTAATTTCAACTCGATACCTTCACGCGTTCCCGAGATAAAGACACCCGGACGGACGGACAGACAGACGGACAACAAAGTGATCCTATAAGGTTCCTTTTTTTCCCATTGAGGTACGGAACCCTAAAAATCGGGCAAGTGCGAGTCGGACTCGCGCACGTAGGGTTCCGTACCATTATCTATAAAAACGGCAAAAAAATCATATTTGTTGTATGGGAGTCCCCCCATACATATTAAATTCACTTTAATTAAATTATTTATTTTTAAAGTTAATAATATCACTTAATATTCTGTGAATATTCCCAAAACTGCTTTTCTGCAGTCGGGTATTTTGTTTTTCTTTTAATGTTTAAGTTACGGCTAGAACCCGAATTAGAGTAAATGGCTACACCTAGTTCTAACCGGCTAAAACTAGACGTAGCAGAGTTTCGGGTTCTAGCCGTAACATATATACTTGTTTTTAATTATATAGTCAATTACATTCTTGATATAAATAAAAATTGTTGCCCCTTCAAGTTAAGCGATCGGGGCCCACGAGCCTATATGCTCCTTTTCCGATCTCCCTAAATCCGTGGTTTGCCGGCAACTCTTAAAAAAATAATTGAAGAAAACGGATATGCGTAAATAGATCTCAAAACTAATGTAACTCATAAATTACATTCGTCATAACATAAACTTTCTTATCCGCAAGAAGCATGTAAAAGAACACGAGTTTCATTACGAGTACACGACGCCGACGTAACAATTTTAACGTAATATTTTACCAAGTTTAACAACTGTGAAAATATTGGAATAACAAATCAAATTACTCTGCAACCGCGTCTTTCTGTGGGAGATTTCATGGTGTAAGTTGATAGCTTTAAGCGGGTAGAGTATTCAATTCAATTCAATTTATTTCAATTGGGTATTATAAAACTACACTTAAGAATAGCCTTAGCAGCTAATTCGGTTATAACAATACAATGTACATAAAGTAAAAATTGACATAAGTACAAAAAAATAACATTAGATTACTAATGTCATGCAAAAAAAACATAAGTTCATTAAATTTGTCAAAATAAATATAAAATTTAACAGTATCATTAGTAAAAAAATAAAATAAAATAATAAATACCATCATTTGTCATTATTTAATGCTGATACCGTGTCAATAAAGTAATACTATGTTACCCGGTATCTCTGCAAGTCTATTTTACCCGACTGCATAAGAATGACTTATAGCGTAACTTTAAGGCGAGACGGGCGTCAATTTGGACGATTGATTCTCAGGAATATTTTAAACTAAGCCTTTGAAAACTGTTAATTGACAATATTTCTTTGTATATAATAAATGTTCACAGAATAAAGGATGCAACCATCCAACCACAGAATTCGCCCTCATCCAACCTTGGTCCCCAAAACACGATTAAAGAAATTTCATTTGATTTAACGCATGATCATTACGATGTTGAGCGAACGTTTTCTTGAGAATTAAGTATCTTCAAAGGCTGAAAAATATATCTTTAGAACGGTCGAGTATAGATATTTAGAATGTATTAATTTAATCATTGTTATAATTCTTGTAAAAACACTCATTTATTACGTTAAAGTTCTTTAGGTTATGAAAACGAGTAGTTTTTAATTTTTGCGAGATCTTAGATTATTATTACAAATGTAGCGACATTCGAAAAGTAAAGACGAATCTAACGACACCTCACACATCACAATTGATCAAGCCGTTTAGGCTGCAAGAGATAATATAAAAACACACATACATTTACCCGAAAACATAACCAGTCGTGCGCAGTCTAGTGAAGATAATTAAAAACACATATTACGCGAATTAGCTTATCCGTGTGGCCACAGGATAAGCTAATTCGCGTAATATCGCGTTGGGTTAATGCGCTCGGGTAGCTGTCGTAATTTAGTATTCTATAATAATCATTATTTATTTGATTATTATTGTTTGATTTTAAGTAAGTTCTTTTTACGCGAACGAAGTCGCGGTTAAAAAGCGGGTAAAAGTTAGCGTAACACTTGCGAAACGCTCATCTCATCACTTGGCCCACCGTTTGCCCCAGTTCGAGCGAGCAGTTGGTCATCGAAAGTGATGCGCGCGCGCCGCTTGCTTCCGTTTGTCACGGTACCTGCCTCCCCTCCCGACTAGTTCATCATCTACTTGAGCTGTATGGGCTTGAGATACATTCCTTGGACGTTACTGATCTATCAACTAGGATGCTTAGTGTCCTCTACCGGAGCATAGATGCTAGATTGGGGGGAATCCCGTCTAAATATAGGAGGATTTCTGAAGAATTTGAGAGGATTTTATTACTAAAGTGTAATCTATTCTCATATTCTGTGGAAAGTTTAAACCTTGTTGTTACTCGTAGATAATATTTCTAGGTGTTCCCCCAAACATTTTCCATTTATTTATTTGAAGAGATTTTATCTATTTATTTTAAGGATATTTTTTTCTGAAAGCCTGAATTTTAGGGGGTTTCTAGCTAGTATTATGGACCTAATACTACTTTGAGCATTTTATCTTAAGCATGTTTCCTAAAAATGAGTTCGAAGTTTCACTTGAAAAGGGTTCGGGGTCCTCAGTCCAATCAAACACTAGGTTGTAGATGATAAAATCCTCCAAAACCAGTCCCCTTTGTAGGCCATCGCAGTCGACGAACAATAAAATTATATCCATTATTTATTTTGCGTCGATCAAAAAGTTTTTACTGTCTTCTCTCTTTGAAAACTTTAGCAAAACATCACATAAAAATATAAAACTCATTTAGATCACTTTAGTTAGTTTACTCAATTCTGACATAACCGAAAAATTAAACACTGTCAAAATTTGACCTCCGTCACTATCTCACTTAAAATCCCTAGGGTCTCATAAAAATCTACCGATTTTTTTCTCCATATCATGATATACTGATCTCGGCTAACCAAATCAAAATGGACCAACCACCAGTTGAAGGTAGTTACAAATCTCTCGAAGATAGGATAATTAAACTGTCAGAGAATCAGGCAAGCATCATAGCACAGTTTGACTTCCTCACTAAGAACATAGATGAGCTTAGGAAGGTAATAGCTCAGGTGTCGGAAAAGACTTCACTATTAGAAGACTTTACTGCTGATCGGAAGAAGTTGAAAGCTGAGATAAAGGTGCTGAAGACGAGGATAGACGAGCTGTATGCTATTGTGAAGGAGGGGAAGGAAGATGACTCCGTTCATAGCGATGCGCAGGATGTGGAGTCTTGTCATTCTGGGTTCTCTTGCTCTTCCAAGGTGAGGGGATCAGATAGAAACCAATTGCATTAGCTCAATTTTTCAGCTTCGTTTATTTCCTTTCATTGGTTGTGAACAGTAGCCCTTCAGCCAAAAGAAGTCCACTGCTGGACATAGAGCTCTCCCATAGATTTATAAAAAGACCGCTTCGAAGCGGCTTGCATCCAGCGTCTTCCTGCCTTGTATGAGGTCATCTGTTCATGTCGTGGCTGCTCGTCCTACGCTGCGCTTGCTGATACGCATCACTCGCATCAGGTTTTCACTCAAGAACCCCATCGGCTATTAGTTCCACGTGCTATGTGCCCTGTCCACTGCCACTTGAACTTGCTATTCCGATATTATACTATATCGCAGAGTTTCGTACGTCTACGAACCTCTTAATTTCTGATTCGATCTCGCAGAGAGACCCGAACATAACACTCAGGTTCAACCCTTGATTATTGAGTAATATGCTAACGTGAAATCTGGAGGCAACTACTATGTAGATTCCCATTTTGTTATATAAAAGTTATGGCTAGCTTTTCATACGGCGTCTACAAGATCTGAAATCTTAGATTCCTAGATCTGGGAGAATAGGAACGGTTACAAAAGATCCGCGAAGGTCGCATCAAACTTCAATTAGACTAGATTATCTGTGGCTCACGAATTTATATTTATATCTAGTAAATAAAAGCGAAATTGTTTAATGATAGATATTAAAAAAATCCGAACGTAGCTTTTTGATTCCACTTTAATGCTAACACTACCCAAGAGTGTTTTATTTACCCGATAGATTTTTTTTATCGCGAATAACTTGTCTATTGACAACCAACTTGCCTGAAATGTACTAATTATCAGGGTGTCTGTAAATCCCGAATAAGTGGGTTTCTTATATGCCCGCCTGTTTTTGTGGGCAGTGCTCTAAAGAGCTTTTTGACCGATCCTTGCTTCCAATATCCACCATCTTACTTCACGACACCGCTAAAAAGCTCACTCCTACATTTTGCATAACTGGAAATCCCATACAGTCATCTTCAACGCCAGCCATGTACAATGTTACAAAACTTGTGAAGTCGGTCATCGCTGCGCGGCCGCAGCGTATGAGAATTTACTTTCTTTTTATGTTTTATCTCGCGAGTATCAACTCATTAATCAAGCGGAATAATACACGATAATTATGGAAACAATTGGTTTGTGGGCGTGTCGAGCTTTTCACTATTGAGAATGATAACATGATAAAATAGTCTAAAAATCCTAGTGCACACGTCTATACTTATATTTAAATTTCAAATATATGTAACGTGCACGAACCTTATTCTCTTTTGTTTGTTCCAGGTGACAATGACGACAGGACTCGACAGGGACACGATACGGGCTGCGTACGATGACGTCAGATCAGACAACTCTCCTACAGAGTGGTGAGTCACTCACCTCTACTCATGATAATGAGACACTACGATTTTAGCGGTTTTCACTGGGAAGACATGATGGTTCTCCGACAGATACTTATGCCTCGCAAATTTTACGTTGTGTATTGATCCTAGCAAAAAAGGTACATCTTTTTTGTAGATAACGTTAGTGTAAAAATATTTTTGCTATACGCCGCCGTTTTCGAGTTATTTAGGAAAAATTATATACGAGACCTTTACATACACACTTCCATCTTCATCCCCATCGAAAATTACTTTAATACTTGCCGAGGCTAGTTTTGACCCTTGAATTCCTCAGCATAGACGGATACATGCCTACATTTGCCCTCCTTTTGACGCAGGTGGTTCAGGGTAAGTGGTAAGCGTGCCCCGCCTTCCACCTGCGCCTCTACATAGATAGCCCGCGTCTCGTTTGTGATCGCGTCGTTCCTCCGTTCCTCATGTTTGGCGGGAAGGGGAAAGTCGCTTCTTCGTAACTTTTAGCGCCCTTTATCTTTTTAAATAATATCGCTACTTATTATGTATAACGTTCTCGCTGGTGCTCCCAGGGCGGTGTTCAAGTTCGACGGCGCCCGCATCGTGTGCTCCGCCCGGGGGGCGGACTTCTCAGAGTTTCGGGAGCAGTTCTCGGACGACGAGCGCGCCTTCGGATACATCAGGTGAGGAGCCAGCGTCATCAGCTTAACATATTCTAAGTAGAGTCCAAACCAAAACCAAACCAAAAAAAAAGTTTTGGCATCTAATTTTAATTGTTAAGTAGGTAAAACATTCACGGTAACTGAAGCGTAACGGTTAATTGTACGAAATGATATTATCTACCCACCTGGCAGCTGCCCAGCCGGCCGCAGGAGTCAAGAAGATATACCTACACACACCGCGCCGTGAGTAACAGGCGATGACATTACACCACTGAAATAGGCGAGGGAATCTCGCTGGAATTACACGCCAGAAATAGATCTGGAATAAATGTCAGCCCCTATAGTCTCGGCACTCACGATACGATCGATAACCTAACGCTGTCGATTAATGAGAAATCGGAGGCGTCTGAGCACAAGCTCAGAAATAACCAACTAAATATACCTAAGTACTTTAAAATTATAATTACAAAATGTATAATTAGTAGTCTGGGGTTTTACAGGCACCGCGATGAAGTTTACCAAAATGTAGCCCCTTTTACAAGTTTTAACTAGTAGGTAAAGTGGGTAGACAAAACGAAAAGTGAACTCACGAGAAATAGAAAGGGAAGTTTTACTAAGGCGAATGCTGTAAAACACCTTCGGTAGCGTAGCGTGTCATTTTTAATCTAGGGGTTTTTAATCTACTCTGCAGGTATCATTATTAATCCACCGCCACTTGAGTCAGTCCTTTGTCTGGTTCTTGCAGGATGCAGATGGGCGACGAGATGTCGAAACGCAAGAAGTTCCTGTTCATAACGTGGGTGGGGCCCAACGTGTCCGTCATCAACCGCGCCAAGATGTCCACAGACAAAGCCATCATTAAGGACATCATCTCGGTGAGTTTGTTCAAAGTTTAAACAAGTAATCGTTTAAAAAAACTATAAAAACTTTATTACAAATTAACGAATGACATCATTATTATCGGCAACATAAATAATAATTCAGTTATCTTGAAGTATGCACAAAAACATGTTCTTGATAACGGCATGCAAACATCTCATGTCGCAAAAAAACACCGACAAACGTGAAATAAGTACGAACATATCGATAATGGCGGTAAAATTCTGATTGAATTAACTAGAAAATAATCTTATCTAATGATTTTTTTTTGTATTCTAAGCCTTATGTAATATGAGTTATGATTTAAGTAGGTATTTCCGTTTATGTAAAGTACTTTTTAGTAGATAGGTATAGACAAATAGGATAGGAGGATATTAGGGTGGGATAGGAGTTCCAGTAAGTAGGTAGATTTGCTGGTCTCCTCACTCCTCCATTACATAAATTAAAAAAACACATTTATCAACACAAAAATTTATAGGAATGTTGAAAAACACTGTTACATACACAATAAAGTCGGAAAACAGCTTGATTTTATATTAGCAAAAAAATTATATTTAATACCTTAGATCAGACCTTAATCTTAGACAAAATTAAAATACATATGCATTATTAATTTACTGATAATGGCTTTCAAAGTTGTGCTAACTTTTTAACTTTTCATCTTGATTTGCAAAATAAAGCGACATTCTTAAGAAATTAACAAAAAATTCAAAGTTGGCTTGCTATGACAGTTGTCTGTTTTTCTTAACTGCAGAAAAGCAAGATTGAAGAGTGTACAAGCCAACTTTTAATGGTAATAGGAGACTCAAGTGTTTGCTAGAAAGGTTTTGAATTCAAATCTCATCAGATATTGCAATATAAAAGTTGATAGATTTGTCTTGTACTTCAAAATAAATACTGCATTTTTTTATCATTTTGTTTTTTTTTAATCTTTATGATTATTTCCAATATTTATTGAGAACTTACAACATGGACGTACATAGAGGGGATTAAATTGAGGGTTAGATCCACAACTGCATTTTTTGTTATTTTCTAACTGTTATCCCCCGAATCGAAAACCTGGGTGGCTACGCCCATGACTTACATCCTTTATTTCTTAAATGAATTAAAGTTTATATTTCAAAAGATTGTACAGAAAATTGGCACAGCCTTTTACTACTTTTACTTTCTAGAAAGGTTTCTAAGGTACATTACATAAAATCATACAAATATTTTCTAACATTAAAGCCAACAGTTCGAGCTACAGCCGATATGAAATCATACCCAACTATGCATTTATACTTCGGGGCATCTAAATCAATCTCTTTACCTCCCGCCAACAATTTTAGCTCAACCAATGTTGCTATTTGAGATAACAAATTACTTGTTAGACCGATCTTATCCTCTAGAATAGCATAGAAGATAGCTAGCAGTCTGTCTAAGGTAAAAACTTTAGGACCAAGCTGAGTGTTTAATTTCTCAGTTATTTTTGCTCTAGCTTTCACTTGCTGCATCCTTTTACGCTGCTTTCCATGATTTTTCATGAAGAGACGCTTGTCTTCCTTCGGTGGGTTGTAGCTTGCTAAATAAGCAGCAATAAGGAGGTATTTTGCATAGTATGGAAGTTCAAAACTCTGAGCAAATGTTTTCGTTGAAGTCAGCTCTTCCTTTAAAGTACTTTCGAGATTGTTTTGTACCATTGAACTACTCTCTTTACTGTGCAATGGGTTTGTTGTTGTGGAGTCGCTAATACGCAAATATAGATGTTCTAAGCTGATTTTCAGTATCGGAGAGATGTGACGCCAAAGTTTCGTGAGATCTGTTGCCTGAATTTCATTTCTGATGATTGGTTCACAGTATTTCACAAAATTCACCCGCGCCATGTGTCGTAATTCAATCAGATCCCGACACGGTCTGTAGAACACGCTGAGAAATGCGTTAAGAAAGTTTGCGAATAACTCGGGTTTTTCGAGCTCCATTTTTATGTTTACGACCACTTCGTTATTAGTTAATATGTTATGAACGAAACTCTTTTGATTTAGGAATATGATCTTGAATAATTCCTCTTTGTTGTAATTGGGGTAGTAAAGTTTAATCGGTTCTCGTACCCCCATTTTGAAGTAGAAATTTTCGTACACTAAATGTGTCAAAAAAACAGTGCAAATGTTCAGGTTACAGTGTTCACGCAAACTGAGCAGGGCAGGCATCAATGTTTGGTCTATGTTGCGAAGTCTTTCAGCTCTGTCGAACACCAAAACTACGGGTTCATATCCGTTCTGTAGTCTATTCAGCCCGTTGATGAAATCGAGCATTGTGTCGCATTTAATATCGGTATCGTCGTCTTGCAAGTCCGATAATATAGCCTCGTATATAACTTTAGGAGAGTAGCATTCTATACAGTTAATTATAGCATTTTTATAACCCAAATACTGAAGAACAGAATTAACGCAAAAGCTTTTGCCGGTGGCCATGCATCCACTTATAAAAATAGAACAAGGCAACGGTTCATCGGGTTCCCCGAAAAGATCGAATAAGTCGTTTAACTGGTTTTCTCTACAAGGCACTCTCTTGTACAACTCTTCCATTTTATTAAAGTATTTTTCGTATCATAAATTTTAAACAATGACAACAACAACAAACACTGAAACACATCTCGCATTTTGCGACTTGATTT
The DNA here is from genome assembly GCA_947563715.1 of Lycia hirtaria. Classification (NCBI taxonomy): domain Eukaryota; kingdom Metazoa; phylum Arthropoda; class Insecta; order Lepidoptera; family Geometridae; genus Lycia; species Lycia hirtaria. The sequence continues at coordinate 37,732,868 of OX387383.1, read as the reverse complement.
TGACAGATGACAAATATATTTTTGCGCGCTCCCGCGCTTGTCAAATAACAGAATAGTTTTTGAACGAATACAGTGCGGTCTTGCTGCGCCGAATGTAATATTACCAATTTAAGAATTACGTTACGTTTCACGCAAATTATTGTTATTTTTTTTTTTCAGAACTTTGCTGTGGAGCTACAGCTGGAAAATCAATCCGAAATAGACATCGATCAATTCAAAGATGCTTTAAACAGGGCAGGCGGAGCGAACTACGGTACTGGCATCAGGGATTTATGAACTATATGATATATTCGCCTGCATTTTGATTGCATTGCATATCAAAATTTAACTACCTATTTATTACTTTTTTACTACAAAATCGATGTACCTACGTCATAATAAATTTATAATTCGTCAGGTTAAATTTTTCTCTATGAATTTAAATTACAAAATATTTAATTTTTTTAATATTTGTAAAAGTTTGCATTTATTTTTAAGAAACTAAGATTAGAAGTTTAATTTATTTTTATGAATTTTCATCAAGTTATCCAAACCTTAAGTAATAAAATAATAATGCTACATTATTGTGCAATTTTTATAAACTAGTATTTTCTAAGGATTTTGCCAAAAACTTAGCAAATGTTGCCATGTAGAAGGCGCGATAAGTGCATTTATTTTTATCTAGAAATTCTACTGAATTTGTCATTTAAAATGGACATGTCAAAATTTTAATATTGTATACAATATATTTGGATTTTACTGGCTTTTTTATACATTGATTAGTGTTATATTACACATGATGATTATTGATACTTATCCTAAAGGCAATTACAGTTAACCAGACATTTCTTTGTTTTTTATTTATATTTCTGGTCCTAGTTATAAGAAATAGAGAAGTGACAGGTAACTGAGACGAGTCACTTGAAAGCAAAAATATCAATGAATGTACTCGTACTTACATTACATTAAACCATCTTATAAACGCATTTCAATAAGGGTTTTGTTCCGTTTTCACGCGTAACAGTTCCCATCTGACAAAAAGTGACAAATTATTATTCAGTGAATAACATGCGTTTTTATGTAAGACAAAGTATATTGAAATAGGTGCACCCCGTGCACCCGTAGATAAAGAATTTTTCGCTAAGTTCAATAGATGGAGGGTATGTCTCACACCGTGTCCACTATTTATTGCCAAAAAATATATGAAAATATAAAAATTGGTGACAGGTGGAGGGTCGGCTTTACGGCGGTCAAGCTATAATAGAGGCTAAAATAAATACTTTATCTACTGACATCGAGTTGACTCGGCACTCGCACCCACTAACTGTCATTATTATATTAATTTCTAGGAAGTTGGGAAGGTAAAGATGGTTACACTGACGATGACGTTGAACGCGAACTTTGACGCTGGTAAGTGGCAACTGCACAAGTCGTGCGACGCCAAATTCTTCTGATGAGAAAAAAAATTGAGCGCAGCCAGCGCATCTTCTCTAGATTACGCTATAATTTTTAGTTTCCCTGTCGGTAAAAAATGGATAGGAGTGGGATAGGTATAAAAATAAAAATCGAAATTATCTAAATAACGTTTATTTAGAGAAATGAAATCAAAATACAAAATAAACTGCTTACCTATGATAAAATCCCATATAGGAACGCAAGAATTAAAAAAATATAAAACTTATTTTTAGTGTACATAGTAATTCGTAGTAACATATGTGTATATATTTTGTAATTAAAAGTGTAAAAGACATATTTTGTCAACTAGCCATTTTTTTGCCATATGCGTGTATAGGGATGAGGTT